>VWZX01006203.1:1227065-1294701 GCA_013399015.1 Galbula dea | reverse complement strand
CAGATTGGGGGTCTTTAACTCCTTGTGGCCACCTCCACAGGGAGGGACCAGCCATCAGCAGCGTTCCTTGGGGGACATCCCCTGCACCCAGCCTCAGACATGGTCATAGCCCTCCCCGGGGGGTTGAGGGGCCCCAGGCAGAGCACCCAGCTTGGGTCTTGTGCCCACTTCCCACCCTTGCTTCCAATTAGCTTGACTCCAGCTAATTGCCTCCTTCCTAATGAGCCACTGCTTGCTGCCTGCCCACCTCTGTGGGAAGGCCCTGCCCTGCCCAACAGCTCTCTTAATGGGCTGAACTGGGCAAACTGGGAATTATCCAGCAGCCTCTCAGGCTGACTCCATCATCTCCCATAGGATGGGTGCCCACAGCACCCAGGAATGGGTGATCCCATCATCACAGGACCCAGGGGGGACATGGGGGAACACCATGGGCCACGTGGAGACCTAGTGTCTGGACCAAGGTGATGGGAGGAGACTGGGGCAGGGCTGAGGTCTGTGAATGTGTGCGTGTGCATGTACATGCACGTATGTGCATATGTACACGTGCATGTGTGTGTCTGCCTGTGCATGGGTGCACATATGTAAATGTGCATGCGTGCCTGTATGTATGTGCATATGCATGCCTGTATAGGAGGGCTTCTGCACATGTGTGCATGAGCTTTGTGTGTGCCTGCATCCATATGTCTGTGTGTCTATGTATGTGCAGGGTTCAGTGTGCATGTATGTGCATGCATGTGTGTGCATGCCTGTGCATATGTACATGTGCATGCCTGCATATGAGTGTTTCTGCATGTATGTGTTCATGTGTTTGCATGAGCTTTGTGTGTGCCTGCATCCATGTCTGTGTGTCTGCCTACATATGTGCACGTATACCTGTGTGTATACATGTGTATATACATGTGTTTACATGTATACATGTATGTGCATGAGCATTGTGTCTGCCTGCATCCATCTGCACCCATGTCTGTTCCTATGTGTGTCCAAGCTTCTGTGTGCATGTATGTGCATGCGTGTAAATGTGTGTGCACACCTGTGCATACGCACGTGTGTGCATGTATGTGCACGTTCCTGTGTGCGTGCAGGAGCAAGGACTGTGCCTATGTTCATGTATGTGTGCCTGCATGTATGTGCCTATGTAAGCACATGCATACCTGTGTGCGTACCTCCGTGCACAGCCGCAGAGCAGACACCACCTCTCCCTAGCCCCTTCCAGCTGCAGCCCAGCCCTCTGGGGCCAGTGCCCGGTGCTGGCTGCTTGCCCCTGGGTTCCACGGAGCTGAACACCAAAGCACAGAGCAGCCTTTGTGCCGCTGGACCACGCGTGTGCACACACATGTGTTGTGTCTGTGTGCGCACACACACACATACACACATACGTGCCCCTGTGCTCGATTAGCTAGGAGGGTGATGATCACCCCTCAAACCTCCCCAGCCGGTACTGGGACCCTCCCCCCCCCAAAAAAAACCCCAAACCTCACCACTGGGTGCCCAGCTGCTGGCCGTGGCTCCTCAGTAGCACGAGTGGCGCTGGGGGAGGAAGAGTGGTAATTAAGTTAATTTGCACATGCAAATCATCTGCCGTTGGAATTGGTTAATTTTATAATTTGATGTTTAATCTACATATCTGCTGTGTTTTCCTAGCCAGAAACCCAACATTTTCTGGGTGCTAATGATGGGGGCTGTGCTTTGGGGGCTGCTGGTGGAGGTAGAGGGGGGAAGGACCCCACACTGCCATCCATGCTGAGGATGCACCCTGAGATCCATCACCACTGGTTATGAGTGCATCTTGTGCTGTGGGTGCAGGTGCACCCTGGGCTGTGAGTGCCTGGTAAAGAGACTCAGCCAGCACCCAGCTGGGTTCTGTCCTTCTCTCCGCAGCCTTCACCCACAAACTGGCAATTTGAGTTGGGTTTTTAAATATTTACAAATCCACTACCTGTGGGTGAGGCTGATGCTGTCAGGGAGAAGGTGATGAGCTGCTGGGCATGGACTCTGCCGGTGGCAGGGAGAGAGATGTTGAGTACACACGAGCACTGAATGTGGCTGGATTTGCCCCATGCTGAAAGTGGCATGGGGTCTCAGAATCATAGAATCCCAGCATGGTGAGGGTTGGAAGGATCCCCTCTGGGGATCAGCCAGGCCAACCCCCTGCTCCAGCAGGGGCACCCACAGCAGCTTGACCAGGGTCATTTCCAGCTGCCTTGGCAATCTCTCCACACAAGGAGACTCCACAGCCTCTCTGCAAAGCCTGGGCCAGGGCTCTGCACCCTCCCAGCAAAGAACTTTCTCCTCCTGTTTAGGTGGAACCTCCTGGCTTCCAGCTGGTGCCCAGTGCCCCTTGGCCTGGCCCTGGGCACCACTGAGCAGAGCCTGGCCCCAGCCTCTTGCCCCCAGCCTTCAGCTCTTACTCAGCATTGAGGAGCTCCCTTCTGGGGCTGCTCTTCTCCAGGCTCAGCAGCTCCAGGGCTCTCAGCCTTTCCTCCTGCCAGAGCTGCTCCATTGCCCTCAGCATCTTGGCCTTGAGGCCAAATATCATCCTGGGGCTGAGCATCACCCTTTGGACAAGCATCATCCCAAGGCTACGCGTCACCCCAAGGCTGAACACCACTCCATGGAAAAGCATCTCCCCGAGGCCAAGCATCTGCCCGTGGCTGAGCACCTCTCCATGGACAAGCATCTCCCTGAAGCCGAGCACCACCCCAGGACCGAGCCCTGCCCTGTTCTGCATCAGCCATGTGCTGCCAGAGGCTGACAATCCACATCCCCGTTTCTCTGCGGTACCGGTTGGGCTTTTGCATACTCCGGATTTGCAGGTTTCCTTTGAAGCTCTGGCTGCTGCCAGCCCCTCACTGGAGATAACACCATGCCCTGCAGCCACCCAGTTCAGAAGGACCTTGTCACCAGCCTGCCTGGGGCTGGATCCAGCTGGGTGATCCCTAGATCCCCAACCAGGCAAGGGAAAAGCCCTTGGGGAACAGGGGAGGGTGATGCCACCTTTCCAATGGAAACTAATTGGGATTAATCCCCTCTCATTGTTTACTCCGGGCTGGTTTAAGCACATTTCAGGCTAGACTGAGCAGCTGAACATTTCTAATGTATTTTTCTTTCTGCTTTAATGACCTCGTTCCTGCCACCCCTGCTGCTGTCTCCCTGCTCTGGGAGATGAGTGGTAACTTCATCAGGTTCATCTGGAAAGAGAAAAATCTTCTGGGGGTGCTCTGTGGGTGGCTGGGAAAGGACTGAGCCCCCCGAGTCCCGTGGGGACATGGTTTGGCCTGGTGCTGGCCAGGACAGTCCCTTGTCCCCATGAGCCTCACCCAGCTTTGATCAAGGCCATTGCTGGGCTCTCCCATCCAGCTGTTTCCCGAGGCCAAATCCAGCTGTTCCCATTGTACAGCCTCTCTGGCTGCTCTCCTCATGACCCTCTGGGGCTCTCCTATCCAGATGTGCCCCCATGACCCCCTTCCAGCTGTTCCCGTTGTCATCCCAGGCTTACCCATCCAGCTGTGCCCTACCATGACCCCCTTCCAGCTGTTCCCACTGTCACCCCAGGGTGACCCATCCAGCTGTACCCTGCCATGCTCCCATTCCAGCTGTTCCCACTGTCATCCCAGGGTGACCCATCCAGCTGTTCTCTCCATGCCCCCATCCCAGCTGTTCCCACTGTCACCCAGTGCTCCCCCATACAGATGTAATCCCAGGAGCAGCCCAGTCTCTCCCAAACCATCAATTCCCTGTCCCACAACCCCTTCCCTCCACAGCCCAGCCTGTCCCCATGTGTCCCCCCCCCCAGTTCCCCACTGAGCTGGGGCTGTTTTTAACCTCCCCTTCAGCTCTCTCTTTCTCCATTTCCCTCTGGACCCAGTACCTTTCACAACCTCCTTTTTCCAACCTGGAGACTTTCTGTTCTTCTCCCTCCAGTGATGCTGAGGAGGCCCAAGGAGGTTCTAGGGGGGCTCAAGGAGTTGCTGTCTCTCCAGGTGCCTCCTGAGGAGCTTTGCCACACTCCTCTTCTCCTCTGAAGAGCTGTTGCTCCTTCTCATTCCTTCCCAGCTTTTCCCCTTTTTCCCATGAAGATAAAATCCTTTGAGTTTCCATATCCAGCTGAGGAAGAGGAGCAGAGTAAAGGCTTTTGGGGTGGGCAGGGGGGAGATTTGCCCTCTGGGATCCCCCTCATCCACCCTCCAACACAACCCCTTATCCTACATACCCTACCTTGAAAAACCTCTCACTCCCACCCTGTGCCTCAGTTTCCCCAAGGAGCCCAACACACCATGCTCAAGGGATCCCTGAAGATCCAACCACTGCCACCAGCACCTCCCAGCCAGATTGTCCTCGGGAGGGGGGGGGTTGGGGGGTGGATGCAGCTGGCGTGGATGCCACCAGCCTCCCCCGATAGGGCTGTTCCTTGGCAGAGTGACTCTTGCCGTGGCCCCAGCAGCGATTGTGGTTTTCCCCTCAAGCGTGGCTAACTCCAGCACTCTCCCTGCAGCACAGCCAAAGCATTTTTTACCCCCCCTAGGGTAGCTCAGGCAACACCACCCTCTGCAGAGACAAGACCCCGGGGGGGAGAGGGAAATGTCCCCTCCCCCAGTTAGGAGAGAAAAGAAATGACAAGTATTTCCACCCCAAATAAAGGCACAAACTCGGAGCAGGCTGAAGCCATCCTGCCAATTACTGGGGTGTTGGGTTCCCCCCACCCCCACTTCTCCATCAGCTGTTTTCCAGCTTTCAGCCCAATCCTGAAGCTCTGATGTTCCCCTCCCCAAGAGGATAAAACCCTGGGAGCTAGGGATATGCACAGGACTCTGTTCTTTGAACAACAGCCAAAATCACTGAATTCAAGGACAATCAGAGTCGGAGAAGCTGAGGTTTGATTATTATTTATTTATGCTATTATTACAGCAAGTTAGGGGGGAAAAAAAACCCTGCTGCACTCCCTGCTTTGAAGTGGAGCAAACAAAACGCCCTAAATGGTTAAAAAAAACCCCAATTAAGTGGTGCAAATCTTGCCCTTCTTCCCTGCCTGAGGACTGGAGTTCAGGCCAGCTCTTTCCTTTCCTTCATCTGTGATTTTTTACCTTGATAGCAATTTTCCCTGGGCTGCCAGCTGGGTGGTAAACGACCTCTTTTGTCTTCTGCCTTTCCTTTCTTTGCAGGAGAAAGGAATCCTGTGTTTTGTTGAGGTGTGTGGTGGGTCTAACCCAAACCATAACAAGGTGTTATTTATACATGGTATACATGCCATGAGATGGGGTGATGGTCCTGACAGGAGGTGATGTTCTGGAGGTGGGGTCATGGTCCAGATAGGAGGTGATGCTCCAGATTCAGGATGATGATGCTCTGGAGTTAGGGTGATGTTCTGGAGCCCAGGTGATGTTCTGGAGATGGGGTGATGCTTTGGAAATGAGGTGATGCTCTAGAGCTGGGATGATGTCCTGGATCCAGGATGATGCTCCAGAGGCAGGGTGATGCTCTGGAGTTGAGGTCATGTTTTGGAGACGGGATGATACTTTAGAGCCAGAGTGATTCTCCATAGATGAGGTGATGCTCCTGAGATGGGATGATCATGCTCCCAAGCTTGGCTGATGCTCCAGAGTCAGGGAAATGTTCTAGAGATGGGGTGATGCTCTGGAGCCAGGGTGATGCTCCATAGATGAGGTGATGCTCCAGAGACAAGGTGATGCTCTGGAGATGGGCTGATGATGCTCTGGAGATGAGGTGATACTCCAGAAGCAGGATGACAATTCTGTGGATTCAGGGTGATGCTCCAAATTTGGGGTGATACTCTGGACAGGAGGTGATGCTCCAGTACCTGCCCCACCCCCGAGGGAAGGATAAAGCCACTTTGAGTGCCAGGGGAGCAGCAGGGCTGGTTGCTTCGAGCACTGGCCCATGGTGTGTTTAGTGTCCCTGTCTGCCACCACGAGCACCCGGGACGTGGTCCAGGGAACAGTATGTGATGGGGAAGTGCCAAGCCGACACACCACGGGCACCTGGCAGGCACCAGGAGGTTCCATCAGCATTTCCCACGGGTGAACATCATGCTTTTGAGTGTCCTCAGCCTCAGGCTCCTTTGTTTCAGTGTTGGGGAGGGGTCCAGCACCTCTGTTGGGAACTCTCCCTGCTTTGACTTCCAGCCCCCGAGGCCAAATCCTGCATCCCTCTGCCCTGGGAAGCCTTCAGCCTCGCTGCTGCCGCCCAGGGCTTTGCTCTGATCGATGCTCCAACCTCTCTTAACACCTCGCAGGGATCGATGGACAAGGCAGGGAATTGCCTGTACCGGAGGGACACGGCTAATCCCCCTGGCAGGGCTCTGCCTGCAGCCTCTCGCCTTAACCCTGCCCGTGCCGTGGTGTTCCGTGGCGTCTGGCACTGCCGTAGTCCCGGGGCTCTGCCTGTTCTAGCCACCTGCTCCTGCCTCTGCCTCTCCTCCAGCCACAAAGAGCTCTGACAGCCGTTGGGAAAAAGCCAAAATCCACCAAAAGCTCCCCAAAGCTGGAGCTTCCTGGTGGCACTGGGGCTGTCACCCACCTTCACCTGCCAGACCCCAGACCCCATTTCCATGGAGCAATTTAATGACTAAAAGACACTTTGCTGCCTCAAAATCCCACTCTGTACATGGATGCTGGGGTGCCCACGCTCCCCCTGGGCTCCTGGGGTGGGTACATGCCTCCAAAGGAGGTTAAGAGGGGCTAGGAGAGGGTGATACCACAGGGACTGTGCTACCCTGCCCCATCCATGTAGCTGGAGGAGCAGAGCATCTTTAGATGGGAACAGGAACCAGGTCAGCCAGTGCCAGAGACCTGCTGAGCCCTGCCACAGCTCAGCACACCCATGAGCCCATCACAGGTGGGATCCAGGTCTCCCAGGGGTGCATGACCAGGGATGCTGGGGGCAGTGACAACCTGGTGAAGAGCTAGATCCCATCCTGGGCAGTTAGCTTTCGAGGAATAACGATGCAGGGAGAGGGAAGAGGAAGCTGGAAAGGCTCCAAGATCAGCAGTGCTGATATGAAACCATAAATTATCCTGGTGGCTGAGGAGGCTGTGGGGGAAAGGCAACCCCTCTGGAAAGCTAGGAGGAGGCACAGCCAGCTCTGACCCTGCCATGACCACGTCTCCTTGGGCTGTGGCTAACCTGAGGGGAGCTGGTTGCCATCAGCAGCAGGAGCTGTGGTTTCTTATCAGTCCAAAAGGAATCACTAACAGGCACCGGTGGCCAGGGCTGCTCCCTTCTTCCGTCACAGCATCACACGGGGACTGCAGGGTTGGTGCCTGCTGGAAATCACCAGCATGAAGGCTCTGTACCAAAACATGTCCATCAGCACTGCTCCTCACCAGCCCCTCAGAGTGAGCTGGGCCCTTGATGGAGCAGAAACCACCCCAAATTTGGCAGGGAGCTAGGGAAACCCCTTGGGATGCACTGGTTGGGGTGGGATGACTCCGGTTCCCCTTCATCTCCCAATGGTAAGCGTTCAGCAGTGCTGCTTCCTGGCATCCCACCATCTAATTACAGCCAGGATGAAGTGAGGAATGATACCTTGCCTTTAATTAATAATAATTAATAATGACATGAAGCTGTGCCAGGGGAAGTTCAGGTTAGATCTTAGGCAAAGGTTCTTCCCCCAGGGAGTGGTCGAGCACTGGGACAGGCTCCCCTGGAGGCTGTCATGACACCAACTCTCCTGGAATTCCAGAAGCATCTGGACAAGGCTCTCAGACACATGGGGTGACTTTGGGGTTGTCCTGTGCAGAGACAGGAGCTGGTCTCCGTGATCCTAGGGAGTCCCTTCCAGCTCAGGACATTCTATGTTTCTGTGATTCTGTGAACTCAGCATGGCTGAAAGCATGAAGATGGTGATGATTCAGGGTGCACAGGTTTTGGGGTGTACCCCACAGGCACCCTCAGAGCCTCAACAGGAACCAGAAGCTGTAAAAAGACATTTAAATAATAAATCCCAGCTATTAAGGGGAGGTTGTACCTGGGAGATCTGGCCAGTGCCGGCGGGCAGCAAGTAATTAGACCGCGGCTGAAATGATGAAAAGATATCTGCAGGCTTTGAGGCTGAGGCTTTGAAGCTCTAAATCCTGTGAAGGCAACATCTCTGCACGTACCCACTAGGAGATATTTACCCAGGACCTTCTTTCCACCAGCCATGCTGTGCCCAGAGCCTAGAAAATAAGAAGTAGTCATCTCCCCAAGCCCAGGGAGATGCTGAGCCTGGAGGGATGCTCCTGGAGATCTTGAATTCTGGGTGTCTTGCACCCGGGAATGGTAATGCTTGGGGATGCTCCTTTGGGGCTGGGGTGTTGTGCTGGTTCAACTGGAGGTTAATCCAGCACTGGGAGTGTGCTGGGGAGTGTTGGAGGCTCATCCTGCTCTGAGCCAGAAGGAAATGGTGTTTCTGGGATGCAGGAAAAGGCTCTGGTTCAAACCAGGGGGTGAAGGAGTTCAGCAAGAGGGATAAGTGCCACTGGGGAAGGGTCGGCAGTGCTGGTGGATTCTATTTGCTTGGCTTGGGCTGCTCCTCCAGCAGGTGTAAGGGGCTTGATTTAAACCCTCCTTGCACCGTGTTTGCATGTGCACACACCCACGGACACTTGAATGCTTCTGCATGCACCCACGTATGCACCCACCCATCATAGAGCCACCCCTGCAGGCACCCACCTCTGCATGCACCCATGCTTTCACATACCCACCTCTGCATGCACCCATGTTTGCACACACTCACCTCTGCATGCACCCATGTTTGCACACACCCACCTCTGCATGCACCCACCCATCACAAACCCACCTCTGCATGCACCCATCCATCACACACCCACCCACTCACCTCTGCATACACCCACCCATCACACCTCCCACACCTCTGCATGCACCCACCCATGCACTCATCAACCCCTGCATCCCCCTCATATCCCTGCACCCACACCCCACATCGTCCCCAGCACTCCCCAATGGGCAGCAGCAGGACCAGTGCAGCTGCTCATGCCGTGGGTCCTGCAGCCAGACACACAGACAACCTCCTGGGCTGCCAACATGCTGCCCCACAACTCCTCAGTCATGGACCTACCTCCACCACACTCACCAAGGCCAAGGCCAAGGCTGCGTGGGGATGGAGCCCACCCTGAGGGCTGCAAAATGACCACCCTGTTACTATTCTCCCAAAGGGATGCAACCAGGTCTATGGTGGAGCTAGAAGCATCCCATGATGCAGGTGTCAGGAGGTGCTTATCCTCAGAGAGGTCATCACATAGCAAGACCTTTGGATTTGGCCTCCCATCTGCCCCCAAACCCCCTTGGCATGGGTTTGTAGAGCTGGTGATGCCAAGGTTGCCGTGTGGGATGCAGGTGGGAGCCGTTGGGATGGGTGGGATAGCCAGAGCCCAGCAGGAGGGAAGCAGCAGCTTGGTACAGGGGTAATTAGCAGCTTGTGATTCCAGATCCTCATTAGGGGCTGGCACCCCCCCTTACCCCCCCGCTGAGCTGCTCTGTGCAATTAGTCGCTAAGTAACACATGGATATTTATACCCAGGAGCTGGGATTCAGGACCAGCATCGCTGGGATGCTCTGGCTGGGCTCCGGCCAGCGTGGGGATGCTGACATTTGGGGATAAGCAGTTGGTCCTTTCAGGCCAAAGAGCTGAGAGCAGGGTCTGAGAAGCACCTTAGGGTGCTCAGCAGTCAGGGCAGCACCCTGGGGTGGGCACCCACACTAAGAGGGGGCGGGGCAGAACCTAGGCACCTGCCGTTGGGGGAGGACCAGCTGCTCCCAGAGCCCATTCCGATAGGGAAGATGTTTTATCTTCCCTCTCACCCCACCCTAATTAATTGTTTTAATTAAGGAAATGCCACCTCCACTCCCAACTGCCATTTGCCTGCAGAAAAAAAAACCCTGCTAATTACGGCGAGGGAAAGAGGCTGGGGCTTGTTCAACCTCCTCCCAGGCAGGCAGCTGGGAGGGGGATGTGTGCGTGGGGTTAGGGTGGGGGCTAAAAATATATAGGGAAAGAGAAAATAAATTGGGCTTTAAGATGCAAATCCCCCTCCAGGGAGCTGAGAGGGTTTGGGGGAGGCTGGTCCCTGGGATGGGAAGGGTTGGTCATGGTCCAGGGGATGTGGAGGTTTGGTATCTCCATCCATCACCTCTGCCCGGCAGTGGGTGGGTGTTAACGAAGCTCCTTCGTTACTGTGGCACCTTGATGGAGCTTGGCTTGAGGATGGGGATAAAGCCCCAAGTTTGCAGCTGTAGGAGCTCCTCCTGCCACCTCCTTCCCAGGCTCTGTCAGCAGCAGCCAGGAGCTCGCTGCGTTCTGCTTTTTAACAGCTTTCATGAATTTTAATGGGCACTTGCTGCTGGGTTTCTCCTTCTCTTCCCTTTCCTTCCCTCCCTCCCCCCTACACTGCTTCTGGTCAAGCTTCTCCTCCTCAGGGCATCTCCAGGCTCATGGCCAGCTCTTGGCACCTTCTAAAGCCCTCAAAATCCTTCCCCACCCTCTCCCCTTTTGCCCCCAACATCTTCCATGCTGTGGAGATCTGGCCCCAAAGGCACAACCACCGGTGGGGTGAGGGAGTGTTGGACACGGTGGTGCCACTGCTGTGGCTGGTGGCTCTGGGCACCTTCCATGGATTTTCCTGAAATCTGATGGATGGCAAAGCTCTGGAGACACCACTTCAGAACCATCCATCTTTATTAGCAGCTGGTTAATACCTCCCTGAGGGACCATAAGGAAGGAAGCAACTTAATCAGAGTCATGTAGCAAAGTGTGGGTGAGAATGTCTCTCCTGGTCACCCAGCCATGGCCCTTCCCACCACCTGTGTTGCCTCTTCCTGGTGGATGAGGTGTCCTCAGGTGCTCCCACCTGGTGACAGTGTCCCTCCTGGTCCCACGCAGCTCTGGGACAATAGCCCTCTTGCTGTCTCCTTATCCTCTGATGATGTCTCTCTGGGACCCATGTGACAACATCCCTCCTGGTCCTGAAGTCCCTTCATGTTGTCCTGGTTCCTGTCCCTCCTGCCCCTGTGATGATGTCCCTCTTGGTTTTCCAGCAATGTCTTTCCTGGTCCCTCCTGGCTGTGAGGTGACATGCCTCCTAGTTCTCCAGCTGTGTCCCTCCTGGTCTCTTCTGGCTCTGTAATGATGCCACTCCTGGTTCTCCAGCCATGTCCTTCCTGGCCCTGTTGTGACATCTGTCCTGGTTTTCTAGCCATGTCCTTCCTGGTGCTGAGCAATTATTGCCTCCCTGGTCCTCCTGGCCTACTGATGATGGTCTCTTCTAGTCCTGTGCAAAAACATTGCTCCTGGTCTCTCCTGGCCAGATAATGATGTCCCTCCTGGTCTTTCCTGATCCATCCTCACCCTGTACAACAACATCCCTCCTAGAGACATCCCTTCTGTTCTCCAAGGCACAGGATGCTCCAGGCAACCCTCACCTCACAGCCCATCTCCAGAGCCCACAGCCAAGCCACCACAGAAGTTTCTGAGGAAAGGAGGCTGGATCCTGCCCCTTTCCCAAGGGGATTTAGGGCTGGAACATTGTAAAGTGAAGAGATGTGGATCCTGCATGAATCCTGTAGGAGGACCTGGGAAGCAGGTGGGGAGCTGGGCCAGGCTTTGATCCTTCCTTATCTCTGAACACAAAGCATCAAAATCACTTGCAGTTGCCCAAGTGATCGAAATAACATTTTCTGGCCAAGATTTTGCTTTGGTTTTTTGAGTTGTTATTTTTTAAACTGCTGCTCAGAACTCTCTTGGTGCTGTCAGTGCCTCCCCTGCCACTGCCAGATCCCCAGAGATTTTTGGAGCTGATCCCATCTAGCTCTGAAATTCTCCTTTTTGTTTTGTCTTTTTTTGTTTTCCTAGGGGGAAATTTCTCCTGCTCCATCTCCCACCCCAAGAGCCAGTGTTGGACCCAAGTTGGTTTTGGGAGGCAACTGGCTACCCTAGGGCAGATTCATGGCCCTGTCTCCTCTTTTGTAGCCTCCATAAGGGAGGCAGTGTAAAAATGGTCCAAAAGGGGGAAAAACAGGAGGTGCATCAAAGGGAAGCTGATTGCTCATGGTCCCTTTGTCAGAGGACATGGACCTTTTCCAGGGAGAATCTCTATTGCCCCCAACCCTTCCTTTATCCCCTGGCCCTCATCTCCATCACCTCCAGCCTTTCCTTCATCCCCTGGCCCTCATCTCCATCACCCCCAGCCCTTCCTTCATCCCCTGGCCCCCATCTCCATCACCTCCAACCCTTCCTTCATCCTTCAGCCCTCATCTCCATCACCTCCAGCCTTTCCTTCATCCTCCAGCCCTCATCTCCATCACCCCCAACCCTTCCTTCATCCCCTGGCCCTCATCTCCATCACCCCCAGCCCTTCCTTCATCCTTCAGCCCTCATCTCCATCACCCCCAACCCTTCCTTCATCCCCTGGCCCTCATCTCCATCACCCCCAACCCTTCCTTCATCCCCTGGCCCTCATCTCCATCGCTCCCAACCCTTCCTTCACCCCCACAGCAGCATCCCCGTGCTCATCTGCTGTGGCTGCCACGAGCTCCCTCATCCCTGCGAGGAGAGGGAGATGGAGAGGAGCTCGGGGAACCAACGTGCTGAAGATCAAGAGGAAAATGATCAAAGGAGGGATGTGGGTGAGCGCCGGCAACTCTGTCACCCTGGAGACGGGAAGCAAATATTTGGGCTAATAGGGCTCTCAGGGAGCAGGGCTGGGAGCTTCCCATTGTCAGGAGACAATAAGGATGGGCTGTCACCCTGCTGGTCCACTGTGGGTCCAGTGTCGTTAGACAGCACCAGAGAGGGGGGAATTAGGGATTCATTAAGGGAATTGGCCACCAGGTAGTGGTGGGAGCTTGGCTGGAGGGGTGTGAGTCCAATCCCCTGCTCCAGCAGGGCACCCACAGCAGCTTGCCCAGGGTCACCTCCAGCTGCCTTGGCAATCTCTCCACACAAGGAGACTCCACAGCCTCTCTGCAAAGCCTGGGCCAGGGCTCCAACACCCTCACACCAAACAACTTTCTCCTCCTGCTCAGCTGGAACCTCCTGGCTTCCCGTTTGTTTGTAGTTATATTCTGATGCTGATGTGTTTATGTTTATTTTATAGTCTATTTAAATAATATACTTCCGGTGCTGAATCATAAAGATGATAGTGATGATGATGATGATAATAATAACAATTAATGAGCTGGCAAAGGGCTTTTGGGGGGTGCTGGGAGGAGAGCAGTCCCTGTCTGTCCCCGTGCCGTGGTACCTGAAGTGCTGCCTCCTGCTCGCCGCTTCCAGGAGCGCGATGGAATTGGAGTGACACAGAGGAAAAATCAATCTGAATGAATGAGGTCACCTGCTGCAGAAATCATCCATCCCAGGCGTGGGTGGCTACACCTCTCCCTGCGCCCAGGGGAGGGTAGGGGGGTGGAGGAGCCACATGGCTGGGTGCTGGGTGCCAGGGATTGGTGTTAGTGCAGCACAGACATGCTGGGTGCTGAGTGCTGGGTGCTGGGTACCTGTGTTTTGCAGCCATGCTGGGGGCTGGGGGGTGGGTACCTGTGCTTCGCAGCCATGCTGGGGGCTGGGTGCTGAGTACCTGTGCTTTGCAGCCATGCTGGGGGCTGGGTGCTGGGTACCTGTGCATTGCAGCCATGCTGGGGGCTGGGTGCTGGATGCCGGTGCATTGCAGGCATGCTGGGTGCTGGATGCCAGAACATTGCAGCCATGCTGGATGCTGGGTGCTGGGTGTTGGGTGCTGGGTACCAGTACAGTGCAGTCATGTTGAGTGCTGGATACTGGTCCAGCACAGCCACGCTGGGTACTGCTCCAGCACAGCCATGCAGGCTGCTGGTAACTGGTGCTGGTGTAACACAACCTTATTGGGTGCCAGCACGGCACAGCCACTCAGGATGAGGCCCAGCACCATCAATGCTCAGGGTGGGGGTGCCTGGTGCCACACCATCCTGGGGTGTTTGATGAGTGCTGTGCCCAGGCACTGCTCCTGGTGCTGTGGTAGAAGAACCTGGCACAGCCAGAAACATGGTGATGCCACCAGGGCTAGGACGTTGCTTCAAGTGAGGGGAGAAGGACCTGATCCTTCCCAGCCCCTGACCTCCTGGAAGAAGCCATGAGGTTTCTTAGCAGCCCCTCACAACTTGAAATGTCTCACTTCAGGATGGAGGTGACCTCCCAGCACCCAGCTGCTGCCACCAGCTGCCATGGGCACATGGCCCCTCCATGGGCAGCACTGGCAAAGGGGCTGTTGTCCCCTGGGACCAGCAAGCAGGTGATGGAGGTCCTGGCAGGAAGAGTAGCCAGCCAGGGATTACAGTGGGAAGAAAGCAATGCAGTGTGAGGCCAGCAAATGTTTTAATTCCTTCTAATTCCCCAGCTGCAGAGTGTCAGAGACTCTTAGATTCATGGAGTGGTTTAAATTGGAAGAGATCTTTAAGATCATCAGGTCCAATAGTCAACCAACACTGTCAGGTCACCATTAAACCATGGCCCTCAGCACCACATCTCCAGGGCTTTTCAATCCCTCCAGGAATGGTGACTCCACCACTGCCCTGGGCAGCCTGGGCCAGGCCTTGACAGCTCTTTTGGGGAAGAAATTGTTCCTAATGTCCAACCTAAACCTCCCCTGACACAACTTGAGGCTGTTTCCTCTTGTCCTATCACTTTTTCCTTGGGAGAAGAGCCCAACCCCCACCTGGCTCCAGCCTCCTCTCAGGCAGTTGCAGAGAGTGAGAAGGTCTCACCTGAGCCTCCTCTTCTCCAGGCTAACCAAGCCCAGTTCCCTCAGCTGCTCCTCACAACACTTGTGCTCTAGACCCTTACCCACCTTCCTTGCTCTTCTCTGGACACACTTCAGCACCTCAGTGTCCTTCTGGCAGTGAGGAGCCCAAACTGATCCCAGGATTGGAGCTGTGGCCTCCCCAGTGCCCAGCCCAGGAGGCCAATCCCTGCCCTAATCCTGCTGCCACCCTAGTGCTGATCCAAGCCAGGATGCTCTTGGCCTTCTTGGCCACCTGGGCACACTGCTGGCTCAGCTTCTGCTCTCGATGAAGCCCCCTCAGGTCCTTTTCCACTAGGCACTTTCCAGCCACTCTGCCCCAAGCCTGGAGCATTCTTGGGATTGTTATGACCCAAGGGCAGGACCCAGCTCTTGACCTTGGTGAAAAGTCCATGTCCCTGTGCTCAGCTGGGGTCATCATCCCCCTCCATGCAGACAGGACACTTCCCAACCTCCCTCCTTGATGTTGTTCTGGAGGAAGGGGAGCAGAGGAGCCTGGCAGCCCCGAAATATTGCAGAAGACCATCTTGAAGCCATCCTGCCATCTGTTGTGCTTTCAGCGCAATTAAGCAAGCAGGAGCTGTGCCAGGCACCAGGCACCATCCCTGCTTGCACCCTGCATCCCTTTTTGCCAGGCCTGGGGAATAACCCTATGGGGTTGGGGGTGGGGGTGGTGGAGGTTTGGGAGCTGTGCCATCCCCTCTGCCAAATCCTGGCTGGTGCTCAGGCTGCTGGCTGGCTTATGAGAGCGAGGGCAGCTGACCATCCAGGGTTTGGGTGCTTGGTGGGTGCAGGCAGAGCTGCTCTCCTAGCTTTCCAGGCTGGGTGCTAGCCCCAGTGCCCCTTACTGGGGGTCAGTGGGGTGCTCTTGGGCCATGAGGGGGTCATTTTGGGGTGCAGGTGGGGAGAAGGGACAGTGGCATTTTGACAGAAGGTGCTATCCACCACCTCCAAAACCTCCCCTCAGAATCACAGAATCATTAAGGTTGGAAGAGACCTCCAAGATCATCAAGTCCAACCCTCTGACCATACTTAGGGCTTGGGGACACCTGGCTGGCTGGTGACACCACACAGCCACAAGAAGCAGCCACAGCACTGGGCTGAGACCTGCCCAACTCATGTCATGAGCCCCATAAGACTGGAACAGGTTGCCCAGAGAGGTTGTGGAAGCTCCATCCCTGGAAACATTTAGGGCCAGGCTGGATGGGGCTCTGGGCAACCTCTATCTAGTGGAAGGTGTCCCTGGCAGGCAGAGAGGTTGGAACTAGATGATCTTGAAGGTCCCTTCCAACTCTGACAGTTCTATGATCTAAGGCAGCTCTCGGAGGAGGTCTGCAGCTGTGGCTTGGGGCTTGTCACCACTTCCCACGGCTGCTGCCGGTGTCAGTGCTCCCGGTAAGGTTGGCTTATCCTCTTGATCTTGACGGGAAGCCGGGGAGGCGAGGGAAGGATCCCTCGGGAATTGCTGCCGCACGTGCTGAGCTTTAATTAGGGATGGGAAATCGCCGCCGCCAGCCGCCCGGGAGAGAGAGCCTGGCGCAGGGGGGGATTAGGAGCAACATCTGAGACGGTGAGGAGAGAATGCTCACAGCCTTGACCCCGCTGACGCCGTGGGACCAGCACTGTAGGCACGAGGTATTTGGGGAGCAGACCTGCACCCCCCACCACCACCACCCCAGCAACAGGGATCTCGGCAGATGGTGGAGACAAGGCAGTGAAACGCTGCTGAACGGCAGCAGCTGTGGTGAGGATGGAGCTGGCAGCAGCTTGGATGGGGATGGAGGAGCTGGTCCTCAGCCCCTTCTGCCTGTCTCCCATCTGGCAGGCGTGTAGCCTCGGGATGGATCCCCCAGGACCTTTAGGCTGGGTTAGGGACTGTAGGGATGAGGCCACACGCATAGCCAAAGATGATGTTCTTGGAGTTGATGTCCCTGTGGGCAAGGTCAGGATGGTGCACCATGTGGGTCTGGTTCCCAGCACCCTGCACCCTCCACGGTATGGGCCACCAGTGCAACAGATCTCCCAGCTGGGGACATGTGGCACTGGTGACACATGTGTGACCTTCACCTGCATGGTCCAGATAGCACAGAGGTATGTGGCAGGTGGCTGTGCTGGGTGTCCAACCAGTAGCTGTCCACCCTGCAGTGCCAGGGTCAGTCCCATGGTGACACCACCAGTTTTGGGGTGAAATCCTGCGGGTTTGGGGTCACCAATGCACATGGTGGGAGAGGCATGGGATTGCAGAAGGGGTGCAACCATTCTTCTCCACCAGCAGCTGGCTGCCCTGGGCTAGTATGGAGGTCACAGAATCCCCAAATCCCAGCACAGTGGGAGTTGGAAGGGACCTCTGGGGATCAGCCAGCCCAACCCCCTGCTCCAGCAGGGGCACCCACAGCAGCTTGCCCAGGGTCACCTCCAGCTGCCTTGGCAATCTCTCCACACAAGGAGACTCCACAGCCTCTCTGCAAAGCCTGGGCCAGGGCTCCAACACCCTCACAACAAACAAGCTTCTCCTCCTGCTCAGCTGGAACCTCCTGGCTTCCAGTTTGTGCCCAGTGCCCCTTGGGCTGGCCCTGGGCACCACTGAGCAGAGCCTGGCCCCAGCCTCTTGCCCCCAGCCTTCAGCTCTTACTCAGCATTGAGCAGCTCCCCTCTGGGGCTGCTCTTCTCCAGGCTCAGCAGCCCCAGGGCTCTCAGCCTTTCCTCCTGCCAGAGCTGCTCCAGTGCCCTCAGCATCCTCCTGGGCTCTGCTGGACTCTCTCCAGCAGTTCCTTGTCTCTCTGGAACTGGGGAGCCCAGAACTGGAGCCAGGACTCCAGCTCTGGCCTGAGTAGGGCAGAGCAGAGGTGGAGGAGAACCTCCCTGGACCTGCTGCTGGTCACACCGTTGTTAATGCACCCCAGGAGGCCATTGGGTTTCTTGGCCCTGAGGGCACATTGTTAGCTCCTGAACTTGTTTTCCCTCTGAGTGGGAGAGGTGACACCAAGGGTTCTCAGTCGCTAGGTAATGGGCAGCTCTGGAGTGGAGAGGAGATGATGGTTACCCCTGGAGGTGGAGCAGGACATGGCCAGATGAGCTGCACCCCAGCATCACCTTGTCACCATGCACTGGGGGAACACTGGGAGCCAGCCCCCAACCCAGGGATTTAACCCTTTGCTCCTGGTGCCCATTTTTGCTGACGCCCTCCCTCCAAAAGAACAAAGGGGTATCATGGATCCCCAGGGCCACATCCCTGAGCAGGACAATCCCTGACAAGCAACATTCCCCTCCCCACACATCTTGTCCCCATACCACATCTGGAGCAGGCACCTTCTGCCTGTTTGTTCCCAGCTCAGCAACTGCAAACTCCATGACTCGTTAGATAATTAAAGCTGGGTGGAAGCTGTCATCAGCAAGTTCTGCTCCCTGAAGGGCTGCTGAGCACTCCTGGTCCTTCTGGGAAGGGATGGAGGAGAATGCTCCAGGGGAGACACTCTGGGAAAGGGGTTTCTGTGATTACCTACCCTGGGAGGAGGTGACAACACCATCTAGGGACACCATGCCATGGCTTGATGTCATGTCACCAGGTGACTGCCTGAGCGTGACCAGCTTACCCAGGCTCATTACCTGGGTGAGGGGGTCAGCCAGGCTGAGCCCTAGCTGCTTAATTTGAGTTTGGGGGCTGCTGAGAGGGACTCCAAGTGCCTGGTGACACACTGAACCGTGCCATGCTGTGGCCTTGGGCATGCTCTGGCTACTCTGGCTGAGACAAAAGCAAATGTAGGTTAAGCACAAAGCAATGCACACGGAGCCCACTCAGCCGTGCTGGAGGGGGTGTGGGGGGGGACGGGGTAGGCACCCACCGTGACCTCCCACTGCAATTAGCTAATTGCACTGGATTCTCACTCAGGGGCTGAGGGAGATGCTATTGTTGCTTCCTGCTGCACTCTCCCTGCGCTAAAGCTGCCCCAAGGCACCTTGTCCCCTCCCTACCACCTCCACACGCTGCAGACCTGGAGAGATTTGGGCTGGAAGGAAGGGGAGCACGTTGCCCCCTCCCCAAACCTGCTGTCCCCAGCCTGGCTGGATGCTGTGTTCCTGATGTCACCTGCTGGAGATGGTGGCGAGGATGCTTATAGCCTCAGGGATAGATCTGGCTTTGCCTCCAGGTTTTGGAGGTGCTCCCTAAGGCTTCAGCATCCTTCATGGCCCAATTCTGCCCAACTCATCGAGTGGGAACCAGCAACAGCATCACGGGGGAGCCTGTGACATCATCATGAACCTGTGTGACAAATGACATCAGCAGACAGAAGGGGCCTGGGTTCAGTCCCCTCGCCAGGCAGAGGAAGTTCCAGCCTTTTGGGTGATGGCAGTGAGGACAGGAGGGGTGTGGAGGCAGGCAGGATGCTGAGGACATCATCAGCATGATCCATGACATCAGATGGTTGCAATCAAGAGCACGACGTGCTGGAGCAGCACAGGCCATGGAGAAGGAGGAGGATGCTGGCCCCATGGAGCAGTGTTCCCAGCTCATGGCTGCAGAGCCTGTTCTTGTACTGGTGATACATTGACTGACAATTCTTCATCAAGTGGATTATTAATTAGCAGAAGAAGTTGGCTGCTTGCATCCTTGGCCAGGCTTGGAGCTGGTGGTTGATGCTAACAGAGCCTGTTATTGCAGTGTGGATAGCTGAGGCTGGGGCTGCCTCAAGAGCCTTGTGGCAACCAGAGCTGGAGTCATAAATTTCATCAGATGGAACATTAACTGAAGGCTTCTGCACCCTACACCTCCAGCACCCAACTGTGCCAGGACCAGGGTAGAATAACCCCATGGACCAGGGTAGGTTAGGGGCTGACCTGCTGGGAAGCAGATCTGCAGAGAAGGACTTGGGAGCGCTGCTGGTGGACAAGAAGTTCACCATGAGCTAGCAATGTGCCCTCGTGGCCAAGAAGGCCAATGATCTTCTGGGATCATCCCCAGAGGTCCCTTCCAACCCCCTCCATGCTGGGATTTGAGGGTTCTGTGAAGGGGCCAAGGCAGCACAGCTCTGACCGGTAACATGGCAAGAAGGAGCCAATGTGGCGAGGCACAGCTGCAAGGGGTGCAGGAGAGGAGCTCTGGAAATGCCAAATGGCAGCAATGGGGAGGGTTTGGGGGATTTTCCATATCCACCCCCACCCCCAGGGGTCTGGGAGCTGCTTGGAGCCCAGACTGTACCACCAGCAACCTGCTCTGAAGGCTGATGGAGACGGGTGACAAAGTGACACGGGGGACAAAGGGGAGGACAGAGAGCAGCTCCATGCCCTTCCCAGTGCTCCTCTGCCACCCAGCAGCTCCTGTTTCCCTTGCTGAGCTCTCATGAATTATTCAGGCACTGCCTCTCTGGGGGTGCTCCCCCTTTACCCAGCACCCAGGCAGGGGCTGCAGAGGTGGGGAGCAGCCAGGACTGGTGTCACTGGCCGTGTGCTGACCACTGAAGCGAGAAGGAGAGGGATGAGCCATGTCAGCCTCTGCAAGCATGGGTGATGATGCTCAGCCAGCAGATGCAAAGCACCATTTGATCCCATTGAAAGGAAGAGAGGAGGGAAGGGGGGGGGGGGGCGAGGCAGCACTCGAGCTGGCCCAGATCCTGTTTCTTCTCTTTTTTCTTCTCTGTTTTTGTGCAGCTCCAGCTCTCATCCCCTACTGATGGACAATGGCTGCTCCATCCCCACCAGCAGGGATGGGGCTTTGCTGGGGTGAGCTCCAGCATCACCCTAGCTGAGCAGTACCCAGTGCAGGGACCCCCAGAGGGTTTGGGGGTCCAGCTCCTGGGCTGGCAGTGAGGTGGAGAGATGTATCATGTCCCTGAGATAATCCTGGTGAGGGACTGGAGATTGGAAGTGGAGGTCTGCATACCTGGACATACTGGGGGTTTACTGGAGGAAGCAGGGTGCCCCCCACATGCCCAGTCCATCCTGTCACCCTCCACAGCACCTTCAGCAACAGCCTGAGCGAGGTGAGCACAGTGACCAGGGTTGCAGGGGTGGGGACATGGAATGGGAAAGGGATGGGGACACAGAACAGGGCATCAATGGGAAAAAAGGATGGGGGAGCAATGGAAAATGGAACAGGGTAGCAATAGGGACACAGCTTTTGGCAGAAGTGGGGACACAGCATGGAATAACAATGGGATAGAGGATGGGACAGCAATGGGGACACAGGATGGGGCAGCAATGGGGATATGGGACCAGCAGCAGTGTGGACATGGGAGCAGCAGCAATGAGGACATGGGACTGGCAGTGATGGGGACATGGTGTTGGCTGGTGATGGGGACAGAGTACTGACCAGAAGTCAGTCCTGTGAGTGGGAAGCTACCACTTTGTGCTGATGCTTCCCCAGCTCTGTTCCTGATCCATCTCTGTCTCCTTAGCCCGTGGGCCTGTGCCACACTCTTCACAGCTAACAGCTTGTTTGCCATCGCTGCAAAGTGGTCACCAGGAACAGATGAGCCTGGGAGGGTGATTTATGCTGGGCAGGTTGATGCTGCAACTGTTGAGGAGAGTGGGAACAGCTGCTCCGGCTGTTCCTGCACAACACAAGGCCAGGAGTAAATCCTCAGGAACAGCAGGAGCCCAGGGTGGGTGATAGCAAGGAGATGCTGGGCATCATGGTGGGGTGGGGGCACAGAAGGGCCAGGGAGGATCTGGTGGGGCTGAGGTTCACTTCCCAGTCGCTGTGTGAGACCAAGATTCAAGTCAAGTCTCTGTTTAATCCAGGCTTTAATCTGCTCTAAATCCCACCTTTAATCTGTTTAATGTCACCTTTTGGAATGAGGATCCTGCGATGCTGCTGGATTAGGCTCCTTCCTGCTGAGCCAAGAGGATGAGGATGCTCTGACAGCCTCGATGCTGGAGATCTTGGGATTGGGGATGCAAACCTTGGCAGGATCATGAGAGTCCCCAGCACAGGGATGAGCTGATGGCCACAACCCCCTGGTTGCTGCAACCAGTCCAAAATCTCCTCCGTGGAGCTGCCATTGGCCAGCAGAGGGGCTCAGGGGGCTCCTCACAATGCCCTGGTGACAAACCAGCCCTGTGTCCACCGCGGGGGCTGCTGCTACCCACCACCCACCATGACAAGCCCCACGCTCCCCTGGCCAAGGGAAGGAGATGCCTGTGCCCAGTTTGTGCTAGTAGCAGTGGGTGGATTTGGGTCAGGTGGAGGTTTTAGGGTCTGGAGGGCAATCCCTTCCCTCCCTTTAATAGCACCCCATGCAGCAGCTGCCTGCACACCCCAAAATGCTAATCCTGGTGAAAGGTAGGAGCAGAGCAGAAATGGACCTAGTGCAGTGATGCAGTGATGTTGGCACTGGAGCTGGCATCCCATGGATTCCTCCATGCTGGTCCCCTCTTCCCACGGACAGGTGAGGGGGGACTTTGTGAGACCCCTTCGTGCTGCCAACACTCTACAAGCACCCTTCTAAATTCTTGCTCAGTAGCCCTCCCCTCACCTGGCGACCATCCCATGCTCTTCCCATGGGTAACCCCGTCACCTACTGAGGCCCCCGTCACTCACCTGGGACCCCATCACCCTCCCAAGACACTGTTACCCATCTGAGATCCTGTTCCCTATCGCTAATGCATGACCCTTTCACCCACGCACGACTCTGTCATTCACGTGATACCTCATCATCCATGTGGGTCCTCATCACCCACCCGGGGCCCCGTCACTCACTCAGGATCCCGTTACCCACTCGGGTCCCCATCACACACCCGGGTTCCAGTTACCACCTCGGGTCCCCATCACCCCCCCGGGTCCCCTTTACCCACTCTGGTTCCCATCACCCAGCCGGGTACTCATCACTCAGCCGGATCCCCATTACCCCTCCGGTTCCGCACACATCCGCGGACCCGCCTCCTGCTCGGTTCGGCTCGGCCATGCCCGACCCACGCTAACGGGACCGGCCCACGCTAACGGGACCGGCCCACGCACACTGCGACCCACGGGGCGCGGCCGTCCCGCTCCCACCCCCGGGGACTCCGCGCGTTCCCATTGGCTGCTTCGTAGCAAGCCCCGCGTCGCCATTGGCTGGCACCTCCTGTAGGCCCCGCCCCCGCCCCCACCGCCGCGCTCGGCCCCGCTCCGGGACTTGGCAGCAGCTACGGGCGGGAGGCCCGGACCCGCCGGGCAGCGGGCACCGGCTCCGGGGTCACGAAGAGGCTCTGTGGGAAGGGAATCTCCCCCGTCCGGACCCGCTCCGCCCCGTCCCGTTTCGTCCCGTTCTGCCCCGTTCCACCGGGGCACCGGAGCAGACCCGGTCCCGGCGCCGCGCTACCCTGAGGAAGGCAGCAGGTAAGGGCCGGCCGGTCTCTGCTGTCCGCCAGTGTAGCGCCTCCGGGATCTGGTCCCCTCGGTATTCCCCACCCCGGTCCTCCCGGGTTCCCCCGGTCCGGGCGGGCGGGGGCGCTCGGTACCGGTTGCATTCGTGTTTCCCACTCCGGGACCGGCAACGGGCCGAAGCCTCTCATCCCGGGAGGTGAGCGCACCCTCCCTTCGGGGCACCGGCCATGCTTTCCCTCCGTTCTCTTCCTCCTCAGTGTCACCGGGCACCGGTAGCCCCATCCAGCCCACGGGGCAGCGCGGCCCCGAGGAGTCCCGGGGAGAGGGCGACCGAGGATTTGGGGAGCCCCTGGGGGCGGGAGCTGCCGTTCCCGGGAGGCCCTGGGTCGTGCCTCAGTGTCCCCAGGTGGGTACCACACGGGGGAAAAGGTCGATCTCCCCCCAAAACCGATGGGAAATCCGAGTGGGGCTTGGAATGCCGCCGGGTCCGGTGGGTGACGGCTAACGGGAGCTTGGAGAAGGCAACGGAGCCCTCGGTCGTGGAGGTGTCTCCAGAGCCCACGTGCGAGGGCAGAGCTGCATGCCCCATGGCAGCACTTGGCTTCGTGCATCATCCAGTTGCTGCCCATCCCCTGGGCTCGGAAGGATGGAATTAAGGAATTCCACCATTCCCAGAGAGACAAATCCCTTTGGCAAGGCCAGATCCTGCCTGGAGCAAGAGAGTAGGGTGTAAAACTCCCCGATTCCCACCAAGCAAAGCTCTGTCAGCTCCGCAGCAGGGAAAGATCTGAGCCATAAATATTCTTTGCCCAGTTCCAGATCCAAATTGTCCCATGTGGAGCTTTTATTCCTTCCTGGAGCAGCTTTGTCCTCATCCGATCCCCAGGCAGGAAGCATGTGATGTACCAAGGCCCCTGCCACGGGACGGACAGACGGATGGACAGACCGACAGACAGTGGTTTGGCCTCTGTTTCCTTCCCCTCTGGCTCTTGTTTTCCACTTCCCCATGAGTCTCCTGAGCCTTCGTCTGCTCGGAGCAAAGAAGAAGGGAAGTTGGTGCTGGAGAGAGAGGTTTGATGGTAGCTCAGTAAAGAAAAGGAGGAAATGGAAGGCGAGACAGATGCTCCAAAATAGCTGCTCCTTCCTCCTTCTCCTCCTCTCCATAAAATAACCCTCCTTCCTCCTCCTCTGCCTCTCTATAAAATAATGCCCCCTTCCTCCTCCTTTCTCCTCCTTCCTCCTCCTTCTGTTCGTCTTCCTTTTCCTCTCAATGCTGCAGCTTCCTCCCTGCTGGAGTAGAATAATCCCTTGATACACCACCAGATCAGCTCCTCCCTCCCAAACCAGCACCCCGGGATTAACCACCCCAACCCACCCCACACCAAAGCACCTCACCACGTGCCAGGATCCCATTCCCATGTGGTGCCAGCAAACTGGATCCAGGATCCAATTGCCAGGGCAGAGGAGAACCCAAAAAGCTTCTGCTCCTTCCTGCAGATGCCCAGATGCAGCCCTAACATGGGCACCTACGGGAACTAGATGATGGTGTAGGGAATAGCAGATCCTGGTGGCAGAGGTGGTGAGGACAACGATGGTGGGGACAATGATATGGACATGGCCCAGTGCTGCTGGCATGGAGTGAGCAGAGCACCTACAAGAAGGAGATGATGGGGTAGGGAATAGCAGATCCTGGTGGCAGAGGTGGTGAGGACAATGATGTGGACATGGCCAAGTGCTGCTGACATGGGGTGAACAGAGCACGATACAACCACGCGGTGCTCGGCAGAGGTGTTGCCAGCAGCATTCCCAGTTCCTTGCTCCAGGCTCGAGCTGGCTGCGAGGAGCTGTGGTGGCCCCGTGGTATTTTTGCAGCCCTTGCCAAGAAATGCAGGTTTTTTTTCCTTGGGTGAGATGTTTACTCAGTGGCTTCCTCTCTGGCCTCACCCCGCTCGGCACACACACGCGCCGGACCCGGTGGCTCTCGGTGCTGTTTGCGCCCATGGCAACCTCTGAGGCTATTGCAAACGGTCACAGGCATCCTTCCTCCTCCTCCTCCTCCTTCTCTGCCACCGAGACGCTGGTAAAATGGGGTCTGGAAGCTTGGAGGGGGTCATGGATGGTGGGGGACAGGCAGGTGATGGTGGTTGGGCTCTCCAGTTACCTCCCTGTGATCCATCAGCTGTAATCCAGCACGGTGGCAGGGTTTAATTAATTCATAGGGGTTGGAGCCAGCAGAAAGCGACACTGGGGGGATGGAGAATGGAGCAGGAGGGTCCCAGTCACCTCCTGGCCCAGGATTTGTGGGGTGCTGGGTTGCAGAGCAGGGGCACGTTGCACCAGGGGAGGTTCAGGTTGGATATTGGGAAGAATTTCTTCCCCAAGAGGATTATCAGGCATTGGCCCAGGCTGCACAGGAGAGTGGTGGAGTCACCATCCCTAAGTGTTCAAAAAACATCTAGATGTGGTACTTGGGGCCATGATTTAGTGGTGAGCGTGGCAGTGTTGGGTGAATGGTTAGACTTGATGATCTCAGAGATCTTTTCCAAGCATTATGATTCTATGTTCAGGAGCAGAGAAAAGGGGGGAGACATCCAGCTGAGAGAGACAATGCTTCTGGGTAGGAGGAAACCTGTAGCAAGAGAGCTATGAGTTAATATGGCCCTCGCAAGGAGAAGTAGGAGAGGAGGAGGAGGAAGAGGAGGTGGAGAGGCCTCTGCTCCCAGCTGGAGCTTCTCAGAGCACTCCCCTTTGCTTTGCACGCCTGCTCCATGCTGCCCCATCAATTATTTAAGTGCTTTTTCTTTCCTGCATGAAATATTCAGCCCACAGCCAGGAGAGCTGAGGAGGGGCTTGGGGGACACCAGCACCCAGAGCTGCTGGTGCGTGCTTGGGGCTGGGGTTGGTCAGGGGAAAGAGGGAACTTCAGGGCAGGCAGAAATATTCCTGGGATAGCATCACTGCTGGATTTGGCTCCTCTGCCATAAATCTGCTGCTGTGGTGCTCACGTGGTGACTGTGCCATGGCATGTGCCAGTGCCAGCAGCCCCAGGTGGTGGCAGGAGGACAACAGGGTCTCGGTGTCCCCTCACTGTGGACAGGAGCTTTAATTGATGGTTTTTAATGAGAGGGCTGGATTCTGCTCTCCCTCTTGTGATGCTGTGGAAGATGTTTGATGGGGGGGGGTCTCCATGGGATGGGGGCTGAGGGTGCAGCTGGGTGTGGGATGGGGTGCTCATGGGTGCTCCAGTGCACGTCCATCCCCACAGCAGAGGCTTGGGCTGTGCCACAACATCCCCACCTCACAGAAGCCATCCAGATGTCCCAACCTACAGTTGAGCCTCATGCCAGCCCTCAGGGCTGCAAAACTCACCCTGAAACCTGCAAAAGGGGTGGGAAACCCTCCCTCCTCCCCACCAAAAAAAAAAGGGGGTGTGACTAGCCCCAAAGCCACCGTTAGGGACCACAGCCCCAGTCATGCTCTTCCGGAGCAGGGAGGGACGCAGTGTAACCGATGCTTAGCTGCTCCTTTTGGATACAAGAAGCTGCTTTTTGAGGGCGTTTTCGTGAAAAAGAAGAAGGAGGAGGGGGAAGAAAAAAAAACAACCAAGTCTGAGCAGGGCTGGGAACTTCAGCGACAGGAAGGAAATGGGGTGGTTTATTTCGGTCTCGAGTTTGCTCCTCCGGGCAAGGCTTCCCTCTTCTGAGTGCTTAGAGCAGCCCCTCGGTGAACAATGGGGTCGTGGGGCCCTTCCAGGCAGGAAAAACGACTCGTTCCGGTGAAATCTGCCGGTTGGTGCTGAGTCAGCAGGTTCTTGGTGGGACAGAGCGTGGTGTGGAGCGTCCTGGGTTAACCAGCCAGGTGCTGAGCAGGAGCCAACGTGCCAGGAGGTGAGCTTGGGTTACCTTGGGCTTTGCAGCAAGTGACCTGCAAAAGAGCTGGAGATGCAGCAGGTCCTGTTTGGAGGGTCTAGGGAAGACCTCCCTCTACCATTTTGGTGCCTCAGTTTCCCCTCACAAGTGATGCTTATCTCCCCAGTGCCCTGGAGAGGGCTGTGGGGCAGCCAGGCTTTATCCAGTGCTGGCAGCAGAGGGTTGATCTGTTATTACAGTGGCTGATTGGGTGCTGTGGGCATGGGGGGCAGCTTACAAGAGCCAACTCTTCCACTTTTGGATGGGCTCCAGAGGTGGAGTTTGCACTTGCTTTAGGGCTGCAGTCACCCAACAGAGAGTTAAGGAACTCCTATTTATCCAGGCACCACTCCTGGTGGGGAGCCCAGGGCACCCCAAAACCACCATGGGATGTGAGAGAGGGGAGGGACTTCCAAGGTGCAAAGTTCTGCTCCCTCATAGAACCATAGAATGATCAGAGACTCATAGAATGGGTTGGGTTAGAAGGAACCTTCAAGATCATCCAGTTCCAGCCCCACTGCAGGGATGTCACCCACTAGACCAGGTTGCTCCGGGCCACATGCAGCCTGGTTTCAAACACTACCAGGGATGGAGCAGCCACAACTTCTCTGGGCAACCTCTTCCAGTGTCTCATCACCCTCTGAGTATAGTATTTCTGTGGATGAGGCTGCCCAGAGAAGATGGAGCCCATCTTTGCCCATCCCTCTGGGCTCAACTCCAGCAGCATCTCCTGCTCGGAGCTGTCAGCGTTAAATGAGCCTGACCCTGCCGGGAGCTGCCGACAGCTCTGCGAGAGCAGCCTCTGCTTTGTCAGTTCTGTCTTATTAAGCTGGAGAGCCTCAGCTCCAAGCTCATGCTGGCAAAAATCAATGTTTTCACATCGAAGGAAATACTTACAAACCTCTGTGGTTTTCCCAGGGGCTGTAAATAACACTGCATGCAGCAGCTCGCACGGTGATGGCTGCTCCGGGACAGCTCGCTTGATTCCCAGCCTTGCAGAGCCTTGCCTGCCCTCAGGCTTGGGGACCTGATGCCTGGGAACCTGGAGCTCAGCTTGCACCATTGTCTGTGCAGCATTGCCCATGCACCATTGCTCTTGTACTATGGCTCTTGCAGCATCACCTGTGCAGCACTGCTTGTGCAGCACCGCCCTTGCACCATCACCTATGCACCATGCTCTTGCACTGTCACTCTTGCACCGTTGCCTATGCACCATTGCCCTTGCACTATTGCTCTTGCACCATCACCCTTGCATGACCAGCTGTGGTGAGATGGAGCCTCAGCCCCTATGAGGTATCCAAGCCCCACAGGAAGCCAGGGATTGCTCCCAAGAGCCCTGTTTGCACTCTGTGGTGGTCAGAGCAGGATGGAGGATTCCTAGAAGGGGTCCAGCACTGGGTGGTGGCTTGACTGGAGATGTCCACATTGCTGCCTAAGGTGTGGATGGACTCAGTTCTGCTCTAGAATAACCCTAACTTTTCCTCTCCATATCCACAGCCAGTTCATCCCTTCCATTCTCACACCAGCAGTATCCTTGAGCTTAACTAGCTCCTCACCCCTCCCCAGGGATGGATTTATAGCATGATCCCATCCCTTCCCTGCTCCTGCTCTGCCAGCCTGAGTGTGCCATGTACTAGCTCTTGCATAAGCAGCCTCCATCCCTGCCCATCCATCCTGGTGCTGCTGCTGGGTTGTTATCACCTCCCTGGGATTTGTAGCTCTGTGATTATAGCCTCAAGTTGCACCAGGGGAGGTTTAAATTGGATATCAGGAACAATTTCTTCCCTGCAAGAGTTGTCAGGCATTGGCCCAGGCTGCCCAGGGCAGTGGTGGAGTCACCATCCCTGGAGGGGTTCAAAAACATCTAGATGTGGTACACAGGGACATGGTTTAGTGGCATGAGGGTGTTAGGTTGATGGTTGGACTTGATGATCTTAGAAGTCTTTTTCAACCTTAATGGTTCTGTGATTTCCCAGGGCAAGATCCATTTCCAGGGTTGGTGACATTTTGCTTCAGTCCCAGAGGTTCCTAAAGCCATAACATGCCTGAGATGATTGATTTAGTCCAGCTAGGATGTGGGCAGTCAGGATCTAGGGTAGCAGGGGGTGAGGTTGCTTCTTTGTCCAATGATTCACCTCTGTGCCATGCTTGTGCTGGCTCTGGAGAAGGCCAAGCTCTGCAGCAGAATGAGTCCAAGCTCTGTGCTCCCACGGTGTGGGTGTTAACAGGGTGGGAAACACCAGGGAAAAAGACTTCAACACACCTTGGTGCCAGCTGTGCCACCAATGGCCTTAGGGAGCTCCATGGCAGCACGTGGCCGTGCTGGCAGCTGGGGGTGACTCAGCTGTCACCTGTGGGTTGTCTCCAGCTCACCCTGCAGGAAGTGAGTCAAGTTTTAAGGAAGAAAAAAAAAGTGTTTAAGTGATGGGGCAAGATCCTTCCTGCACTGGGTGGAGGAGGGAGATGGGGATGGAGGGTCAAGGGTGGTGCTCAGGTAGGGAGACCTCGCTCACCTCCAGTGCTGCCTGTCACGCTGTAGGTTCTCCTCAGAACAACAAGTTATAACACATGGCAGGTCAGTGGTCCTGGTGGCCTCTAGCACTCTGGCACAGGTATTTTAACTCTGCACACCCTCAAAACATAATGCCAACCTAAGCTGATTGCATCTGGGGGAAGGAAGGTGGGAACACCCATAACTCATCCCAGAAGAAAACCTGGGCTGTGAGCTCAGTTCTCACCTGCCCTGGCATCCAGGAGCTCCTCTTAGTCTTGCTGGAGAAGCTCTTTCTCCTCCTAAAAGGCTGCCTGGGGAGGAAAGGAGATGGGGACTGATCCAGGGCGCGGGCTGACCTTTGTGTGTGCCTCTTCCCCTTGCAGAGATGGACACCTTCAGCACCAAGAACCTGGCCCTGCAGGCCCAGAAGAAGCTCTTGAGCAAGATGGCTACCAAGACCATAGCCAACGTCTTCATCGACGACACCAGCAGCGAGATCCTGGATGAGCTCTATCGAGCCACCAAGGAGTACACCCACAACCGCAAGGAAGCCCAGAAGATCATCAAAAACCTCATCAAGATCGTGATGAAGCTGGGGGTGCTGTACCGCAACGGGCAGTTCAGCCCCGAGGAGCTGCTGGTGATGGAGCGCTTCCGCAAGAAGGTGCATACCTTAGCCATGATGGCAGTCAGCTTCCACCAGATAGACTTCACCTTCGACCGTAGGGTGATGGCAGGCGTGCTGACAGAGTGCCGGGACCTGCTGCACCAGGCTGTCAACGGGCACCTGACGGCCAAGTCCCACTCCCGCATCAACCACGTCTTCAATCACTTTGCGGACTACGAGTTCCTCTCGGCTCTCTATGGGCCAGCCGAGCCCTACCGCACCCACCTGAAGAGGATCTGCGAGGGGGTTAACAAGATGCTGGAGGAGGACAACATCTGAAGCTGGCCCAAGATGGCTAGTGGCTGCTGGGCTCTGCCTCCTGGGAGAGCGAAGGCAGGATGTTGGCCTGTGTTGACCCATCAGCAGGCTTGATGTCCTCTTCTCCTCTAGCGCTCACTCGTTTGCTTCTTGTTCCTACAAAAGACTCAACCTCCTGACTTTGTCTAACCCTTGCCCAGGGTCTGCAAGCCTCTCCAGTGCTGGACTGAGTCCTTTCCAGGTGATCCTGGGCTTCTGCTGTACAGTTTGATTTTCCTTTGCTCACCAAGTGCTCTTAGCTCTGAGTCCAAGGAACTGGATTCCTCACTTTGAACTCTGTCGGAACCAAACCAAAGACTTGTGTTGTGGAACGCCTCTGAGGTGTCTCCGAGGGGGTGGGAAGTTGCTTGGATGAATGGTTGTGAGACCTTGTTGTGGAGGGTTGTGGGCTCCTGTGGTTGGCTTTCAGCAGCTCCATGACATCGTGGGAGCAAAGCATAGTCCAGGCTGGTGCTGCCTAGGGTAGGAAGGTGCTTCTGCACCTCACAGGCTAGTGTGGGCTTTGACCTCCTAAAAGATCAGTCCTTGGGACCAGAAGGATCCCACCTCACCTGTGCAAGCAGCTGTCCCTCAGGGCAGGGAGGAAGCTGGAGGGATCTGCTCCATCCCAGGTACAGCCCTTCATCCAAGACCCCCACCAACCTCCTGTGGTGGTGCCACCACGATGGCTCCAGTGCCTTCCTCGGTGGCTGTCTGAAGCTCTTCCTAGGACTTTGTACATTTTCTGTGTCCTCAACTGAGATGTGGTTGTTCTTTTTTAAGCAACCTCTGTAGCTCTGATGAGTTATTTAAATAAACTCACCTGGTTGGCCTAGATGCTCCATGTGGTGGTTGCAAAGGTGACAAGATGATCGTTAGGGGCACTTGGGTTTGTCTTTTAAGTGGTGATTGCTCTCTGTAACCTGGGCTTCCTTCCTCTCCAGCCCCCAGCATGACTGCTGGCCAGTCTGCCCCTGCTGCATGGCACAGCAGCTCCCAGCTCTGAACTGGTGGGAGGCTGCAAAATCCAATAGGAACCAACTGTGAAGGTCTGGGGTCCACAGGGCAGCAAATCCCACAGGTGCTCCTCAGCATCCCTGGGACCTCTCGCTGCAGAGAAGCACTTGAAAGAGCAGAGACAGCATGGAGCAGCTTTGCCAGTTCCACAGAGGCATGTGGCAACGTGCTGAGCTCTCAGAGCCACCATGGCCCACGGCCAGCACGCTGCTCTCACCTCTGAACACCCAAAATTGCCCTTTTGGCATACAAGACTCAACACAATCTCAGCTCCCCTTATCTCCAACGACCTTCTTGTGCCTCCTGTTCCATGGGATGTCTCCAGGCAGGGGAGGCTGCCAGACAGAAGTGGCTCCACGGCTTTTGTTCTCTCCTCCCTTTCCACCAGCTGGCTCAAGGCACTGATAACTTCAGCCCTGAAGATTTCACTACAGGAGACAAAGCTCCTCCCCCTCTCTCTCTCTCCCCCCCTCTCTCTCTGTCATTTCACAGCCCTTGGCTCTAGGATGAGCTGATTTCATTGTGCAACGCAGCTCGGGGCTGGGGGTAAGGCACAGTGACAGGTGTGCAGAGAGGAGAACATGCCTGAGCTCCCTGAGGTGGAGCAGGGAGAAGGTGGCCTTTGGCATTGCAGCATTTAAGAACAGCCCTTCCCATCCCTCCTGGGCTGGCAGCAGCTGCCAGGGATGTGCTGAAGAGGAGCTGGAGCTGGAGTCGACTCGGTGGAGCGACTGGCAAAGCGGAACGGGGCTGAAGGCTGCGGCTGGTGACAGCCCCCGAGGCTGGGCTGGGCTGGGCTGGCCTCTAGGTGGGTGCTGATGGTGGTGGTGGTGGTGTCTGGAAGATGTTCCTTAATTGCATGAGATCTCTCTGCCCTGACTTTGTCCCCAGGGTTTTGTACATCCCAGGATCACACTTAACCTGCCAAAGATCTGGCACCAGCTTTCCTTCACACCCAAGGGTCTCAGCTGAAACTTCTGCCCCCTGGCAAACACCCACCTTGTCCCCAAACCTTTGTGTCCTAGGGAAACCCTAGAGAGCATCATCTCTGCAGAAGAGCAAGCTGATGACCTGGGATTCCCATCCCAATCCTGGCTGTACAAGTCTGGGAGATGAGTCCCTGCCACCCCCTTTGGTTTGGTTCCCTCCAAGTGAGTGTTAAACAGGGAGACAGGTCAGAGACCTGCAACTTCAGTGCCCTGAATGCAGCTTGGAGCTCGGGTAGGAGCACACTGGGGACACTCCTGGGCTCTGCAGATCCAGGAGGAGCCACACAACAGAGACAGAAGCATTTAGGAACAGCCTGGAAAACAAAGCTTATCAAAATCCCCAGTGCAAAGCACTGCCAAAACAGATAGAACTCTTCCCCAGCCAGGCACAGCAGCTACCAAGGACCACAACCACCACTGGGTATCAAAAGCACTCATCCTGACAGTGCTGGGTTATGCAAACATAGACATGGAGCCTTGTTCTGAGACTCTGAACCTCCCTAACCCTTCTGCAGCCTCCAAACTCCTGTGTGACATCCTGGCTCCTTCTAGCCAAGCAAACACCAGAAGTTGTGGCACTTGGTGGGCACCCAGCTGGAGAGGGTAGGAGGAAGAGAGCAGAGCAAACTCAGGCTGGAGCATGATGCTTTATCTCTTTATTTGTGTTGTATTTACACAGGAAAGGAATTCCATATTCCCTCACTGGTATTCCTCTAGAGATGATAAAAATCATTTCTGTACATAGAAAACAGTCCTGCAGTTGTACTGAGAGTGAAAGTGTTGCTTGGATTGATTCCTGGGTTGTGTCAGAGTAAGCAGCTCTGCCTTCTCCATCCCAGGGTTATCCCAACCCTCAACCTCTGCACTGGGGCAGCTCCAGAACATCCTTCCCAGCAAAGGCCTTCAGTGGCCACTGTACTCAACAAGGAGTCAGCCAGCTTTGGCCAACTTTATCTCTCTCTTCCTTCCCCTCCCACCCTATTTAATGATTTCCTCCTGTCATGCTTGCAGAGAGAGAAACCCTGCCTCCTCTCCAGAGAGAGAAATCCTGCCTCCTCTCCAGAGAAAGAAACCCTGCCTCCCCTCCAGAGAGAGAAACCCTGCCTCCCCTCCAGAGACTACAGAGTTAACTCTCCCTTAGCAAACCACGTTTTAACTCCAGCCACTTATCTTTCTGCCTGGCTCTTCCCAGAGCACTGAGATAAGGAGCCCCTGTTGGAGGGGAGCTTTACCATATTCAGCAGATCAGCCAAGCAGAAAGCAGGGACAGAGCTGCTGGCTGCAGCCCAGGAGTCTCAGAGGAGGTTTCCAGCTGCAAAGCACCTTGTTACTCTGACACAAGACAGAATACATCTGCCTCAACACCTCCAAGCCTCACTTCTCTTGGACCCCAGCACGTTTCAAGACAGAAAACAGAAAAGGTTTGACCAATCCCCCCAATCCCCCCCCCAAAAAAACAAAGAGCCCCAAACCAAAGCCCCAAGCCAGAGTTAAGAAGTAAATCTCTTTATCTGCCATGCTCCTCCAGGCAAAAGAAGCCAGGCCAGGGCTGCCCCCAGGGGTCACAGCTCCTCCCGGGGAGTTTTTGCTACCACCATGAGTTTGGAGAGTTGAAAGCGGAACTTGCCTTCCCTGTGAGCCACTAGAGGGGAGAGAGAACAAGAGCAGGATCAACAGATGGGAAGGCAGGAGTGAAAACAGCCCTGCTGCTTCCCTTCCAGGAGGACACAGCCCACAAGTCAGGCACTGCACCTCCTTCTTGTCAAGAAATGCCCTGGTGTCCCTCGTGCTCATTTCCCCTTCACTCTGGGACAGGAGCTGCAAAACCCTGCTGCCAGCTAGGGATCGAGAGCATCCTGACTCCACAGCCAGCACTGGCCTCCTGTCTCTTGTCACCTAGCTGCATTAAGCTTAAACATTCATCTCCTGGGAGGCAGCAGAGGCTTGTGCTCCCAGCCCAGCCCTCTTCTGAGGGAGTTCTCTGGCTCACAGACCTGTTGTGTCGCTGATCTCAAATTCTTCCTGTTTTAAGGGGATGTCACTCTGTGCACCCACTGCAGCCTGAGACTGAAATGGGAAGGAAGAAAAGGTTTAAGCAGTTGAGGCAAGGCAAGAAGCTACTGTGTTGAAAGCAAAGAAACAAACAGCACCTTTGGAAACAGATGGAATCTGTGTTTTGATAATGGAGGGAAAGAGTTAAGCCCCCAAAGGAAACCTGAAGGAAAATCTCTGGCTGCTTTTCCATCTCCTGTTAAACCACAGCCATGAGTCCTTCAGGTGACTAACAGAATGGAAGAAGGACCAGCAGAGGCTTTACTTCACCACATGCCATTTGTTGAGGCAAACCCAAGACTCCCCTTGAGCAGCCTGTGCTGGCAGAAGGGTGTTTTTTGCAGTCACCAACACTGGCCAAGCCACCAGCACCTCGACAGCACGGAGGGAGCAGCCCTACTTTGGTGCAGGAGAGCCTAGCTGCAGGAGAGCTGCTCTCCTGCCTGCCACCACTCTCTAATTAGGGATGTGGTGGAGTACATTTGAGTGCACAGATGTCTAATAGATGTTTTCCATGTCTAATTCATGTTTTACAGCAGCCTCCCACACGCCTGCTTCCAAGGGATCAGCTGGGACTTACATAAGCCATGGCGTGCTCGATCTTGGCTCCTTTCACTTCAGCTTTAAACTGGGTAAAGAAGAGGTAAGACTTCCCCTGGGGCCTGAAACAAGAAAGCAGAATGGTTGACATCCTCAGAGCAGGAGGTGCAGATGAGCTGGGGATTCATGGCTCCCTCCACAGCCACCTCTGGCTCTTTGTGTAGCTCTGTCTAGTGAGGAGGGGGGAGAGAGGGCAACGCAGCACTTAGAAATCACTGCCTGGCTAAAGAGCACACCTAGAGGCCCAGCATCTCTCAAGGGGGGCAAAGCCCTCCAGAGCTGTCCTGCAGAGAGGCAAAGCCAGCCAGGAGGCAGGGTCCTCAGCCACAGGCAGGGTTCCTGGCCCAGATCCCACCTGCCTTCTTGCTGCTTTTGCCTCAGAGAGCTTGAGGTTAAGGAACACACCTCCAGACAGAGCAGGAGAACAGCAGGTTGTCTTCACTGACTCCAATGTTCATCTGCCATTGCTGCAGAGGAGAAAGGTCCAAAGAGTTCATGTGGGTAAGAGCCTTGTGCTTTCCACTCAGCCCTGAGGCCAGTCACCTCCCCTCCCAGCCACAGCATGACAAGTTTCAACCATTCTAAACCAGCACAACCCTTGCTGATAGCCCCTTTCCTTTCCTTTACATCACACAAAGGTCAAGGTCTGGTTGCCCTCTCCACACCACAAGTTCATCAGCACAGTGACAGCAAAGAGTGAAAGTCTCAGTTCCCTCTGTGCTACAAGAGAATGGCCTGATTCTAGCAAGACTTGCAGATAAGAGAGTACAAACTGTGACTGCACAGCACTGGCTGCAGCAGCAACAGAGGCTGCCAGAAACCTTCCAGGCTTCTAAAGAACACAGGGGTTACTTCTACAAGGTCCTTCCTACTAAGAGGGGTATGGAACTATCACTCCCTGCTCTCCAGACACCCAGCTGAGAGGTTTGTTAAGCCTTAACAAATGTCAGGGCCTCACCAACCACAGTATTGTTGCAACACACGAAGGATGTTTCTATTCAGGGGCCAAATCCAAGAAGCTACTTTTGCAAGCAGCCAAGGGTTGGAAATGGTGCAACCAAGCTTCCTCCCAGTCCCTGGAATCAGCTCATCACAAACCCAATCATCCTGAATGGCTTCTCACTCTCTGCAGCCACAGAGCCTGAGAATAAGGGAACACTCCAGAGGTTTGCCCAGCTCACCTCGTTCGTTCCTCCCTGAGCTGAGTATGTGAAGGTGCAGGTGTAATCCCCCTGGAAGAAGAGGAGATGATGATGAACAGCCTTACTTGAGCAGGACCTTCTCTTTGTTCACCATCAGCCACTTCTGGGTGATGACATGAAATCTAGGGACCCCTGAGAGAATCACTGGGGCTGTGGCATAGGGCAGACCCCAGTGATCTCACCCCGGGGGTGACCGAGGAAGCACATGCACCATGCCCATGTCTGGACCCTGGTGGAGCACAGAGAGAGCCAGGGATCAGGCAGCCCTCATCCCCCATGGGGTGTCAGCAGAGCCCTGTGGTGCTAGGGTGGCCCAGGGACCCCCCTCTCCTTTGGGCCCCTTCCCATGGGGACCCCTTTTCTCCAAGACCTCCATCCCCCTGGTGACCCTCCTTCCCCTTGGGGTACCAAGGGGCTCTCTCCCTCTGAAGGGAACCTCCCTTCCCCTTGGGACCTTTCTGCCTTTGCAGACCTCCCCAGGAACCCTCTTCTCCTTGGGAACACCTTTATGGGGCTTCCTCCCTCCTTGGGGAGCCTCCTTTTTCCTGGAAAACTTTGAGGCCGCCCCTGGGGTCCCCTCTCCCCCTGGGGACCACCTCTCCTGCCCCCATCAGAGGCTGGGTCCCTCTGCCCCTAGCAACCAGCCCAGACCCCCAGCCCAGGCCCTCAGCAGGTCCCGCCTTCCCTCGCTGGCAGCCAATCGCTGTGTTGCTACAGGGTAGCGACGTGTCCCGCAGCCAATGAGGGAGAGGCGCGTACCCTCTCCTCACCCTTCCCCTCCTCGCCTCTCACCAGGCTCCGAGAGAAGGAGTGCACCTCCCCGCCAGGCCGCACGTCGAACTCGGCCGTGGTCGCCTCCTCCGCGGCCCGGGCCGCCAGGCACAGCAGGGCTGCGGCTACCAGCGCTACCCACAGCCTCCAGCCGCTCCTCACGCTGGGCGCCGCCATCTTGGGAAAGAAACGCGGGCTACGGCGGGCGGGGAGGGTCAAAGCGGGCTGAGGGTGCTCGGCAGGAGCCGCGGCGGCCATTTTGAGTGTGGGCAGAGAACCAGGGATTATTAACCGTCTGAGGGCCGTGGTGGGGACACGATGTTCCTCTTCAGCAGTGACCTGCATGAAGGGACAGAGTGAACCCTCAGCCAGTTTGGTGATGGTGCAGGACTGGGAGGAGTGGTGACCCCTGTCAGGCTGTGCTGCCACTGAGGGAGAGCTGCACAGGCTGAGAGCTGGGGGAGAGGAACCTCATGGAGTTCAACAAGGGCAAGTGGAGAGTCCTGCACCTGGGGAGGAATAACCTCGTGGAGCAGGGCAGGTTAGGGGCTGATCTGATGGGAAGCAGCTCCACAGAGAAGGGCCTGTGAGTGCTGAGGGACAACAAGTTCACCAGGAGCCAGCAATGTGCCCTCAGGGCCAAGAAGGCCAATGGTCTCCTGGGCTGCATTAACAGTAGTGTGACCAGCAGCAGGTTCAGGGGTGTTCTCCTCCTCCTCTACTCTGCCCTACTCAGGTCACAGCTGGAGTCCTGGCTCCAGTTCTGGGCTCCCCAGTTGAAAAGACAAGGAACTGCTGGAGAGAGTCCAGCAGAGCCCAGGAAGATGCTGAGGGCACTGGAGCAGCCCTGGCAGGAGGAAAGACTGAGAGCCCTGGGGCTGGTGAGCCTGGAGAAGAGCAGCCCCAGAGGGGAGCTGCTCAATGCTGAGCAAGAGCTGAAGGCTGGGGGCAAGAGGCTGGGGCCAGACTCTGCTCAGTGGTGCCCAGGAACAAGCCAAGGGGACAGCAGGAATGGGGTCACTGGGACGAGAAATCACTGGGATATGGAACAAGGAGACATGGAGATCTTGTCCCCCTTCCCCCATGCTCTGCTGTGGGGTTGCTCCCACAGGGGCTATGGGGCTGTCATGGGACATTCTTGGGAGCCCAGGCTACCACTGGCTGGGCCCCATGTCCCTCCAGCTCCTCTCATCCCAGCCTGGCTCCCCTTCACAGTCCAGGCTGCTGCTGGGCTGTGTGTGTCTGGCACCAAATCCCCAAAATTATTCAGGAGGGGGAGAAATAAAAAGCAGGATGGGGGAAAAGTTCATTTTCTGTCTTGTCACATGGTTTTAATGGGGTAAAGTCCTATTTTTAGAAGAGCTGGGTGTGCAGGGGCAGCATTTTTGGCCTATTCTCTGCAGGGTCAGACAGAGCTTGCAGGCACAGCCAGAAAATCCAACCCTGGCTGGTGGCCTGTGGGATTCAGCTGGAAGGAAAAGGGGCCTCGGGAAGGGAAGGAGATGACCAGGCTGGGAGGAAAGTTACTGAACATCGTGTGGAGGGAGCCTTGCCTTTCCCACCAAGGCTGCCTCAGCCACCAAAGCCTGCTCGGTCAACCGTAGGCAAGCAGAGGGTGATTAGCTGTGCCGCTTTTAATTGCTTCTCAGGGCACACAAACAAAAGCCTCTTTCCAGCAGGAAACAGCAGTAGATCCGCAGGCAGAGATAGGGAGAGACACCCGGGAAGGGAGGGAAGGAGGAGGGAGGGATGTCCTGACTCACAGCATGGGGAAGCTGGCCTGGTTGGCTACCCCACACTGGTTGTTGGTGCCCTTCAGCAGGCGGATGTAGCCCTGCTCACCCCACACCTCCGACCAGCTGCAGGAAGAGATGGAGAATGAGCACATCCGTGTTCCCACGCAGGGGGAGAGCGAGTGAGGCAGCACCCAGAGCACCCTGGGGGACAGGGATGCTCCTGCCATGCAGCCCCAACCCCAGCAGGAAAGGGGGAACAGGCTGTGGGTGAGGGTGAAAAGGACAGAGGGCTTGGGGGTGGCACCCTCAGCCTCTACCTGTTCTTTAAGATCCAGTAGCTGACATTGTGCCCCTGCTCCTGGCTCATGCCATAGCCCACGGCCAGCATCCCGTGGTTCACCTGCTGGCTGCAAAACAAGCTGCTGAAGATACCTGGGAAGAGCAGAGTTAGGGTGAGCTGGAGGCCAACCCTGACTGCTTCTTCTCTGAGAGAAAGCAGGGTGGTGGATCCTATTCCCCTGAGGACACTCCGGGGTTCAACAAGCAGCCTAGCCTGCAGTGAGGCAGCCCTGCCTCAGTTTACCCATCCATAGCACAAAGAGCAAGGCGATACCCGACTTGTAGAAGTGGAAGTGGAAGCCACTGGCATCTACTGCCACGGACACAGGGCCCACGGTGGCCACTGCCTGCTCTAGCGCTGCCTCGCTGCCCTGGGCCACCAGCCAGATGGCAGAGCAGTTGGCTGCCCTGTCCTGGGGGTTGTATCGGCAGCTAGAGGTGTCCTGAGAGAAAGGAAAGAGTGTCACACCACGGCTGGAACCCACTGGGACTGCTCTGACATGTCCCCAGGGCCACCTGCTGCCCCTTACCGTGGCCACATATGGGTAGACATGCTCTGAGTTCAAGCCCCCGTTGGTACGCACGTACTGGAAGGCGCGGGTCATGTAGCCGCCCTGGCAGCCGTTGTTGCCCAGCTTCCTGGAGCAGTCAATGAGGTTCTGCTCACTCAGCACCACCAGCTTCCCTGTCTGGTTGAAGACAAGCCCCTCCAGGGCCCCCGTGGCACTGAATGCCCAGCATGATCCACAGTGCCCCTGGGTGAGATGGGGACAACAAAGGGATGGCGGCATCAGCCCAAAACCTGTCAGAGGCAAATGCCAGGACCCCACGGTGCAGCTCTCCAGCTTTTCAGCTACAAAACTGCAGTGGCCAAAACTGGGGGAGCTGCTTCTTTAGGTTGTTCAGAGGTTTGGGGTTTTCTTTCTGGTGCTTGGGAGGATGCTGCTACCTGTTTCTGCTGCCCAGACACCTGGCACCCACCAGACAGCCCTTGCCCACCTGGTTCTTTACAGGTGTCACGTAGCCCTTTGCCCGCCAGTCCACCTCTGCTGGGGTCTTCAGGGCTGCTGATGCTTGGAAGAGAGTTGTCAGCTCATCCTTCTGTGCTGGGGTGAAGCCATTCAAGAGCTGATTAAACTCCTCATCTGTCTGCAGGTCGCCAAGGGAAAACTCATGTGATGGCATCACTGCCTGGCTGGCAGCACTGCAGCTCCCCACAGGCTGACCAACCCCCTGGGAAGCAGCCCAGCCCCAGGGGCACCTACAGCTCCCAGCAGAGAGGGTTGGGGTGAACTGGTCCCTGGATCAAGCTCTGGCTGCCTCAAGAGGTTCTCTAGTCCCTGGACCAAGTCTGGGGTGCAAAAAGAAGTCCCTGCTCCCCAGATCAGGCTCTGGGTGTATCAAGAGGTCGTCAGCCTCCCGATTAAGGCCTGGATGCTCTGAGGAGTCCCCAGCTCAAGCCCTGGGTACATCAAGAGGTCCCTGGTCCCCAGCTCAAACCCTGGGTGCACTAAGAAGTCCCTGGTCCCCAGCTCAAGCCCCAGCTGCATCAAGAGGTCCCTGGTCCCCAGCTCCAGCCCCGGGTGCACTGAGGTGTCCCCAGGAATGGTGCCAGGTGCTGGGCAGGTACCAGGTCCCCGTAGTGGTTCATGGCCAGGCGGAAGGTGTGCTGCCCCTGAGACTCCTCCCAGTTGTGCTGCTGGATGCGCTGCAGGTTCTTCTCCCAGACCTCCCTGCGAGTGGCCTCAGCCTCCTGCCATCAGCAGCAGTAGGATTAGGAATGTTCTCCAGAGGCATGGGGACATGGGATGGGTGCATGGAGGTGGCTTGGGGTGAGAACCCCCTGGAGCTGGCCCCAGAGTGTGCCAGGAGGCCTGGGTGGAGCAGGACCTACCACTGGGTACTCCTTGGAGTGGAGGCTCTTCCACCCTTCCCAGGCCTCCTCCAGGGCAGGATCCAGTGCTGTGGCACAGCCCAGCAGGGCTAGCAGCAGCCCCAGTGGCATGGCCATGGCATGCAGCTAGAGGGACAGCAAGAGCAGGGTCAGGGGTGTCCCTGGGCTGAGCCCCCACAGCTACCAGCTAGAACAAGCTGGGAGCAGGAGGAGTCCTTCCCAGCCTGGATTAGAGGTGAGGGGGGAGGCACAGAAATGCAAACAGAGCAACCAAGCCAGAAGGAAGAGAGACACGTTGGTTCCTTCAGCTGGATCAGCTCTTGCATGGCCACAAGCTGCTGTTTTGACAGGAGCTTTAGGAGGTCTTAGCTGTCCTTTGGGTGACATTTAACTGTCCTTTTTAGGAGAGGAACAAGGAGCTTTGTGAGAGATCAGAGCCTGGGAGGCAAAGGCAGGCAAAAGAGAAGCAAGAGTGGCAGGGATGGTGCTGGCTCTCCCCTCTCCCTGCCCCACTACACTCCCAACTGCCTCTTCCCACTTGTTTTAGTCACAAAATCCCCTGCTTTTCTCTGCCAGCAGATCATCCCTCTCTTCCCCTTCCCACAGCAGCTCTCCCTGCATCACCAACAAGGAGCAGAGCTCACCTCCCCTACTTGGGGACACAGCACCCAGCAGGACAGAGCCCCCAAGCAGAAGGATGAGCAAGGGAAGGCAAGGTCATATCTGGACCCCTCCAGAGCAAGGTTTGCCTGTTTGCTGGAGACAACTCGGCCTCCCAGCTTCAACCTAGAGTGGCTTTGGGACTTGAGGCAAAGCAGAAGAGCCCAGCAGAGCAAGAACTGCAGCTGCTGGGCCAGGACAAAGCTGTTTTCACTTGAAAGCCTGCAGAAAGCTGCAGCAGCTTTCAAGCAAGGGGCTCGAGCTGGAACCAGAGATAAGAGGGCTTTTTTCTACAGAGGTGTGGAGACAAGAGAAGCTGCTGCTCCTCGGTGCTGACTGAAGCCTTGCATCTGTCCCAGCAGGGAGGTGGGATGCCCGCTGGTACGTGCTTCACCAAAATCCCTCCGGGAGGATTTTCCAGTATCGATTTACACCCTTTCTTTTTGCCAGCACACACAGACACGGAGTCCTCCCCCAGCTCCTGCCACCATCAGCTCTCTCTCCCCCCTCCCCACCTCCACCGCAGCCATTTGTCCTTCCTCACGGCCCGTGCCTCCTTTGATGGACCCTGGGATTTCTGAGCAACTCCAGTTATTCTGGGGGTGCTGCTCTGCAAGGCCACGCAGCACAGGGCAGAGGAGAGAGAGAGAGCAACTGCCTCAGCCACCCCTCATCACCCAACACAGAGTTTCCACTGACGTGGCCTTCCAAGAGCAAGAGCTGTCCCACACCTTTATTCCACACACTTGGGGAATGGAGATGCCAGAAAGTTTTTCATCTGAGCATCTTTCAGGGCAAAGCAATGGCCTTTTGGAGCGAAATTCTCTGGAGCTTGAGCAGTGTTCTTGTTCTCAAAATAAGTCTCCAGGAACATCTGTTCTCCCTCCACATCCTCCACCTAAAAATAAAGCCCCCACCCGTGGGGTGTTGATAGGAGAAACGTCTCCCAAGCCCTTCCCATGCCTGGTCCCAGCTCTTGAGGCAGAGCCATTTGTGCCCTGTTTCAGCACCAGCCACTTCCTCCAGCCCTTACTGCTCGCTCGGGAAGTGAACTTCACGTTCCAGCTGCAAATCCTCTACCCAAAAAGAACTACCCCGAAGGCAGCTGCACCATCCTTCCTGCTCCCACCACCTTTTCCCACAGGACAGCTGGGTGGGGACCTCCCACCTCATTTGTATTTCAATCCCCGACAGAGCCTGTTACATATGGAAAAGCTCAGGCTTGCACGAGGTGCTTTCCCACTTAATGCCTCTTCGGATCCTCAGTTCCTCACCAAAAGAAGAGCACAACTCCTTTTTCTGTCGCCAAATAATCCCTCCAGCTTCAGAAGCAAGCTTGGAGCATCAAAGGAGCTGACAGATGTGTCAACTCCTCTAGAGGAGAGCGTTTGAAGAGTGCAGTTGCAGGCATTTTAAGAAACACTTGCTCTTTCAGGACAGGAAAAAGCAGTTTGAATTAAGCCAGGAAAGAAACAAAGCCTGCAAAATAAAGCTTCTTACCATCCACTGGCAGCCGCCTGGCTCTAAAGGTGGCAGGGAGGAAGAGGAGCAACTTTTCTGCCTGCTGCTTTCTCTCAAGGAAACTTTCAGAGATGTGCAACTTCCTCCCCTTCCGCCCCTCCGACCTCAAACGCTGCACCAGGGGCTGCTCGATGGGGTGTGGGGCAGAAGCTAATACAACTGCAGTAGTCAGAGGACAAATATTTGGACACGGGGGGCAACAAATATGCTGACATCCACCTTCAAAAAGCAAAAGGCTCCAGCTGTTAAGATGCTTTGCATTTAAAAGAGAAGCCTCCAGCGTGCATCCTCCGGGCATTAACCAGCAGTTTAATTAGCGCCTGACTCCTGTCTAGAAAGGCAAACGGCAAGGCTGGAGTTTGGAAGCTTTAAGCTCCAGAGAGGACAAGCAGAGGCAGGCCCCCAGTCCCTGAAACAAGCAGCTCCACCTATCCCAGCGTGGGATGGGAGCAGCTGCATCCCCCCAAGTCATGGGAGGGAGCAGGGCGCTGGACCTGGAGGCAGCCACCTCCAGCACCCAGGCTGCTGTTCACCGGCAGGCAATGGCTGACTCCCTCAAGGTCCCGAGGATGCAAGAACACAGGGTCAGGATTCCCAACTTTCCAGCCCTGCATCTTCAGTTGCTTGGATCATGCTTCCCCCCGAGGAACACCAGAGATTTAATATTCTCTCCAGCACTCGGCACAGAAACCAAACAGAGCTTTGCTTTCAGCAGGGGCATGGCTCTGGCCCTGCTCAGCCAGCTGCCGTTTCCTGAGCCCTCTCTCCTCTGCTCTGACAACAGCCAGAGTTTTGTCTCTTGCCAATATTTTAATGAGTTGCTACATCTTACACTCATAATTACAAAAGAATAAGAATCCATAAAAATATTTTCTTTTCATAATATGCACTTAAAGGACTCCAGGGCAAGTCAATGTGGTTCATTTGGGTGGGGTTTGTTTCCTTGTCTTTTCCCATTTCTTTTTGCCCCTGGTAGAACCCTTGGCTGGAGGGGGAGGGGGGTATGTGCTCCCCTGAGGTGTGATTGCTCAATCCCCTCCTCCTCTCCCCCCACTCCCCAGAACTGCAGTTCCTGTTGAGCAGGTAAATAAAAACCAGAAGAGAGCATTTGCTGAGTTAAGGTGGGGAAGGGGAACAGTCACTGACCCGCAGAGAACTGAAGCACAGCCAATTTCAGTGCACATCTGAAAGCTCAGGGGGTCGGGGAAAGGAGAAGGTGGGATCAGGAGGCAGCGCAGAGAACGGAGGGAGGGTTTGCATAAATATCATCCATCTTGTGTGGCAAAAAACAACCCAAATGCTGCTGTGATCTCTGGAGAGGTGATCTCTGGCTGGAGCCAGGTGCTTCAGCTGCCGTGCTACCTGTTGGCACAACTCTGCTTGGGAGCGGCCATGAGAGAGAGGTGTCGGAGGACGCTGGGAGCGACCTCGGCCACATCCTCCCCCTCTGCTCTCTAAAATTCAACTGAAAGATAAAATAAAATAATAACAATAAGAATAAAAAAGAAAAGAACTAGTGTTGCATGCTTCTGTAGAGCTCTCTTCACATCACAGGGCTCCACGTTGTCGCAGCAAGGGCCAGGATGCGGCAGCAGCAGCGATCAGCTCTCCTGGGGCTTAACACTGGGTAGAGTTCTCTCTTCCCTCCTGCTCCTGGCTTAAGGCAGCTTGCTGAATCAGCTCTTCCCTTTCCAACACAGGCACTGAGTTCTTGCAGGTGAGAGGATGGGAACTGCAGAGGTGCAGTGGAAGGGGAAAAAGGATGGGGGTGGAGAGAGAAATGGACACAAACCTCAGCCTCGGGAGACAGACCACGGTCCATTGATTCCCAGGTTAGAGGGAGTAGCAGCAAAAAAACCCAAAACAAAGAAAGAAAAAAACAACCCCCAAAACAAACAAAATAAAAGCATTAACAGCCAGGCTGGAGGAGAGAGGAAACCAGGAGGAACAGCCGAGCAGGGGCAGACCTCCAGCTTGGGAAGTGAAAGAAGGTGGCACTGTCCAAAGGGAAGGTGCCTTCCAGCCTCCCTCAGGGTGGGGACACCCAGTCCCCAGCCTTGGGCACGCAGCCATTTGTGCTCTGGGTTAGCTGGCTGTGGAGGGAGGCAGTGGTGGGAGGGCACAGGAAGGGGAAGGCGAGCTGTCAGTGTCCAGTTTGCAGAGGCTTGTGCTCTCAGAGGTATTCTTGTAGAAAGTGCAGCAGCGTGATTTCGTAGTGCTCTCCTGACTCAGGGCACCGAATACTGTGTCTCTCGTTGGGGTAGATCTGTGGCAGAAGCAGAGAGACAGGGCAGTTAGCCAGGAGCAGCTCACTCACCGTGGACAACCCTGCCTCACCTCAGCCCTTTTCCCCTCCATCCAGTCTCCATCGGGACAAAGAGGTGCCAGGGAATGCCTAGAGCATCAGCCCCCACCTCCTCTCACTGCCAGCCAGCCGCTGCTGCTGCCACCAGCCAAGAGAGACAGCACCAGTTCAGCCAGAAGGAAAGTTCCAGGCCTGAGGGCAGGAGCCCTGTTTGCAAATGCTTTGAGCTCTATCTAGGAGGAACGAAACAGCCATAGTGCCACCTCCCGGCCACCTCCTGGAGTCAAACTAGGCATTTACTGCCATCTCCACTGCAACAAGATGTGGGAGCAGCTCTCTCCACCTTCTCCTGCCCCCAGAACACACAGCCGAACACTTTTTCCTCTTTCTAAATTGAAGGGACCTTCCCACTTCACCCTTGGCTCCTCCTACCTGCAGCTGGTAAGGTTTTCCAGCTCGGATTAGTTGTGATACCAGGAAGTTGGTGTGAAAAAAGTGCACATTTTCATCCAAAAAGCCATGGAGGATCAGCAAACGATTTGGCCTGGAGATAGGATGAGAAATAAGGATGAGAAACCAGATCAAAAGCTCTGCAGGGAGTCCTGAGCAAAAGAGCTGCCAGTCAGCAAGGCAAAACTGAGCAATGGACAGGCAGAAGAGTGTAAGGCCATGGACATGGTCCTCAAGCCATCCCTGGTGAAGGAGCTGGGGGTACAAAGCCCCTGTGCTTGCTTGCAGAAGCCAGCAACCAGCCACACCAGGTAAAATTCAGTGGGATCAGAATCCACCCGTTCTTTGGGGATTCAGCAAAGCTGGTGGCACCAGGCAGAAAGTCTGGAGGGGGTTTGTAACAGATGACTCGAGGCCCCAGTACTCACTCATTGGGAAGCTTCTCAACATGCAGTGCCACAGAGCCAGCCTCATAACCCTGCTGGTTGTTCTCGGGGATGTCCATGTACCGCTCAGTGTAGCCGGTGTCGTATGCCATCCAGACTGTGACAGGAGCACCTGCTATAGCAATCTGTCAGACAAAGAGGTGGCAGGAGACAGCTTCAATTATCACGTGCTAAAGAGTTCAAGGGTTTCCCTCTTCTCCTGGGAAAGCAGGAAAAAGAGGCTCTGCACTGTTCTGCCACTCAAAGCAGGATTTGTCTCCAGCAGACTCCTTCGGCTGCTATATTCCTCTTAGAATTGTAACAGGGTAAATTCCTGCAGAGCAGCTCTGAAGGTTTCCCCTTTTCAAGAAGCACACGTGGGATGATCCAGAAACTCTGCTGGGGACTTGGGAAGGGGATTAGGAACAGCACATCAGTTGTTTTATTGGATGCTAAGGCTAAATCCTTTGTTCCAGTCAGTAAGGAATGACCCCACCCCAGAGACCCCATTCTGAGCAAGCCTCAGAGAGCTATGACCTGGAAGCAGAATGCAGGACCTGTATGTAGCCAGGAGCCGCAGGCAGGCCTGAGGGACATTGTTACCTATCCATCAGAAACAGCAAGCCAAAAATAAAGCCAACTCCAGATGCCAAGAGTTCCAGAAGCCAAGAGAGCCAAGAGTTCCAAGATGACAGCCCCAGATCCAGACTCACCTTGAAGACATTGGGTTTACAGATAAGACCCATGAGGGAGAGAAAGCCTCCATAGGACCAGCCATGTATGGCTACCCGACTCAAGTCGATGAACCCGTATTTTTCTGCTACATAATGCAAACCTTCCACCTGGTCCTCTATCTCCACTTGACCCTAAGAGGCAAGAAGGAAAGCTCAAGTCAATGGCTTTCCAAATCTAGAAACTCGAGACAGAAGAGACAAGAGCAATACTCCCAGCCTTAGAAAAAGCAAATGAGGAGAGATTCATCACCAGATGTAGTCATTACCATTTGGTTTTTCAGGGCCCCTTCAAATTTGAGTCCTCTCTGGCACGAGCCCCTTCCATCAATCACCACCACAGCATAGCCCAGGGATGCCAGCGTGTTTAGCCGTAAGTACTTGATTCCTTTGAAGGAGTTATTCACTAGCTGCACCTGCAGGAGGAGGGAAGAAAGGTTTCAGAGCTGAACAGCTGCCTTCTAGCACCTTCTACTGTCTGTCCCACTGTGTAGGATCCTGAGCTGGTTAAATCATGAGGTTTGGAGCAAAGGTCAGAACAGAGATCCAGTGCTCACTGCTAACCCAAGTTTAAGTCTTGATGCACAACACGGCCACACAGAGCTCTGCTCTGGGCAGCAATCCCATGCATGACACAAGCAGTTCATCTGGACTATTACCTGAGGGCCTCCATACACAAAGAGCACCGTGGGATGCTTCTTCCCAGGCTGGACATCATGAGGTTTGTAGACCATTCCATAGAGCTCAACATCTGACTGAGTTCGGAAGTGAAAGATCTCAGGTGGGATGTAATCTGGGGGACAACCTGCAGAAGGAAGTGCAAACACTAGCAGTGCAGTAACTGGCAGCAGTTCCTACACTGCCTCAACAAGTTCATTCTGTTCAAACTTGACCTTTGCCAGGGCTCTTTCAAAACCAAACCATCCCAATCTTAGCAGTGCCTCTCACCGGGAAACACGAAGCCTCCATCTGCCTGCACAGGGCAACAGGCCACATAAAGAGTGATGGGATCACAAGAGGAAACATCAGCTGGGCACTCCATGCCACAACAGCAAGACATGGAAAGTTAAGGACAGGGATGGGTCATCAGATGGAGAAAACATGTGCAGGAGGGATTCAGGTGCTGCTGGGAACTGTATCTAAAACTTCAAAGCCTACAGCCTTACAATGAAGTAGCCACTGCATCCCAGATACTAGCTCCCTCCCTCTCCAGATAAATCATCAATGAAGAAACACCTGAAACCACAGTCATGTAAACCTGCACCCTGGAGCACTGCTTCCACTCCAAACATGACACAGCAACATCTTAAAAACCCACACAGCATCTCCTGGATGATCTCTCCCCTGCAAGACAACACAATCCATTTCCCCTTGAAGTGCTTTGGGCCATTTCCCTCTCCATCACCTTGGTCTACTGTGAGTCAGAAGAGTACCACAGACATAACCCAGCCCTCACACATTCTCCAGGACTTACTGGCTGCTTCCATCATGCTAGCCCAGAACTTGGGCTGCTTGTGGAGTGGGTCGTCATCAGGGCCACTGAGCTTGTAGACGTGCACACAAGGTGGAGTGCTCACGCTGCTGTAGTGGCTGATGAACATGTCAAAGTTCTACAGTTGGGAGAGAGAAGAGTTAAGGGAACAAGGTCTTTCATTGCCCACATATCTCATCTCCTCCAAGCAGTTCTCAGCTCACCCACATCTCAAGCAACCAAGACAAAGAAGCCCTCGGGACTCCTAACTGGTCATGATTCATTACCATTCCCAGTTCGGATCTCTAGCAGGCAGGAGACAAGGGTGTCTTGGATCAAAGAAACAACCAACCTGGCTCATTGAACAGCTGTGGGAGAAGCCTGGGGTGGTGAGTCGCACAATCTCTCCAGGAGACTCATAGCTGACCACGTAGAGGTGATGTTCCAAGGGGGTGTCCTTTGTGCCTTGGAAATACACCAGCTTCGTGCTCTCATTGACCCAGATCTGTGTGGGGAAGAGAGCTCAGTGACAGAAGGATGACAGCTACTGCTCCTCTGCCAGTTCAAACAGTCTGTTCTCAGGCAGAGGCAGCTTAAAAACATAAACAGACCATCCCAGACTGCTTGTGACACTGAGGACCACACACAGTAGCATGGATGGAGACCTGCATACAGTCCAGGGAAGTAACCAAAAGTGGTCACTCAGCTTTAAGACTGACAGCATTCACCTGCTAATGAGCAGAAAGAGTTGGGCTCTGTTCCCACAGGTGAAACTAGGAAGATTTTGTGCTTAACCATGGCCTCTTCCCATCCTGTGTCTGATTCTAAGGGTATCTATGTATTTTTTCCAGCAACCATGATAATAATCCCATCTGTGGAAGGATCAGGCCAATAGCTCTAACAGTACCAAACTTCAAGCCACATGAAAATATGTTTTTCATGTCCAGATAAAGCTGCTTCCAAAACCCACCTGGTCAGCTAGGAACAGAGAGACTACAGCCTTTAAATACTACATTGATCCAGCAACAGTAACTGGACTGTTTTCCACCTACAGTTTCCAAATATTATTTCTGGCTACCCAACAGTTTGAAGACCACTGTGGACAGCAAAGGGAAAAAAATACCTAACTCAATTGGCCAGGAAAAACTGGGCAGAGCCCTGTGGAGCAACAAATGCATCAAAATAATTGCTGCTAACACAATTTTAGCCATAACACATGCAGGGAAGAGCTGTGGCCAAAATCAACAGCATGTACAGTGAGAATTCACATGGGGAGGGACAGCAGGTTAATTGCAGACAGAAGAAAAGCAGCAGAAACCAAACTGATGGAGCTGTAAGGCCTCTTAAAAAGAGAGAAGTGAAAATGTAGATTAATTGGAAATGAACAACCCAGGTCTTTATTTTGACAGAAATCATCTGGGAGTGTGAAAGATCAGACTCAGAGTTAATTCCTGAAGCAAAAAATGGAACTAGGTTTCTACAAGATTAATACAAATCCATTTCCAGCTATTCTGCAACCAATAACAGCTAAACAGTTTCTCCATAGTCTAACTTGCTTTATCCTCCCCAGCTGCCTCCCTCCTGCAGGGCTACTGAGGGATCAGCTGGAGAGCCAGAGTTCACTCCAAGCACTGGGACTTATTTCCAACTCACAAGTACTCATTGGGGTTACAATGCTTCAGCAAAGGCAGTGATCCCAAGCTTCTCCACAAAATAGCTCTTTGTTGCTCCTGAAGCTTAGCTTTGTGTCCTTTTTTATGGGCTGACTCACTCCTGGGCTTTACCTAAGGAGCAATCTGAAGCCTGATTAAAAAGGCAATCAGTTCAATGTGCACTGGACTACAGCACTTCTGGGGAAAGCAGAGGCAGCAATAAAAAGAGAAACAAAATGAAGCTTAAGTAGTTCTAGCTGGTCCCAGGTGGAAGAGAGGATGTAGGCCAGGAGTGTGGGCAGACAATGCAGAGCTCTACCACTGCAAGAGAGAATCAAAATAACCCCTACCTTCGATCCATGCCTTGCCAACACCTCCCACTCCCCTGCAGTCAGGGCAATCTCCTCTTTGATAGGACACTTGAAATCATCTAGAGGAAAACAACAGGAGAATAAATCACTGCCTGCCCCCAAAAGACAGCACAAGCAAATCAAAGAGGGGCCTCCCAATGCTGAGACACCAACCCAGTGCAGCTCTTACCCTCACTATGGACATATGGCTGCACCCAGTTGTGGCTGCCTGGCTTCAGGACTGCTGTGACTCTGTACAGGTGGCAGAAACCTGTTTTGCATTCGTTGGCTCGGATGAAGCAGAGCTCTTCCTCCTCCCCCTCCGGTTGGATGAAAGGATAGAAGATATCATGAACCTGTCACACAAGGCAAAAGATTCATCAGCATCATGTACTGAGACAGCAGAGGCATAGCCAAGGGAGTCAGGGCAAAACTGCTGGGCTTCTAAAGGAAAGGAGAAAGGAGAGACCTCTCAGAGGAGCAGCTAGTGGAAAAAGCCATGCCATACTTTCCTACTCCCACAAAGAGACTCTGGGCCCACACAGAAAACCATCTGCTCTGGGCTTTCCAAGGCTGAAAGCAGCCTCAGTCCTGCCCCTGAGCTAGACATTTCACCTATGGGAGTCCCACTAGGTGGTTACGATTCCAACACCTTAGGAATGCCACAGGGGGAACTCCAGGCCCCTTTGTCACTTTAGTACCAAGATGCTTAATCTTAAGAGGCTGAACCCAGCCTGGAGAAGAGAAAGCTCCAGGGAGGTCTGGGGCTTATGAGTAAGATGGGGATGGACTTTTTATCAGGGCCTGTTGGGAAAGGACAAGGGCTGATGCTTTGAAACTAAAGGAGGCAAAATTACACTAGATAGAAGGATTCCTTTCACACTGAGGGTGGTGAAACACTGGCCTAGGTTGCCCAGAGGGGTAGTAGAATTCCTCATCCCTAGAACCATTCCAGTTCAGGTTGTCTGGGGCTCTGAACATCCTGATCTGGTTACAGGTGTCCCTGCTCACTGCAGGGAGCTGGATTAGATGACCTCTAAAGGTCCCTTCAGACCCTAGTCATCTTATCATCCATGATTCCCTGTCCCCTATGTCCATTACCTATTAAGAAAATACAATCAATCCCAGGGATTAGGGTTGCTCATGCTTCAAGAAGCCATTTGATCTTGTAACAAAATACTCCCCAAAGCATGGCAGTGTTATATCCAAAACTGAGTATCTGAAGTGCTTGTGTTCCCCAAGATTGCTAGCAAGAATTAAATGAACAGCTCCAACTGGAAGAGGATGGGAGGATCCTCATCTCTTCCAGTGCTGAGTGCATGGAAGTCCTTCTCCTGGGTATATCAACCTCCCAAATTAACCCCAAATCTGGCACTACTGAGTAGCAAAGCAATCTGCTGGAGCATGGACTAAACTGGACACACAACCAACAGGAAAAGAGTTAACTGTGGAGCAGGAAGGGGCAGCCTGTGCTCTCCTGCCAGCCCCAAGCCTCTTACATTTATCCAAACATCAGTGGTTTCTTCATAGATCACAAATGGCTGGACATTTTCTGGCACAGTTTTGGCAAGTTCAGCACGCTGCTCCTCATTTTCAGGGACTGGAATAAAGAGTGCTGGAGGCAAAAGGACTAACTGCAGCCGCTGCTGAGGTCTATCTAGGAACATTGCCCAGGCACTGAGGAAAGAAGTTGGAGGTGAATATCAGTACCACAACAGAGAGGTGTCTTTCTAACACTCAGAACTTGCAAACCCTTTTCCCCCCTTCTGGCAGAAAGGATTTAGGCATCTGAAAGCAAAGCTTTCCTCATCACTGCTGCTTTCTAATCTTCAGGCAGCTTTGCCAACAAACATGTATTGCCAGACATCTCTGGTATGCCACAGGGGTATCATCCAGACAAGATGTCTGACAGCTTTGCCAGAGTGTCTCTTCTAAGGGAGCACTGTTAACTGAACCCTGTCTCCAGAATGTAACTCTTCTTTTGGGCAGCCCCTCCACCAGGAAGCAGGATTTGTTTTCTAGCAAGCTCCTAACAAGTGATCACTCCTAAAGCCATCCATTTGCAGCTTCCTGATGGCATGCTACGCTGGCAGGGGAAGGCACAGACCTAAGACAACTGCCAAGTGAAGGAGTGGCTTCAGTCTCAGCCTTGTTCCTCTCCAAGGAGAGTCACTTGAAGTGGTGCTGCACTGCAGGCCTCTCAACATGACAGATGGCAAGCCACTGCTGCACAGTGCAGCTACCCCAAGGCCTGGAAGTGCATCAAGGGAAGTTTCATCATTAAGACAGACTTTCATATGAGCCAGATCTCCTCAGCACCTCAGTGACTGTGGATTTCAGGGACTGATATATTCAGCACATTTAGATAAGCTCTGGTGCAGAACAGAAGAGTCACCAATGGGATTACCCTCACTAAAGCTGTACCAATTTAGTTCCCAGAGCAGAAAATTAATGATGAGTTACAGAATGCAATCTTCAAAGGCAGCTAAGTCACCTTAACTTGATCTGCACAGGAACTAGCTAAGAGTGAAGCAAGCTTCTGAGGGGGGGAGGAAAAGAAGAGCTTTACCATTTCAAACTAATCAGACTGAGGTGAATTCTGTAACTCTTGAAGGCAAGGCTTGGCCAGCAGAAGACTGCCTAGCAATAGGAGCTCTGGGAGCACACTGGTCTCAGAGCAATCTTTCCCCCTGTACACAGTGCCCCACACAAAGTGCTCACTTTCCTGTGATACATTTAGCATTGATCACAAACTGGACCAATGAGCAATGATAAAACTGCTGACAGTACACCCCCCCTTCTCTGCAGGAAGCATAGTGTGCTTGTGTTGAACATCTCCCAACTCAAAAGAATTCCCTAGGACTGCTCACTTAACATATCAATGTCATTTCATTTTGTGGTTGGGACTTAAACCCCACAGCTTGTCACTCTGGTCTATATTTGATTCATTCCTACTTTTAGGATGTTAGAACATGAAGAAGTCAAATACTCCTGTGCTATGTTTGGCATTCATGGATTTAAAACCAAGCTGTGACAACGAGGCCCTGCAACAGTCCAGCCAAAGAAGCCCTTGGGAGAGTTAGTTTGGAAGGAAAACTTAAGTACTATTTGCCATCTCGGGTCCATCCAGCACGGGCAATGTACTCCACAGTTGGGAACAATGCAGCAAAGGGTTGCACCAGCTCCTTGTCCTGAGCACACACCATCTGCAGTAAAAGGAAGGTCCAACATCATTATCAGACTGTTACCAGACCTCCTCACCTCCTCCCATGGCAGCTCAGTGAAAGGGGAGAATAAGGAAGTTTAACTATTGGCATCAGCAAGAGTCAGGCCAGGAGAAGCCAAGCTTTCTGCAAAAGGCAGGAAGAGAATGGAAAAACAAGCTTCAAAGCAACATGATTTTGGCATTCAGCCACCCAAAAAAGGATACAGCCAGGGACTGAAGCCCAGGATTAGACTGAGCTTCAACCCTCCTGCTCTACTAGTGACAATGTGGAATACCAGTCTAACCCTGCCATCCCCTCTCCCTGCTGCCTCCCCACCAGAACAACACTTGTCATCATTTGAAAGCTTTTTTTTCTGCTTCTTGGATAAACAGATTCTAGGACCTGATGTTACAAGGGAATGAAAACAAAGGCTAACACTATCTAGGATTTCTTAGTGCTCTTGTCTTAATTCTGGGCAGTTTCAGAAGCAGTCAACCCTCCTGTGCAATATCCCATTCTGAGCTGTTATCACTTACCTTACCCTTGCTGTCTGTTTTAAATTCTGCCAGTTTTAATGTAATCTTGGGGTTTTTGCTGCCTGTAGAGGAGTGAAAGAAGAGCAAGATGATCAACTTGAACACTCCATGGTTATACACAATACAGCTTCTAGAGAAGAACTCTCTCTGGCCCTACTACAATGGCTGGATGTGAATGTTACAAATACCTAATTATGTATGTGAGCAAAGAGCACTGTAATCACAAGAGCCATTCTGGGTATGAGAAGTTTGCTTGTGCCTTGCCTAGTTGGCTCTGCATGTTCTCAGGAGGGAGAGGAAAGATGGTATTGAAAAAGGTATTCCACAATAGGCCACCAGATATCTTCAATTTTCTCTGCAATCCTTTCATGTAAGCTGAACTTTAAATTCCATTCCTTTCTTGCAGTAGATTCTGGGCTCAGAGACTCAATTAAAGCCTCAACATAAACTCAAATAAAGCCTACAACCAGCTTCTGCATCCCAGGAAGTACCCAGCTTAATCATGCAAACTTTATAGCCCAAATTCCACTGCTGCTGCTAGCAGGAGTCAAGAGTTGCATTAGCAGCCCTGGGGTACTTCACTTACCTGTCCTAGGGTATCGATAGGAGTCTGTTTTTCTCTCCTCCAAGGCAGGTGAAGGAACATGAATTATCTCCACCTCTGACTCATCCACTTCCTCATACAAGATCCTCAGTGTTTTTAAATCCTCTGAACCTAGGACAGATAGGAAGCATGATTGCTACAGTGTTTTTCAGCTGTTTCTGACTTGCCTGGAGCACCATGGCAGTGCAGAGTGCACTGGTTCTGCTGCAGAGTGTACATCTGCTCTATAGCCACAGCTCCTAGCGACCACCTGCAAATCCTCCTCAGAGCACAATTCCAACCCCCTAGTGTTTTGTGGCTCCCCCAGAAACAGACCAAACCCAGGCCAGTGGAAAAACCTTGTTCCAAATATCATTCACAGCACAAGCAGCAGTAGTGACAGAGTCAGCATTTGATAAGCAGAAAGCTGCCTGACCTTCTGTGGAAGCTGTGGGACACCACCAATAGCCTGTGAAGCGATCAAACTCCTCCTGAATGACAAAAGTGGCTACACCAGCAGACTTGGGGTCATCAAGAACATTGGATAAGCCTGGAGAGGAACAAAGGAGACTGCATTTATATCTCCTTGGGGAAAAAAAATGGTCCAAAAGAAGAATATACTTGTAAGAAATAAGCCACAAAGCCATGGGCCCTTCCAGGCCATGTCTGTCAGAAGGAATTTCCCTTTGAACCTGGCAAGAAGCAGCAGTTACCTTTATGGCAATATGTCATTCTCTTCTCCTCTCCTGTCTCAATATTTGCTACCCAGAGATCATTGTTATTGATGAATGAAAAGAAGGCAGGGTCAGCAGGGCAAATCTTGGGATCCATTCTTGGCCCTGTGCACTGAGTCTTGATCTCCAAAGGTTTCATTGGAGATACCTACAGCAACAGACACACAAACAGCTCTGTACCAAAGCAGCTTTCAGCTTCACATTCAAAAAGGTCTACAGCACAGATACAGCACAGCCTATGAAATGAGGGCAAACACAGCTCTGAGAGGACACAGGAGAAATGACCATAATCAAACAAACATGCAGCCATCTCCAACCCAAACCATGAAGCCCATTCCAGGTGATATTCTTCAGATGACTAGCAGACTCACCATGAACCCATTCTTGCCTCCATCTCGACAATGAAAGAGGCTGTTGCTGGCCTGGAAGAGGAAGAGGCCACTCTCACTGTGGAAATCATAAGATGTTATGCCAAAGACACCAAGTCTCTTGCGTTCCCTCAGGAGTTCCTCTTCTCTAGAGTACATCCCATGATGAGGAGTTGCCTAGTGTTGAAGGAAGAGAAAATCTGAAAGCATCTGCAAGGAAAGAAACTTTCATAGAACAGGAATGCTCCAAAAGTGGCACCAGCTAGTCAGTGAATGCCCAAAATGCAACAGACCAGCCAACAGTCTCACCATACAGGTCCATAACTACTGGACTCTAGGCTACAGGCATGGTCCAGGAGGACTAAACCAACCCCATGCCCTAAAGTTCCACCTAGATCAGAAAGATAAAACTGTGAAGCTGGCATTTCTGCAGCTGGCACTTCAGCATGAACTGAGGACAGCTGCACTTGCTCTGCTTATGCAAATCAGATGTAAGCAGTTAACTTAATGACGTTATCTACAGCCTTCACAAAGAGTTTCCATGTCAGACACTGCAAACAAAAGCTCTTCCGGGGATCTTGAATTACCCTGAAGGGGACTGGCATTCCAAACGAGGTCAAGACAGGTTCCACCAGGAACCTCTTCAGCAGAGAAGAATGACAAACACCCTCCACTCTCTTCTTCACCAATGCTGTCAGTGACAAAGGACATTCAGATACTGAAACCAGGGAGGGGAAAATTCCCCTCCCTTCTGCTTCACTCATAGTAGAGCACAGGGCAGAAGCAGCAGTTTAAATTCAACTTTCCTGACATCCTTAAAAGCAGGAAAGATGACAGACAGGCAGTCCACCAAGCATGGCAAAAGCCCAGAGAAGACACCCAGAAGGTGGAGTGTCTTGATAGCTTATAATCTGAGGCAGACTACATGCTGGTTTAGACAGTCCTCTTTGCTAGGTCAGCCCTCTGCTTGCCACATCAGCTGCTGTTTCACTGTCAGCTCTGTTGCACACACAAGTGACTCTCTTGTACTATGAATCATAGAATTGCCAGAGTTGGAAGGGACTTTAAAGATCATCTAGTTCCAGCCTCCCTGCCTGGCTGGGACACCATCCACTAGATCAGGTTGCCCAGGGCCCCATCAAGCCTTGTCTTAAAAGCTTCCAGGGATGAGGCTTCCACAACCTCTCTGGGCAACCTGTTCCACTGCCTAACCACCCTCATAGTGAAGAACTTCCTCCTAACATCCAACCTAAATCTGCCCTCCTCTAGCTTGCACCCATTTCCCCTGGTTCTATCCCTGTCTGACCTCCTCAAAAGTCCCTCCCCAGCTTTCTTGTAGCCCCTTCAGATACTGGAAGGCCACAATAAGGTCTCCTTGGAGCCTTCCTTCTCCTCTGCAGACTGAACAACCTCAACTCTCTCAGTCTGTCCTCGTAGGTGAAGCAAAGCAACTCTCAATACAACTTCCCTACCAGTGCCATTCTCCACATCTGCCACACACTTTCCTCTCTACTGTTCAGCAGAGTACCAGCCTCACAACATCACCCAGTTTGCCCAAATACTGTCAACCCAAGCTCCTCACACCTCAGCTTACCTGAAAGTGATCCAGCATCTGTTTCCATGACAAGAGCAGCAGGGCCTCCTTCCGTACCTTCTTGGGGATCTCTGAGTAAAGGAGGGAATTCTCTCTGCTGCCATATGGCATTCCTAGTCAGAGGACAAAAGCAGCAGCCTGCTTCAGATTAGTTAGCCAGGACAAAGAGGACCAAGAGTAAATGGAACACAATGTCTGTTAGCAGAGGGCTTGGGGCTGTCCAGAGGTTTTTCCCAGCTGTCATTCTCAGTTCCACTGCTGAATAATATCCAAATTATTCATATTTAAATATTAATGTATGTAGAGATTTCCCTAGGCAAAATTTAACACTAACCAACCTCTTCAGAACTGGTTATGTCCAACTTTCCTCTCTGAGACTGTTCAGTCCATGTCCTAGATCAACTCTCAAAAAGCCACTCCCTGAATGGGTGACTCAACATTACTCTCCACATATCCCAGCCAGGAATTTGCTACAGGGACCTCATTCAGGCCAACACAGCAGTCTGCAAAAGGGGAAGAAAAAGCTTGGGAGCTCTGGAGAGCTTGTTCCAATGTGAAACAGTATCCTACCCAAGCAAAAGACCTTGTTATTTCCCATAAGCCTTTGACTGTGGCTATCAAATAAGCTACTGGCCTTCAGCCAAGTTCCAAAACAGCCACAAAAAAAAAAAAAAAGAAAAGATCCTGATACAGAATTTTGGCAGATTGAACAAAATCAATGATCATGAACTCACTCCTCTGCATATGCTCCCTAGAGCATCTTCTACCAGACTCCCTAGCTCAGAATTTTCCACAGGGAAATGTGCCCTGGCATTGTCTACTCTGCATATGTTTTGGGTTGAACAGGAAGATTTCTGAGCTGGTTAACCCAGCAGCAGAGTTACTTTAAATTAAAACTGAAATATTAATAAGTACTCAGGAAGCAAAGCAATATGTGAGCATATAATCCTCAGAGAGACAGAAACACCAAAGTGCTGAGCATGTGGTGTTTAATATAAGCAGCATCTGCCACCATACAACATAAAATTCTATGGGGACAGCCCAGGAATGATTTAAAATGCCCAAACAGAACAAAAACCTGCAGACAGGAACAAATTTATACACTATATATACACACATTTGATACTCATGCAACAGTGACCTGAAATTCCTTGCTCCTTTTATTAGTATTTTCTGCAATGACCTCAGGCTGACTACAATCCATCAGCATTTACAAGAAAAATATTGCCTTCCTCCCCAAAATTCATTATACATTGCTCCCCAGTGAAGAAAAGTATTCAGTAAAGTTCTTCAGGAGTCCTCATCCTGCTCCTCAGCACACAGGCACTAACAGTGCTCACACAAAAACCTGAAAATGTTCTTTAAAGTTGGGGCAGTAACAATAACACTGATGTGAAACACTTCTGAGCTGCTGAAATGGGGCCTGTGGATTTAATAGCACATGGTAGTCAGCTCCAAAGATGCTCATTATGGCAGAGAATCAGTGTTTAACCTTCAACAGGAATGCCTGGGAAGAAGTAGCCCTGTACTCCCTGGCAGATACTCATCTCCAATGAGGGATCAGTCTGCTCTATGCCCTGTACACCTCCTTAAGGAAGGGAACACTGAAAAGCCACTCATCTACCTTCATTCCTGGTTCTGGCTCCTACACAGTCCCACCCCAGCCAGTAGCTGCTGTGGTTGTCAGTTCATAGAACAAAAGAACACACAAAACTGTTTAAATTAGACCCCTGGATCCTCAGTTCTTTAGTCATCCAGATCAAAAGCTGTACTAAAGACCTTGACATACATTCAGCTTTAAATCAAGTCTTACTCTTCAGACTCAAGAGGAAAAATCTGCTAGCTCTGGACACTGCCCTTCAGAGCAGCACTTGTGTCCTAAGAATGTATGAGGAACAACTGTCACAAATCAAGTCACTGGCACACAGGAGCTGCTTAATGACAAAACAAAATCAGTCCCTCCAATCCAGCACCCTAGGTGTCCTGGTTTGAGTTAGAACAGTGACCTGCACTCAACAACTCAGGGAAAAAAAAAAAGAGAAGGAAAAAAACCAGCAAGGTCATTTCAGGAAAGCCACTGCTGTATGGAGTTGCACATCAGGCAATGTCTTTACTGGCCTAGTAATGATCAGCTCATGCCCCAAAGCATAACAAACTCTTTATAGTCTGTAAAGCTTCCCATGTTAACCACAAAAATTATCCAGTTACTAAAATCCATCCACCCTGTCACTAATTACATTGTGGCTCCAACTGTAATGAGGAACCTGTACAACACAGTACTCTGCTGTCTCTCAATCCTGCTGTAAGGAAGAGGAAATTTCTCTGTGAATACCATTAACATTTCACTCCCACCTAATCTTTTCGGGTTTTTTATTCCCCCTACTCTTGAAACCATTCTACCTACCTGGTAGTTAATAAAGCAGCAAGGCACCACCATCCCACCATTAACAGCCAGAACTTGCAATACATAGTTAGTAATTTCTGACAGCAAATTCCTTGGAAGGTCAGTTGATCAACCAAGTAAATCCCATTTCTCCTAAGCCAGTCTGGGGAACATCCCTTCTTTGCCCCATCAATTGATCCACCAAGTAAATCCCAGTTCTCCTAAGCCAGAGGCACAAGATGATAGTTCTGGGTCTGAGGAACATCCCTTCTTTGCCCCATCAATTGATCCATCAAGTAAATCCCAATTCTCCTAAGCCAGAGGCACAAGATAGTTCTGGGTCTGAGGAACATCCCTTCTCTGTTCCATCAATTGATCCATCAAGTAAATCCCAGTTCTCCTAAGCCAGAGGCACAAGATAGTTCTGGGTCTGAGGAACATCCCTTCTTTGCCCCATCAGTTGATCCACCAAGTAAATCCCAATTCTCCTAAGCCAGAGGCACAAGATAGTTCTGGGTCTGAGGAACATCCCTTCTTTGCCCCATCAGTTGATCCACCAAGTAAATCCCAATTCTCCTAAGCCAGAGGCACAAGATACTTCTGGGTCTGAGGAACATCCCTTCTTTGCCCCATCAACTGATCCATCAAGTAAATCCCAGTTCTCCTAAGCCAGAGGCACAAGATACTTCTGGGTCTGAGGAACATCCCTTCTCTGCCTGATCACCTGAGCTGCCAAAGGACACTGTGCTCACACCTCTGTCATGAGGCAGGTCTGCTTGGCCAACACTTCCCCTTGCCGCTAAGCAGAAAGGCTGTGGTTAAAGTGCTTGTCTGGGACCGGAGAGGTCTCTGCTCACTTCCAGGCTTCATTAGAGACAAAGCATGCAAACCTGGTGCAATCTCAGTATCCCCATCACGAGTGGGGCCTTTTCCTTGCCTGTCTGGACTGGGAGCTCTCCCCCAGCCCAGTGGCAGGCAGCCTGGCCTGTTGGCTTACCCAGGTAGTAGAGGCGGTGCGAGTGTGGGCTGGACTCCTCTGTCTTCCGGACAAACTGGAAATCATGGGGAGCTTTGTTCACTATCATGCCTGAATACTTCCTGCTGCTGTGAATAATGTCACGCAGCCCATCCCAAGAATGCTTTTGCACCTGGAATTGGGAAGGCACATCCTCCATCTCCACCACTTCAGAGCTGTCTGATAACGTGTCCACTGCAGTCATCCTCTCTTCGCCTTCAGAACTGGACAAAAAACTGAGGGAGGAGTTGAGGGGAAAGAATTAAGGCTTCAAATCAAACAGGTACATTTTGTTGCTTACAGGAAGCTCTAAGCATGCAACAAGCTTGAGAACAGGCACTCCTTACAAATGCTAGGATTCTTTGTGCTCAAAGACTCCATTTCAAACATACTTCGACATAGTGAAAGGAGAAGTCCCCCTCCCATCCCATACTGAGTCCTGTAAATGAAGATACTACCCTCAGAAAACTCACTCACCTAGGACTAGTTCTAGGAATAGGCTGTTAAAGGAAGTCCAAGCAGCAGATGCTGGTGAAGGAAACAATCAGCTTGACCCAAGGGAAAACCAGCCCAGGAATATGGTAAGTTATCAAAGCTATGACCTATCATAAAGGCACACAAACTGTCCTGGAAGACCACAAAAGCAAAGTCTCCTTCCTGACATGAAGGAAGGCCTGCTCATCACTTAGGTTTAAGCCTAAGCACAGCACCTCACTTACCTGAAGAGCTATCACAGCCAGGAATGAAGCAGGAGAGATGGCAAAACAGGAAGAGAACAGCACAATTGTCTTTGCTACCAGGACAAGAGCAGTAGCAGAGCCTGGTGGTATCCTGAAAAACATGGCATGCTTTCCTCACACATTTCCCAGCTAGCAGTTCTTGGATGAGAGTCTACAAAGAACACCTCCACAAGCAACTACAGCAACTCTTAATGTGAGGAGAGGTGGACTAACAGACTTGCCCAAGGTCAATGATGTCATCTACTGCAAAGCAGGAATGAGCCTAGGACTAGGGAAACCAGTTTCTGTTACCCCATCGAGAAGCTGGCTTTACCTCCACGAGGTCATGTTAGCTGTTTGGGGGGTAAAACCCTGAGGAATGGTACAAAGAATTGCAGAAGAACTTCAGTTTACTGAAAAAATTAGGCTGCAGAAGTTTGTTCCACAAAGAGAGAAGAGCTACCTTTGACACAGCATCAAGATGGCAAAGAGTGACTAAGGATTGCCCCAGGAATGGCCTTGTCCTCAGCAGCCCCAAGATTTACATCTTCAAATGAGATGTTTCTTAAACACTGCCTGTCATCTGGGACAGCAACCTGCATTCTGACAGGAGAACAGCTTCTGAGCTGAAGGATTAAGCAAGAATTACACATAAAACAAATCTTGAAAGAGGCCAGCCTCAGTAAGATGCACAATGAATTCTTTCCCAGCAGAGAGAATGAGGGGAAAGGAGAAGGATGGAGAGTTGTACCACAAGAAAACACTGATCTCTGCCCCTTCTCTACCAGGAGTATTTTTCAGGAGAACCCCAAGTGTTCCTTGAGGACTGCCCAACAGCTTGCAACTTCTAACCAACTCTATAAAAGGAAGTTCTCACCTAGTTTGACATCTTGTGCAATTACAGCAGGAGATGAGCAAACCAAACCCAAAGTACATCTAGACTTCCTTAAACTACAGGCACAGGGTCCAAGGGCTGTAAATAGAACCATATCTTCAAACTGATAAGTCCTTCAATTGGACATAATATGCAAATAGAAACACAGGAACAAGCTCCTGAAATAAATCTGTAGGTACTCCTGCTCCTTACTGCCCAGTAGTAAATGCACAGCTTGAGACATGAGTAAAGAGGAGTATTTTCCAATCAAAGCCAGGCAGGAAGCCCAAGTAAAACCACAAAAGAGAACGTGACTGCATGGGCCAAGACTGTGAGTGTGGCTGTGGCTCTGCTGCCTACATCCAGGGTCTCCATTAGAGCAACTGAAATCCCATCTGAAGGCACAAGTGTTGCCTGTCAGAAACACACAACAGGAAGACCACAAACGCTCCTCAACTGGGCACAATTCTCTCAACCCAATCCCACTGTAGGTCAAGTCAATCAAGTAAAACAATCCAGCTTTGGCTCAAGATGCCTGACCCCTTAGGTTACTCTCACTCAGCTGGTGAAAGCTGCCTTACTCAGCCAGTCTGACTCCTCAGGAGGAAAAGCTGCTTCTTCAAGGGCTCATAAATAGTCCACAAACATTATACTGGTAACTGTCCCAACTGAACTGGAAGCTGGAGCCCCTTCCAAACTACATTGCCATGATTTTATGATTCACTAGGGAAGCAAAAGGCACAACCTTTAGGTTGGTACTCTTCTCATCCTGGTGATTTTGACCCTAGAACACAGTGGAGTAGTGGCAGAAGCAAAGTAACCATGACACAAAGTTAACCTGAAGGTGTTGGAAAATCCCACTCTCACAGCTGGAGTTTGGTGGAGTCTCACAAAACTTGGGTCTTAACATGAAAACAGAGTAAAAAGAAAATCCAATTGCTTCATCCATCACTTCAGCCATCTCTTGGACAAAACAGAGCAAGTACTTGGCAACACCAAGTAGAAGGAGTAACTTAGCTAATTGCAACTGCAGAGTGAATTTGGGGATTTTTGGACCAAGACACCAATTTTAACCATGGTATTCTTAGACAGTCTTGAAACTCTGACATCAATATAGCTATCTTGAAATTCTGGCACCTGAGATTTACATCTTACTGGAAGTAAACTGTCCTACACAGTCCTCATGCTGAGGCACTGATTTAGATGATTCAGTGTTGTTGCAGAAGCACTGCTAACCCCACTTCTCCCCAAAAACAGCTAACCCCACACCCAAAACCATCTAGCTATCCCTTGGAGGCCTTTTTCATGCTTTTTCTGCCCTGCCTGGCCAGGCTGGATGGGTCAGGCACACATCCACCCTTTGAGTGAAAGCATGAGTCCAAAGGCAGCAAGCCCAGGTGGGACATCAGCACAGGAAACAAATGGTAAAGCTTGGAACTGGAAGAAGTTATCTTCCTGAGTCACTTCCTGAGGCACAGATCCTGATACAGAGCTCCACAGGCAGAACTGGCTACTTGGGATTTTTCAGAAGCCTCATTCACTCCACAAGGTGACTATTGCTCTGTCCCACACAACCTCCAGGGCACTAAAGGCTCTGGGAGGATCCAGGACACATACCTTCTCCAACTTCCTGCAGTCTCGTTTTCCAGACGAATCCTCTTTATCTTCTGCATTAACTACTCAGCAAGCTGGGCAGGACAGGAAACTAGGAAGGAAGAGGGGAGGGGGGGGGTAAAAAAAAAAAGGAAATTTCATTTCCCTGCAGTTTCTCTTGCCATAGGCATAAGGCTGTATAAAAGTATCCCCTACAGGTCACATTTCCAGCTAAGCAGGGAGGTAGAAACAAAAATCCTTGGTTTGCACTTCATGGTCTAAATCTGTTCTGCCAGCACATGCTAGATATTAAATGCCCAGATAAATCTGAGAGAGACCTCTTCACCTGAACAATGGGACTCACTGAACACTGTGGCCTGCCTCTTTCTTTCCTACAAAACTCTTCCTAAAAACCTGGGATTCCTCAGTACTGAGCCTTCCTTTCCCTCCTCTCCCCAAAATCTTCTCAATTTTCTGAAGTATCAGGTACGAAGGACTGAGAAAACAGAAGTCTGGTCCATACAATAACAGGGAAGAGTCAAACAAAGGACACCATAAGGAGCCAGACAGAGGGTCAGCAGCTCCACTACCAACAGCATCACAGTCCCACCTGGGACATAAAAAACACATTTGTCTTCCAAGCCAGGCTGCTGCTTCCTTCTGCCTCAGCCTGATGCCACGGAAGAACCCCAGCTCACCACACAAGCCCACGTACCATGAGCATAGAAGGTGCCACCTACTGTTTTGTCCTCTTTACCCAAATACACTAAAGTACAACTATCTTTTCCTCCTCTTCAAGAGAGCTCAGAATCACAGATACACCCCAGACCTGCCACTATCCTTTGCTGAGGCCCCTGCTCTGCCCGAGTTGCCCTTTCTCCACCAAAATCACACTCACAGAGGATCAGGAGAGACAAAGCATCACAAAGAGGCCCCAGCAATGAAGCTCCTAAGCTGCAGAGGAGAACAGAGAGGGATGAAGTAGCAGCATCTAGTAATTTAAGGGCAATTTTCAGTGCAGGCATGAAGGGCACCAGGAGGGATGTTCAGGAATGCTGAGTAACCTGCTCTGGTCTCACAGCTGCCCCTATTTGGAGCAGGGGTTGGACCAGAGACTTCCCAAGGTCCACTCCAGTCTCACATATTCTGTGATTTTAATGATTCAGAGGAACACCAACATCCTCCAGTGCTGAATGCAGAGAGAAAAAAAAAAAAAAAACACTGAACAGAACAGCCAGGAGAGATCAGAAACCTGACATGAATCATAAGAGTCATTTGTCAGCGAGACCCCGAGGGGCCTGATGCTGCATTCAGGAAGAGCCAAAGCAACACAGTCACCTACAGGAGCCCTTACAAACGTGTCCCTGTCATGGCTGGGAGCTCTAAGATCTCCTTTTCCAGAACTTAAAAACATCTGAGGGTGGAATAAACCACTGGGGAATTCTCTACAGAGGGATTTGGCGAAGGCTGCCAGCAGCCTATGTCTGTCTCTGTGATGCCAGCAGGGCTGAAAGCCCTGACAGCTCCTGCCCTTGCTGCAGAGAGAAGGCCAGGACAACGGATCCCAGGGGACAGACCACCCTGTCCCCTTTTCACCTCCCTCCCCTGCTGGAGATGGCTCTTTGCCTGTGGAAAAATAAGGAGTGAGGGGCTTGTCACCCGCCCGAGTAGAACACAGGCTGCTGGGGGGCCGAAACACCTCCCTCCCCTCCTAGGGCAAGGCATTCCCCCCCCAACAAAAAAATCCTAACTGCATTCCTGTGTGGGGGCACGAAACGAAAACAACCCCGTAAAGGCCTGGAGGGCAAACCCCTGGAGGACAAAACACCCTCCCAGGGCTGTGGTTAGCCTCTAACCTCCCCTCATAGTCCGGAGGGAAGGATACAATCCACGGGAGGCCAAATATCAACCCCTCGGCCCCCTCAAGCCCTCCCCAGGGACGAGGGAGGGCGCGAACGCGGCCCACGGAGGGAGCAAACATTCCTTCCCCGGGGTCGGTGTCCCCACGCTGGGGTTAGGCCTTCACCTCCCCCAGGCCGAGCCCTGCTCGTCCCGGAGTGTATGGGAATAAGGCTCCCACCCCGCCTGTCCCCGGGAGCTCCTCTCCTATCCTCTCCACACTCACCCCGGGGCGCGGCGACCTCCCCCTGACAGGCGGGCGGGGGGGTGCTCCTCAGCGGGAGGGCGGCGGCAGCGGCTCCCTCACTCCCGCTCCATGTCCCGGACACTGGGCAGCCCCGGAAACGGGGGAGGGGAAGGGGAGGAGGAGGTGGAGGAGGGGAGGGGGGAGGCGGCGGCCTGCCACGGTGTGACCCTTCACCCGGCGGCGGAAGCGGCGGCGGGAGCGCGCGGGGAGGGGTGGCGGGAGCGCGCCGAGTGCGGCCGCGGGAAAGTACCAAGTGGTAAGTGGTGGGGGAGGAAGCACTGCGTGTGCATATCCCAGTGTCGGGGGCGTTGGAAGACACCTCTGGACATCATCCAGTCCGGTCTCCCTGCTCCAGCAGGGGCACCCACAGCAGCTTGCCCAGGATTACCTCCAGCTGCCTTGGCAATCTTTCCACACAAGGAGACTCCACAGCTTGCCAGCCTGGGCCAGGGCTCTTGCACCCTCACACCAAACAAGCTTCTCCTTCTGCTCAGCGGGAACCTCCTGGCTTCCAGTTTGTGCCCAGTGCTCCTTGGGCTGGCCCTGGGCACCACTGAGCACAGTCTGGCCCCAGCCTCTTGCCCCCAGCCTTCAGCTCTTGCTCAGCATTGAGCAGCTCCCCTCTGGGGCTGCTCTTCTCCAGGCTAAGCAGCCCCAGGGCTCTCAGCCTTTCCTTCTGCCAGAGCTGCTCCAGTGCCTTCAGCATCTTCCTGGGCTCTGCTGGACTCTCTCCAGTAGTTCCTTGTCTCTCTGGAACTGGGGTGTTCAGAAGTGGAGCCAGGACTCCAGCTGTGGGTTGAGTAGAGTAGAGGTGAAAGAGAACCTCCCTGGACCTGCTGCTATTCACATTGTTGTTAATGGATTCCAGGAGACCATTGGCCTTCTTGGCCCTGAGGGCACATTGCTGGCTCCTAGGGAACTTGTCCCCTAGCACTCCCAGGTCCTTCTCTGGGGAGCTACTTTCCAGCATGTCAGCCTCAAAGCTGTCCTGGTGCATGGGGTAATTCCTCTCCGCTTGCCGTTGTGGGGCAGTTACCGTGTCGTTCTCGGCCCTCTTACAGTTCTGAAGGATGGTTGAGCCCAGTGATAGGGTTGCTGAGGGAGGCCGTCGAAACGGTTTGTGTCAAGCGTTGGTGGTATAGTGGTTAGCATAGCTGCCTTCCAAGCAGTTGACCCGGGTTCGATTCCCGGCCAACGCAGGTGAATTTTTAATTCTTACTCCGAACAATTGTTTTTCCTGCTCCCCACAGGTACCAAAACTCAGTG
>VWZX01006203.1:1011654-1226061 GCA_013399015.1 Galbula dea | reverse complement strand
GCGGCCGCGGGAAAGTACCAAGTGGTAAGTGGTGGGGGAGGAAGCACTGCGTGTGCATATCCCAGTGTCGGGGGCGTTGGAAGACACCTCTGGACATCATCCAGTCCGGTCTCCCTGCTCCAGCAGGGGCACCCACAGCAGCTTGCCCAGGATTACCTCCAGCTGCCTTGGCAATCTTTCCACACAAGGAGACTCCACAGCTTGCCAGCCTGGGCCAGGGCTCTTGCACCCTCACACCAAACAAGCTTCTCCTTCTGCTCAGCGGGAACCTCCTGGCTTCCAGTTTGTGCCCAGTGCTCCTTGGGCTGGCCCTGGGCACCACTGAGCACAGTCTGGCCCCAGCCTCTTGCCCCCAGCCTTCAGCTCTTGCTCAGCATTGAGCAGCTCCCCTCTGGGGCTGCTCTTCTCCAGGCTAAGCAGCCCCAGGGCTCTCAGCCTTTCCTTCTGCCAGAGCTGCTCCAGTGCCTTCAGCATCTTCCTGGGCTCTGCTGGACTCTCTCCAGTAGTTCCTTGTCTCTCTGGAACTGGGGTGTTCAGAAGTGGAGCCAGGACTCCAGCTGTGGGTTGAGTAGAGTAGAGGTGAAAGAGAACCTCCCTGGACCTGCTGCTATTCACATTGTTGTTAATGGATTCCAGGAGACCATTGGCCTTCTTGGCCCTGAGGGCACATTGCTGGCTCCTAGGGAACTTGTCCCCTAGCACTCCCAGGTCCTTCTCTGGGGAGCTACTTTCCAGCATGTCAGCCTCAAAGCTGTCCTGGTGCATGGGGTAATTCCTCTCCGCTTGCCGTTGTGGGGCAGTTACCGTGTCGTTCTCGGCCCTCTTACAGTTCTGAAGGATGGTTGAGCCCAGTGATAGGGTTGCTGAGGGAGGCCGTCGAAACGGTTTGTGTCAAGCGTTGGTGGTATAGTGGTTAGCATAGCTGCCTTCCAAGCAGTTGACCCGGGTTCGATTCCCGGCCAACGCAGGTGAATTTTTAATTCTTACTCCGAACAATTGTTTTTCCTGCTCCCCACAGATCCTCCAAGTTTAACGCAGAACGCGTGGTAGCCCCACCTGAGCCCCGGCGCGGCCAACCGGGCGCTGGAGAACGCAGGTGCTGCCCGAGGTACACTGGTGTCTCGTGGTGAATTTGCTGTTCCCCAGCAATCCCAGGTCCTTCTCTGGGAAGCTTCTTTCCAGCAGGTCAGCCCCTAACCTGCCCTGCTCCATGTGGTTCTTCCTCTCCTAGCTCGCGGCGTGGCCCCGACATGTCGGCGAATAGCGGGAAAACAAATATAAATGGAAGGAAACCAAAACGCCATAAAACTAAACAAACCAACCCCATAGGGGAAAAAAAATTATCCAGAGACAAAAAGGAGAAGTGTTTCCGCCCGGGATCGAACCGGGGACCTTTCGCGTGTGAGGCGAACGTGATAACCGCTACACTACGGAAACCCGCCTTGTACGCCGCTTCTGAACGCCGGAGGATCAAGCTGCCTTATGGCTAAGGGGGCGTGGCTGTCTCTCACTTCGTGGTCACCGTGAACCAAACCTACCCCAATCACTGCCAAACGCCCCGCGGGATCCTAAGTGATTAGCATTAATGAGTCATTAGTGCTTCCAGAGGCTCACTCCCTTCGAAGGCGGATGAGGTGCATGTCGCTGGGCTGTCCGTGATGCTCCCCTCTGAGAGGGGACAGTCCCCAAAGTAACTTGCTGCTTCCTGCTGTGGGGTGGTAGGAGGTGCTCATCCCAAACCTGGCCCTTGGACTCTGCTCCAAGCCGTGGGGGCTGTCGGGGGACCTGGGCCCAGCCTCACCTTCCATGTCTGGCATCACTCTCCAGGCCCAACCTCACCATCCAGTCTTGGCCTTGCTCTCCAAGCTTGGCATCACCCTCCAGGCCCAACCTCACTATCCAGGCTTGGCTTGACTCTCCAGGCTTGGCATCACCAAGTCCTGGCCTCACCCTCCAGGGCAGGGCACATCCCCTGGGCCCACCAGCCGAGCCCGGAGCCGAGCAAAGAGCCCCGACTCAGGTTATAGTGGGCAGCACTTTCTTAAGAGGGATCTTTTCTTCGGAAGGCAGCTGCCACCAGATGTCGGTAGAATAATGGCAACAGGGAACAGAGCTCCCTGCGGAGCTGCTCAGGAGGGAGATGATCCAGCCCCAGGGGACAGAAGCTGGAAGAGGACTGGCTGTTTTCTGAGCAAAAGGACAGACCTTGGTGGCCTCCTTTCACTGGGGTGAAGCTTTCCTTCCCTGTAAAAAAGAAGCTTCTCTAAGCCACAATGAGCCAGGTTCTCTTTTCATCACCAGTGTCTCTCCAAGGCAGTGGGAGCTGGGCAAGAGATCCACAGAATCAGAATGTTTTGGGTTGAAAGTGACCTTTAAAGGTCAAGTCCAACTCCCTGCAGTCAGCAGGGACATCTGCACCTAGAGCAGGTTGCTCAGAGAGCCGCAGACAACCTGAGGTGGAATGTTTCCAGGGATGGGACATCCACCTCCTCTCTGAGCATCCTGCACCAGTGTCTCACTATTCTCAGTGTAAAACATTTCTTACTTCTCTCTAGTCTCAATCTCCTCTTTCAGTTTCAAACCATCAGCCCTTGTCCTGTCCCAATAGGCCCTGATAAAAAGTCTCTCCCCATCTTTCTGAGAGGCCCTTGAAGCACTGCAAGGCTGCAGGAAGGTCTCCCTGGAGCCTTCTCTTCTCCAGGCTCAACAACCCCAACTCTCTCAGCCTGGCCTCACAGCAGAGAGCTTCCAGCCCTTAGATTATTTTTGTGGCCACAGCAGGGTGACATCACACTGTAGTGAGTTTCCCATCACTGGGGCTTTGGCAATCCCAGATGGTTCTGGGAATATGCTAGTTCCTCTTCTTTTACCTTCCTGCAGCGTTAACAACTCATACACCCATGGCAATCGTTCTTGTTTTTGTCAAACTTCAGCCCCTGGAATCAGGTGGTAATATGAGAATTATTTTTCCTGGTTTGTTTTGTTTGTTGAAGTGTGTTTTATGCTCTGCTGGTTGCAGATAAAAGAGTAGAAGGGAGAAATGAATCATAAATTCAGATGAAAGCAAGCAGAACCCCACTTGGAATAAAACTCACTTTGAATAAAACTTGCTTTTTAAAAAATCTCCTTTTAGTTTTACAATTTTATAATTGATCTTTTCATCTGGGGCCAAAAGGGACTGAAAGGAGGTTGTCACATGTCCTTTCACTCCAGAACTTGCCAGTACTTTATTTTGACCTGACTTGTGATAAGGATTAGAGCATTAAAGTCTACGACAAACCTGAAGCCTTGGGACGTGTTTGCTTCACATTGCTGTCAAACATCCCAGTGTTGTGTTCTTTGTGCCTGCAGCTGCAAGTGCCTGCAGGAGAGGGCTCTGGTAGCAACCTTTGCACTGTGCATTGGCTGAGTGCCCTCGGGGCAAACCTAATCAATAGCTGGGGACAAAGTCCTCTTCCTAGAGGAGGAGGAAGTGGGTCTGTAAGTGACCCAAGATCATCAATGGAAGGATTCAAATGCTTTGGGTTTTGTTTTCTTCCTCTTTCATTCTAGTGACTGGTGAAGGAAGGAGATTTGCAGACCAAACAGGAAGCTCTTGGAAGGTACCTCTGGGAGGCAGAGACAGAAATTATGGCAGAAAAACTCCTCATATGGCAGTGAAGCCTCAAATATGAGGAAAGACTGAGACAATTGGGTTTGTTCAGCCTTGAGAAAAGAAGGTTTAAGGGAGACCTTATCACCATGTTCCAGTATTGAAAGGTGGCTACAAAAACTCCCTTTTGACAAGGAGGAACATGGAGAAGATGAGGGGTGATGGGTACAAGTTACTCCAACTGGTTACAAAAGGAAGATTTTTCAGAACCAGAACAATCAGTCACTGCAATAATCTCCTCAGGGAACTGGTGGAGTCCCCAGCATTGGACAGTGTTAAGATTCAGCTAGACATTGTGCTGGGCCATCTTACCTAGACTGTGCTTTTCCCAAGAAAGGCTGGACCAGATGATCCTTGAGGTTCCTTCCAACCCAGTGTTCTTTGATTCTATGAAGTTAGCTGAAAGACACTGTGCTGCCAGTGTTAACTCCCAGACTTATGTAGTTCAGATATTGTAGTGGTCCCTTGTTAAGGCAGGACTGGGCTCTGGCAGCCTTGAAACATCCCATGTAGATGGGTCATGGGCTCTAGATCCTTCTCACACAGACAGCTTTGGCTTTGAGGACCCAGGCAAAGCTCCCTCTTCATCTTAGGCTGCCCCTTGCTGGAACGGCTCCTGGGGATGTTCACGCTTTTCTTAAAAGGATCCATTGTCAGTAGCTGCACAAAGTTTTCCCCACAGGACAAAGAGCCTGGCAGCATTTCAGTCTCCCCTCCTGCCCCTGCCTTACTCCACTTCCTCTGCTCCCAAGAGGTACCACCCTGGCGGCACTGCTTGTCGTAAGAGCCCCTTCTGCCTCGCCGCCTCCCCAAGGACCGTCACATAAATACCGAGGGAAGAGAAAGCAGGGAGCTTGTTTAGAGGTGAAGGATGAATATTCTCGACTATTATCACCAGCATCTGCCTTTTCTGAAGAAGGGAGCCCTCCCCCAAGAAGCCTTTTCCCCACGGCGGCCACGCTCGGCTTTGTCTGCCTGCCACGCCGCGATGGCTGCCGCATCCCATTCTCCCCTTCTCCTCCCTCCGCTCCCTCAAGAGCCTGCACGGCTGTTCCAAGAGCAAGGAGCTCAGAGCACTGCCGAGCAGGAGAGCTGACAATCAGGGCTTGGAGACAACGCTGCCTTGCACAATACTACCCCCCCCCCCCCTCATACCCCCCAATTAGCCATTCATTTCTGCTCCCTCTGAAATGGGGAGCAGAGCTCTTGTGCTGGGAGATAAAACAAGAACAGCTTCAATAGCACTGATTTAAATTAGGTCAGGCTAGCTTTTGTGTCAGGCAGGGACCACACAATAGCAGTCACACGACTGTGGAGGGGAGCAGCATAAAGGAAAAGAGGCCAAGCAAGTGGCACAGATGCTAGGAGTTGGTGGGTGCTGGGGGATGAGGGGTGCACATGCGAGGGTGCTGGTAGAGGGGCAGAGACTCCAAACAGCACGTGAGGTTAAGAGATAAATGTAGACACACGGTCAGCAGGGCAAGGAAGGGTTACAGAATCACACAGAAACACAGAATGTTAGGGGTTGGAAGGGACCAAATACTGGCTCTGCAGAAATAAAATGATCAGCTAAGTTCTGCCACACCAAAGGGAGCGAGAGCACAGCCATGCATCCTGGAAACTGGTCTTCAATCGTATCTGGTTGTTGTAATGCAAAGGAGTGACAATAATGTTGACCTACAACATCCTCCCTGAGCATCAGTGTAAGGCCCTGTCCATCACAGAGGGGGAAAAAGGGGCAGAAACCCTTTGGACCCTTTGTGCTAAAGGACTTACATGTACGTCAGGTCCAAAAATACTGCTCTTCCTTTTGGCCACAGCTGGAGTCCTGGCTCCAGTTCTGGGCTCCCCAGTTCCAGAGAGACAAGGAACTGCTGGAGAGAGTCCAGCAGAGCCCAGGAGGATGCTGAGGGCACTGGAGCAGCTCTGGCAGGAGGAAAGGCTGAGAGCCCTGGGGCTGCTTGGCCTGGAGAAGAGCAGCCCCAGAAGGGAGCTGCTCAATGCTGAGCAAGAGCTGAAGGCTGGGGGCGAGAGGCTGGGGCCAGACTCTGCTCAGTGGTGCCCAGGGCCAGGCCAAGGGGCACTGGGCACCAACTGGAAGCCAGGAGGTTCCAGCTGAGCAGGAGGAGAAGCTTGTTTGGTGTGAGGGTGTTGGAGCCCTGGCCCAGGCTTTGCAGAGAGACTGTGGAGTCTCCTTGTGTGGAGAGATTGCCAAGGCAGCTGGAGGTGATCGTGGGCAAGCTGCTGTGGGTGCCCTGCTGGAGCAGGGGGGTTGGCCTGGCTGATCCCCAGAGGTCTCTTCCCACCCTGTCCATGCTGGGATTCTATATGATGGGTATGATTGACCCCCAGGGACCTGGCTAGCAATCCCCAGCATTGTCCAGGGCTTGCAATTTCTTTCCCCTGGTAAGTTCTTCAGAAGTCCACTCCTAGCCTGAACACTTGATGTGTTGTGAAGTCCTACACTCACTGGGTTTGGGGGAAAACAATCAGCAACTCCTTCAGAATGGTTCTCAAAGACATGTGAGAGGCTGCCTTCAGACAGAGGTCCTGGAGACAGCTACCCAGGAGAATATAAGCACTGGAGAGGAGTCCCAGTTCTCTCCCCCCCAGTATCATTAATATTCATATTGCTGTAATTACAATAGTGATGCAGATGTTCATGTTTATCTGGCAAGAGGAGGACAGGAGAGCAGCATGCTGTCTTCAGCAGTAAGAGTGTGCTTCAAGCTATCAGTGAGCCTGATCTTTCCAGGCTGAGCTCAGCAAGCTGCTGTCGTGGTCTACCTGAGTTTATCCAGGGCAGTCCATACACAAAGGAAGGTCAGATCAGTTTAAAAGCAAGAGGTCACCCCTGTAATTCTCCCAGGCAGAAACCTCTCACCCTGAGTGGTCTTGTGACCCAGACTGGAGCTCTACAGGTATCACTTTGCTGACAGTTGGCCAAAGAACTACTGAAGGGAGGAAATGTGGGAGGAGAAAAGTTGAAAGACATAATTAGCCATTTACCAGGGTGTTTGTCAGCCTTTTTGAAGCAAAAGACAGCCTGATATTCTTTGGCAGTTGCAAGAAAAAGCTGTAAACAAAGACAATATTTATCATTTAGGCAAAATGTTTATTGTATTACAAAGTCATCATTTTCCTGCTAGAATTACAATCATTCCAACTACTGAGAGTGAAAAAGGGAGAGACCCAAAGAGCTGAGGATGCCAGCCAGAGCCAAAAGGGGAAGACTAGCTTACACTCTGAATTATCAGCCCTTCTTATTCACATGTGAAAGACTTATCTGAAAACCCCAACACAACTTGGAGTCATTCTTTGGGCTATCTGCTGACCCTCAGTGGCCTACACACTTCCCAGGTTGGGTCAAACCCTTTCCTCCAGGCACACACAGGCAGTAGTAGAACATTCAGTGGCCAGAAGCTGATATTGGAAAGAAGCAGCCTAAAAAGAAGTTGTCCTTTTGGAACAGAAAGTGTAATTAAGGACTGAAATAGTGCCTGGAGTAGGGAGGGAACCCTGAAGGCATCCAGCCAACATGAGACATGTTGCTAAAAGGTATGTTCACGTTCAGCCAGATGGTCAGAGCTTTGAGGCATGAAGCACCAAGTGAAATTAGCTACCCAGTTGCTGTAGGAAGCCTGTCTGGAGCAACCATAATAGCCCTAATTCCTCTCAAAATACAAATAGATGGTTGCTAATTTTCACTGCTTTTACTGCTCTGCTATTTGGCATATTTTTAGCCTTTTAGTTGTGAGAACACAACTAAACCAACACAACCACAAAGTCCCATGGTGGTTTTCATTTTGTTTGACTTTCTCCAGCCCCTGTCCACGCTGCAGTGAAGACTGGAGGTGCTCAGATACCAAAACCTACTGTGGTAGCACAAAAATCTCTGTTATCTGATTTGTTCTGCTCCTTTCTCCTTCTCCCTTGCTACCTCTGGTGCCTCTCCCTGCACCCAGTGCAATGCAGAGGCAGAAGAAGCAAGACTCCAGCTCTTCCCCAAATCTTACAGATGTGATCCCTGTGGGTTCCAAACAAGAAGGCATCAAATGTATATATAATCATGTTAATTGTACACATCCAAATACCCAGAAATACTTGAGAACAACACAATTAGGTATATAAATAGCTAGAGATCATTATTCTCAGGCAAATGGCATGATCTGGAAGGTTTCTGAGTCATGATTTTGTAAATTCCAGTATTCAGGGAAGGACTCTGTAACCTGAAATGCTCATTTGAGGTTTGAGCTCCTTCAGCTCTCCAGCAACCCCAAAACCACTACAGAAAGGAATATGCTTTGCAGAAGGCTGGATTATTCCCTGGATATTTGTTTGCTGGTTTGAGTTGGGGTATTTTTGTCTTTAATTATTGTTGTTATTATTATTATTTGTTTTGTTTGTTTCTTCTTCATTTATCAGCTCCAGCTGAGGCAGGAGAGGGTGGGAGGAGGGTTTTGTTCCTCTGGAGATAACAGGAGGCTGTGTCTGTGCAGCCATGGTGACAAGATCCAGGGCGCTTTCTGGCTTCCAAGCAATTTGCTCCCCACCCCTGGCTCCCAAGTAAAAGTGGGACAGAGAGAGAGGAGCTTTTGTTTCTCAAGTGCTTCAGCTCTTGCTGCTAATTAAGCCAAGAGCTCTAGTGCCTTCCCACTTGCCAGGCCTAAGGAGGATCTTGCTGGGGAGAAAGGAGAGTTAAGAGGCTGTGCTGCTGCTTCTCAGCACCCTGCTCTCCCTTCTCTTGGTCCTTGTTCTGCCACAGCCTGTCTGGGTGACCTGTGCCCAACCTTATGCCTCAGATTCCCTGGCTGCAGGGGGGCAGAAATGAGAGAGACCAGGCACAGCACGAGGCCAGATGGAAACTACCAACCTGCTGTTCAAGGTGTTATTATCAGCTTAATGCAATATGTTTCCAGCTTCTCAGACATGCTGACTATCAGCAGATTGCTCTTTCCTTCTCCAGCCTTCCCTGGATGTCATCTCCTTCTCTCTTTCTCCAAGATGCTAACCCCTTCCTTGAGTTCTAACAGCATTTCTGCAACCTCCTCAGTGTCTTTCTTTCTAATCCTTTCCAGTGTCACCAGAATGGAGGAGCCAGATGAGCTGTCAGCAGCCAGGCATCAGCCCTTTGCACTGGGCAGGAGAGCTTTGTTGGACAAGGAGAGCAGGGTGAGTAGTGGACAAGATCAGTGAGGGCTGCAGGAGAAGGAACTACACAGCCTCTGGCCATCTCTGGAACAAGGAACACATCCTGCACTGAAGCATTGCACTGCAGGAAGGACTGCAGAGAGGAAGAGGGGGAGAGATGTGGAAAGAAGGGATTAAAAAAGTAAGGTGGGGAATAGGAACGTTGCAGGAACCCAACAACCCATGGAATCAAGGTCCCAGACCATCTGCAAGATGCCTGGTCACCAAGGACTTAGGTAGCATCAAGGTCATGGCTGCTCCCCAGTGCCTCTGCTCTCATTGAACTCAGTTGGATGTCTTCAGCCAAGGAGCTCACAGGGAGAAATTTAGGGCCTCACTCAGGAACAGATGGTTTCCCTCTTGGGCCCCATCTGCCAGGCAACACTGGAGCAGTTGGTCTCTGCAGTGCTGAGCAGAATCTTGTTTACTTTCCCCTCATGTCAGCAAGGTGATACTTAGGGTAATTGAACTCTGCTGCTCCAGGCCTGGATTCCCAGGAATGGTCAAGACTCCAAGGTGCAGGAGTGTAACCCAAGAGCCATCTTTGAAAGGAGCAGGCACTGTGGCATCAGCCAGCCCTGATCTCAGCCAGAGTCCAGGGCTGTAGTTGGAAGGGGTCATGGCCATCATGAACTGGTCAGTGCTCAGGCTGCTGAGAAACACACAGTGACTTTGGTGAAGGCATTTGGCACTGACCTTACCTGGAGCCAAGTTCTGAGCAGACACTCACAGTTCCAAAAATTGAGGGAGCAGGCAGCATCCTGCCTTCTAAACCCCAAGGAAGTGTGATTTCCAGGGTGTCTTGGTCCCTTGGACATCCCAGTGAGCTCAGCTTACTCACCCTCAGTATTTCTGGCTAGACAGAGAGCTAGTGGCTGCTCTGGGAAAGTTCAGCCTTAATGCTTGGAAATCTTTAGTAGAAATCCTTGTCAGGAGGACAGCCAGGACCTGAACTGCTCCTTGTGCTGGACTCTTCCCTCACCAGCTTTCACAGGTGAGATTGGCCAGACAGAAGGGCTGGAGGAGATGGACACCAGTCCAACTTTAAGGCTGCTCCTTTGGTTCCTGATCAGGGCATAAAGACTTCATCCCCCAGCAACACGGAGAAGTGTCTCTGGAGGCTATTAAGTACACACCAAAATAACAAAGGAGAGCAGCTCCCCTTGAGCAGCACCAGCCAAAGCTGCTGCAGTGTGGCTGATAAAAACCCCCAAAACCTTTCCTCATTCTTCTCCAGGTGTTGTCACTGAAGGCCAGCACCAAGGACTGCAGAGGATATCATGCAGCCGTGCAGTTGCTCATGTTTCCCAGAGACCTTGCTCCCAGAAGTCAAGCTGCTGAGGTCCTGCTCTCTTAGGTTGCCAGCTTAGGCAGTCAGTGCTCTAATGCTGCTTGGTGAGCAGAGGGCACGGAGCATTACTTTAGCCTCTCCCCTGAGGCTTCCCATCCACAGAGGCTCCAACTCGGGATGCTGCCTCTGTCAGCTCTGCAGTAATCAGCCCAGAGGCTGGAAGTGGAAACTTTCTGGTTGCAGCCACTTAGTTTCATTAGAAAGATCAGAAGAGAAAACAAGCCTCAGGTGGGGCAGTGAGAGGCAGAGACAGGCAAAAGGTGGAGGGGGAGTGGAGGTTTGCAGCTTGGTTTTACGTGTTGCTGTGGAGGTAAGCTTCAGCTAAGGGCTGGAGAAGGGAGGTAGGAGAGGGGCAGAGAGGCAGCCTGAGCCAGAGCCTGTCACCCCTATTGTGCTGCCAGGAGGCCACATAGCTCTGCAAAAGCTGCTCTAACTCTGTTTCACCAGACCAGAAACGAGTTTGAGGAGTCCCTAAGGTTCCCTCCCTGCCTCACATCCCCTCTGGAAGAGTTTTGTCTGAATTTCTTTTTAAAACCCTTGCACACTAGGAATGATATCCCCTCCCCAGTGCTCTGTTCCAGGACTTCATTGTCCCTGTCACCACAAAGAATTCTCCTTGATGTTTAGCCTAAGTCTTCCTTGTTCAACACAAACATGAAGCTCTTCAGAGGTAGAACATAATGGCCTGGAGTTGCTGCCATAAGAACATATTGCTTTCAGTGAAGCTGAGCTCAATGGAGAGAAGTCTGCTCAGCCTTGCTCCATCCCCCCTGTGCCCCAAGAGGATGTTTTGTGTTAGACTAAATGCCTCAGTAAGTGCCTCTCAGCTCTGCACTCATTGTGAGCAGTTCTGTACAGACACATGGAAGCAGGCAGGGTATGGGATCAGGCCTGTAATCACATTTCCTTTTGGCAGCAGGGTTTTATCAGCCTTGGTCTCTCTGGGCACTTTAAACTGAGTGGCTGTAGGCTCTCCTGGGCAGAGCTCATAGCCTGGCCAGGCTGGAATTCTTCCACCAGTAGCAGCCTTCTACCCCTCACCTCCTATTTCGTTCCTGTCTTCACCCTAGAGCAGAAATGAATTCAACCACACACCTCTAAGCTCTATTTCCCTGCTTGCATTTTTCACTAAGCCATCTCAAATAAAGCAGCACTTGCACCCCAGTGACTTTGGGCTGGTTCTGGAAGTGGGACAGAGCTGTGCACATCTGGTAGACAAGCAGTGGTTGGAGGTTTGCTCCCTGACCAGAAGAAGCTAAAATCTTGAAGCAGAGAAGGTCAATCCTCTGATAACTCTCTCTTGTGGTTAATTCTGCCTCACAGTGTCTCCAGAGCTGAATCCTGCCTTCAGTTCCCCTTCCTCTGTGGGTAGCAGCATCTCCACCCTTCTTTCCAGCTGGGAAAAGGATCATTTTGGCTAGGAAGGGAGCACAGGTGTCAAGAGGTTCTGAAGACCAACATTTGCAGCTCTATTTCTACTGCCTCTGCAACAGCTTTCCATAAGAGTGAAAAGGTGGCCATGGCATAGAGGAGCTGTGGCTGAGCTTGTAGTTGAACTAGAATTACTGAAAGAGAAGGCAGGGCTCAGAGTGGGGCTGGGAAATACTGCAGTAGCTCCTGGATTCTGCTTGTTTCCACCAGTGACCCTGACCAGATCCTCCTGCCTTTATATTTCTCTTTGTTCTGCTGGAAAACAGGGATCTGCAACCAGGGAGCAGCAGCTGTTTTGATAAATAAGGCAGGGAAAAATGGCCAAGAGGTCCCAGAAGAACAGATCCCACTCATGAAGAAGTATTGCCTTTTGTGTCTGGTGAGTGCCTCGTTTGTGGACACAGATGTTCTATTGTTCCCACATGGGTGAGCAGTTGTTTTTATGTGAGCTCCTGTCCATGAGCCACACATCTTCTAGGTAGGAAGATTTGTTTGTTAGCTGTGGAGATTTCAGCAGAAATAATCACATTTCCACCATTCTCCAGCCAGCTCTGCCCTCAGCTGAGGAGGAGGTAGCCCAGGAGCCTGGTCAGCCAGGAGATGGAGCAGCTTGCCTCCTCAGGGTGGTGCAAGCAGGGGACTGGGGAAGAAAAGCCTGGGCCCTCAGCAAGGCTCTTCTCTTTGATGAAGCAGATGTGACTGGCTTTTTATTCCACAACCACTGTGTGTTTGCAAAGAAGCAAAACAGGCTCAGAGCTCTGTTCAGGGCTGGGACATGAGGCCTTTCATTTTCTTCAAGGGCTCTTGAGGAAGATCTCACTGTACCTGCTTGGAATCAATTCTGCCAGTCCCCAGGCTGATTCCAGACTCCACATACTGCAGTTCAAGAGGTGCCTTCCTTTTTCTTTCTTCTCTCTGGGACAATTGATACCCTGGGATGGAGCCACATCAACAGCCAGGACCTGCTTCTGCTGAAGGCTACACAAGCCTGGCTTGGAGCCTCCAGGGATGAGGTTGTCCACATCTCCCTGCAGCAGCTGCTGGCTGACAGCTTTGTCCTATCCCCTGATGCACAACCTTGTCCCCCAAGCCCAAGGTCCCCACTCTGTGCCCCATCAACAGAAAGTGCTGCTCTGTTTGGGACTACCTCAGAGCTGCTGGCACAGCAAAGCTGGTTTGGTTTTGGTTGAGTGCTCAGCATCTCTTCTGTGGTTGGAGCCTATTTTGGGGGGGAAGGCTGAAAAGAGTGGATTAATGAGCTGCTTGTGGCTAATGTGCAGGGCTTCTCAGAACTGGTGCTATTAGTGCCCAGAGTTATGTAGGAGGGAAATGGCAGCACATGGTGAATAAAGCAGTGATATAATAGGTTTAAGTAGTCCATTTCCATTTGGAGTGTTACTGATAACATGTCCAAATACATCCAAGACCATTCCCTTAATGAATAAGACCTCTCTCAGGCAGGGAACACACTGCAGCTCCTCACAAGGGGTTTATTTTTCATCATTTTCATCCAAAAAAACAACCAAACAAAAGGCTTGGGTGGTTTGAGTTGGAGTGGGCTGCTGGGAGGGTAGGACAGAGACAGTGAGGATGAGAAGAGCAGAAGAGAAGGAATATGGGTGAGAGTAGAAGAGGAAGAGAAATGAAGCAGGGAGATGAATCAATGGAGAGCAGGCACATTGTGGGTTGGGCTAATGTGGTCTCCATGGAACCCCAATAAGAGGAACTCATACATACATCCACAGAGAACAGTCACTGGGCATTTGATCTTGTGTAGGGAAGGGGCAGATCTGTCTTTGGAAACATCATTGTCCACTGCCAGGACAGAAAGACTACAGTCAGCCCAAAACTGAACTGAAGATTTGAGGTGTGGAGGACAATCCAGCCCAGGAGGACAATCCCTGCCCCAGTCCTGCTGCCACACTAGTGCTGGTCCAAGCTTCCAGCCAGTGTGGTGGGATCTGAACTGGACCATCACACTTCCATCTCTTTCTTCTGGAACCTCTCTGCAGAGGGGACAATGCCTTCAAATCCAGTGCCAAATGACCCTAAATGAGCTGTTTGGAATTCACTATATGAGAGGAGCTCCAGGGAGGTCTCATTCTGGCAGGCTCTGGGGGTGACAGCATCTGGCTGGTAGCAGAATAACCGAGATGAAGATCACAAAGGATCAAGGTTCCTAAATGGTTATGAAGATCTTCCTGAAAGCCTAAGCTGGTGATCCACAGTATGTTTAGGAGTATAAACATGGCCTGATCCACAGCAGACAGGACCTTATCCCACCACACTGGCCCTGGTAGGAAGCAGAAGAAGACACTTAGGAGAGTGTACAAGGGTAAATAAAGAGTGAGGCTTCTCCTACCTGTCCTTTTGTAGCTTCCAGCAACCTGTGAGGACTGCCTGGACCTTGAGTCCAGACTATTAAATTTTATTGTCACTGATAGACCAAACCTCCATGAACTTGTCTAAAGCCTTTTGAACCTCCTTAGACTTTCAGTCTCCACAACATCCTGTGGCAAATGAGCTCCACAATTTAATTATGTGCTGTGTGAAAAAGTGCTGTTTTCTATTTGTTCTGAACTTGCCTGGTAATTTCACTAGGGCACCAACTTCTCCTATTGTGAGGAACAGCTTCTAAAATCTCTAAGGGACATAGAATCCCAGATTTCATTGAAAGGTGATGTGATTTTGGCTTCCAAGTGTTAAAACCACTTCTGAAAATGGAACATAGGTTCTACTTTTAATACCTATGAAAACATTGCCTCCAGTGCTTTTGTTTGCTCTTCAGCTTGTTTTTATTTGTCTTATTTTTTCCTTTAACCTCTGCTGACAAGCTGCTCTAGCCCCTGACAGATGCAGTTCTCAAGCTTCTTGTTTACTCAGTTAGCACAGGCTTTATTTTTACAGTGTTCTCCTTTTAACTGCTTCAGCCGCTGAGAGTCTGTTGCTGGAGACACAGGCACAAACTCACCCAAGGACAGGCAAGTTTGCCTCAATGACCTCTTTCTCCTCATTAGATTTGTGATGGTTTCCATGTCACAAGTTCAAGCACATGCACATGGGGTTTAATCCAACACAGAGCTAAAGGCAGGGAGATAGACTTCCACACTCTCCCCTGGGGCATGAGCATATTCTGCCCTTACTTGATTGTGCCTTTTGCAGACACTTCATTAGGAGTGTGTTCACCACCCACAAACATCTCCTTGCCCTTTTGCAGGCTCACAGCCAGAATGGGAACAGGAGGAGAGAGCAAGCTCACCTCACCCTAACAGGACTCTGTCTGGTTCCTGACACACACTCCTAAAGAAAGCTGGACTCTAACAAGCAGTTGTTTATTCATGGCCCTTTCTGCCCTCTGTGAAGTTCACTCTTCCTGGTGACCTTGTTAACATACTCTGCCTTTCATGCCCATTTGAACATGCCTCCTCTTGCTTAAGCCTTTGAGCTTAGCCCAAATACCATTTCTTCTCAGTCTGATACACCTCCTGTATCAAGTGTTCTGATGTGGTGTAAAAGAGAGTTAAGAGGCAGAAGATCCAGACCCTTTGAGTCTTTCTCTTCCCATCCTGCAAATCCAGTTTGGTACATAAAGCTGTTCACATCTTCTGTTCCTGCAGGCACATGCTCAAGTTTGGAAGGATAGATAAAAGAGAGTGGATAAGCATCTCTTGAAAGCAGTTGGAGCCAAAGCTCCTTCTGGGGAAAGAGGAGACTGATTTTGGAAGTTAAGGGATGTGAGGAAACTGAAGATGGTTCTGACTTGGTTCTCCAAGAGTTCATGTCCCTCAACCACTGTGTCAGCAGGGATAAATCAGTGTTGCTCTACAAAACTCAGCTGAATGAAGGTGACTTTCTGCTGCCAAGGATGAGGGGTGTGTATGTGAGGTTTGTGTGGAAGGTCTCCTGACACACTAACAACCTCTGGAGTTTCACTGTGCCTAATGCTCATCCCATGGCTAACAAAACCAGAGCAGCACTAACAAGCTTGGGAAGTTACTGCTGGAGCACATGGTGTAGGTTTACACCACCCTCCCCATCCTCCTCCATCACAGTGAAAGGGAGAAGAGGACAGAGAGGCTGTTGTGAGCCTGCCTGGTGTACTTGGCAGGCTGCTGTGACAGAACGATGCTACCTGCCAAGTCAACTGCATTTGCTGGTTCAGGGACTTCATGTTTACTGCCAAGAGCTGTTAGCCTGTGAACATGTGTACAGCACATTCTGGGCTTGTGAGACAATGCAGGCACACCCCTGCAGCTACAGGGATGGAGAGATGAGGTGAGAGGGTGCACTCTAGCAGAAGTCCCTGTCAGAGGTGTTGGGGTTTGCTGGTGGACACCAAAAGTATGTTTGTGGGTCCCTGTACAGCAAGTGATCCTGAGGTGTGCATCAGCTCTCTGTATGCAGAGTGCAGGGAGTCTGGAATAAAAGGGTAGAGGGGAACCTCATAAAGTTCAACAAGGGCAAGTGTAGAGTCCTGAATCCAGGGAGAAATAACCTCATGGAGCAGGACAGGTTAGGGGTTGAGCTGATGGGAAGCAGCTCCCCAGAGAAGGACCTGGGACTGCTGGGGGAAAGAAGTTCACCATGAACCATGAGGCATTGCCTTATGGCAAGAAGACCAATGGTCTCTTGGGGTGCATTCAGGAAAGTGTGACGAGGAGATCCAGGATGGTTCTGCTCCCACTCTGCTCTGCCCTACTCTAGGCACACGATGAGTCTTGGCTCCAGTTCTGGGCTCCCCAGTTGAAAAGACAAGGAACTGCTGGAGAGAGCCCAGCAGAGGCTCCCAAGATGCTGAGGGCACTGGAGCAGCTCTGGCAGGAGGAAAGGCTGAGAGCCCTAGGGCTGCTTGGCCTGGAGAAGAGCAGCCCCAGAGGGGCGCTGCTCAATGCCCAGCAAGAGCTGAAGGCTGGGGGCAAAAGGCTGGGGCCAGACTCTGCTCAGTGGTGCCCAGGGCCAGGCCAGGGGGCACTGGGCACCAACTGGAAGCCAGGAGGTTCCAGCTGAGCAGGAGGAGAAGCTTGTTTGGTGTGAGGGTGTTGGAGCCCTGGCCCAGGCTTTGCAGAGAGGCTGTGGAGTCTCCTTGTGTGGAGAGATTGCCAAGGCAGCTGGAGGTGACCCTGGGCAAGCTGCTGTGGGTGCCCCTGCTGGAGCAGGGGGGTTGGACTGGATGATCTCCAGAGGTCCTTTCGAACTCCTGCTGTGCTAGGATTGGGGGATTCTGTGAAAAGCGTGAGTGTGTGTGTGCAAGCATAAGGAGGGTGTCTCCATCTGTGTGCAGACAAGCAGGAATGTCTACAAACAAGGGTGTGAGTGTAAGTCTGCTGTAGTTCATGCATGGAGGGAGATGCCTGCAAGTAGTGCCGGGGGGGTGTGGGGTGGTGTGTGTGTAAGGACATCTGCCTAGAGGGGAAGCACGAGAAGCAGCTCCGTGTGTGCGTGGAAGCCACCACGCCTGTGTGTAGGCAGCACTTTGGCTGCGTGTGCAGGGAAGAGGGATTTGGGGGAGGGAGATGAGATTGCTCTCCGTGGGAGCTCCGTGCCAGTCGGCAGAGGTAGGCTGGATCCGTGCGTGCAGCGGTGGGAAGCCAGGGGACTGGATCTCTGTCCGTAAAGGTCTCTGTAAGATCAAAGAGAGTTTTTGGACACACCTGAGGGAAAAGGTCTCAGATGCGATGTTGGACCTCCTCTGCGAAGAGAAGAGAAGACGTGGGAGGGGGCTGGGAGCCTGTCTCCGTTAGCAGGTCGCTGTTGTTTTGTTTGTGAGGTGCGGTTGGGTTTGATGGGACGTGAGGAGGATGATGCACGAGCGAGGTGCGCGTAGGCTGGGATAGGTGCGCAGCAGCTCCGGCTACACGCACGGGGAAGGCTGTGCGGGCGAGGACGCTGGGGAGGGCTGAGAAAAGGCAGCAACCCCCCCCCCAGCACCGACTGCAGGGCTCTGCTCTCAGAGAGGGGCTTTGTGCCAGCTGCTCAGCATCTCTACATTCAGCGCAGGCCCTTTCTATTCTGGGGTGTGTCTCCACACACCTTTGCTCCCGTCTTCCAGCCTTCGGAACCCACGGCTCTCTCGCAGCACTTGTTGGGGAGCATCAGGCAGGAGAAGGAGCTGTTCCCTTGGAAACCTCTGGATGCCCAGCAACAAGTCGCTGGCAGCTGCCATGTGACCAGGTACATTAATCAGACATGTCGTACGAAACAGGTCAGTTGGGGCCAAAGTCCAGCTCGTTCCCCCCCACACCCCCCCTTCTTTTCGTTGCTAATTACCAAGCTACGAGGGCTGTTCTGAGTAAGGGGCAGAAAACAACCTGAAATAATTAAATAAAACTGTGACCTTTCCTGTTGTGGCTTCTAAGTTCCTCCTAGACTTTCTCCACGAGAAAAAAAAATATCTGTCCAATCCTCTTTTCCACTGAAACGAATCTAGAACACAAATAAGTGAGGTAAAAGTCTCTCCCGAGATGGAAAAAACAGAGAGAATGGATTTGCCCTGTACACAGAGAGTTTCCAGGTCTCTTCTCACAGTGAGCCCAACATTTCAGATCTATCTTTTGAATTAGCAGCTCAGGCTGGAGACAGCCTGGGCTTGACAAGTACACCACATGTTCACAAGTCTGATCCCTTTGAAAATCAAGTTTCTCAAGTCTTAGCTGAAACTGCTGGCTAAAATTACTGGTGAGATGGCATGGAAAGAGCTTGAGTCCAAAGTTCTGCTTGGGATCTCTAAACGAAGAGGTTACAGCTCTCAGGAAAACAATCAGTGCCTGTACACTTCTCATCCCTTGTGAACAGCTGCAAAATGGCTGTTCTTTGTCAATATGCAGCTGAAGGGTTTACTCTTCATCATTCCAACCTCACTGGGGCCTTTCTCCATTTGACTCTAAGGCAGAAGCTGGAGAAAAATCAAAGATGATATTGTCCCTGCAACCTGGGCCAGGAGATAGTAGTGGCTAACACATTGAGACTGAACTGAGAGCACATTGGGAGTCCTGGTGAGCTAATGAGGTAAAGGGAAAAATAAGGATGAAAGGTCCAGCTGGGGTAATAACAGCCTTAAGCACTGGTCTCAGTCCCTTACTGTGGGTTTCCTTTCTAGTAGGATCTTCTAAGGCAGTTAGGTGCCCAAGTCTCACTGTCCTTTTGGTGGATGTTCTGGATGGACTTGGGCACCCCCCAGCATTCCCCATGGGACACCATTTACAGTTTCAGCTCCTGTCATTTTTACACTCCCCCCAATTCCTGCTTTACCTGGACAAAACTACAGCAAAGGCTTCCAGATGTGGCACCTGAATGGAAATCTCTCACAGACACACTTTCAAGGCCAGGCACTAGCAAGGCTGTAACATCTTTTACCTGTACACCAGACTGCATTCTTCATGTTGTGAGTAATGCAGTGCAAGGTCATCAGGTACTGCTCAGCCTCCTTCAAGAGATCAGCATTTGAGCTCCAAGAGTAACCACTGAGCCCTGTCAAACACAGGGTACATTCTGCTCAAAACAACCTTTTATTTTAGGCAACAACAAAAATGTCTCCATGGCTGGCCAGACTCTCAGCTGATGGAAACCAGGCAAAGGATTTGGCCCATGATCCACCACGGTACTGAAGACCAGGGGATAAAAAGGAGTTGGAGACAAAGCACCTGGCTTTATTCTAGTCATGGTGTGATTTGAATAGCGGTACTTGAAAATGGGCTTCCTTCATGTTGACTCCTTTTAGATTCAGATCATAAGAGCTCAGTATTTACCCACAGGAGATCTGTTGGTAGCAAGCAGTTTCCCCAGATCAGATCTGAATGTGGACCTCAAGTCCACAGGTTGAAACCTTTAACTTTGGACTATTTTGATTTCTAGCTAATTAATGTTACAATGGATTCTTATTTTTCTTTTGGGATCATGTGATAATAAATCCTGTGCACAAGATACACCAGGAGACAAAGCTGAACCTCTGACCACCCAGAGCAGTCTTGAAGAACTGGTGTCTGCAACCTGTGTATCTGCAGTCCAAGAGGTGCAACACAAATCCATCCCAGCTGACACCCCCCAGTCAGTCACAAACAGATTCGTGTTCCTGGATGCAAGGGTTAGGAAGTAAATTTGTTTTCCCTGGAGAGTGATTTGTTCTTTGGCACTCTCGAGGGAATAGCTGTCTGACCTTGTTGCTCTGGGAACATAAAAGAGCCAGATGGATGCTAGATACTCAGATCAGGTCTGCAATTCAGCTCAGAATCTCTGGGAAGAGGTGGAGGGCTGGGGTTTTGTGTAAGCTCCAAAGACAGGATGACAAAGGCCGGTGATTTAGGATGAAATTCAGCTTGTCCATTGGGCTGGGAAATCAGAGGGTACAAGCAACACAGGCTGAGGGACTCAGTGGTAGGATCAAACGAAGGGGCTCTGTAGGGTTTGGTCCTGGGACATACATCCACAAAGCAAACCATGTAGGTCCTTGCTCAGGCTTGAAGGGCAAGAGGAATCCTGCTGGCTCTGGGGACAATTGCCTCACCCATAGCAGGTGTCCTTCGCGGGGATAACTCCGTAATCCACCTCCCCACCACCACTACAGGCATCACCCCCTCAACAGCTAGACCTGTTGCTATCTGCTATCCCTTCCCGACCCTCCTTGACGCCAGGAGGAGACTCTTAGCCTGAAGCGCAGACAGCTGTCCATGATGTAATCTATGCGATCCCGCCATTGGCGAGCAGGAGCCTCCTCCCGTTGGCCAAAGCGGAGAGTCCCCGCCTGGGCGCTCCTCCCGCCGTGGCTCATAAAAGCCCTGAGGCAGAGGCAGGGCAGATTTCCCAGCTCCTCTGCTCGCACAGGTGACCCGGGGACAGGTGAGCTCCGGCACGGGAGGCTCGGCGGGGGCTCTCCTGGGGACGCCTCATTTCCCCGGGGGGAGGGCGGGAGGGGGACACCCTGGACACCTGTAGCGCCTGTCCCAGGCTGGCAGGCAGCCGGAAAGCTCCCGAGTGGGCAGAGAGACCTCCGCCAGGGGTCCTGGGGAGGGGCTGCGGTGTCCGGGAGGAGCTCAGGGGCAGGGCTCGGCCTCCCCCCGGTCCTTGTCCTGGGGGAAGCAGGGAAGAGGGAACGTGGAAGGGGCGGCAGGGCTGCGGGGAGAGGATCAGCACCGCGGACAGCGCCCGAGCGGCGCGGCCAGGCGGGAACCGGGAACGGGGCACCGGGGACGAGCACTGGGGACCTGGACTGGGAACCGGGCACTGGCAACCGGGAACTGGGCAGGGGCACCGGGCACGAGCACCGGGAACCCGGTATGAACACTGGGCACCTGCGGCGGCTACCAGGCACCGGGTATGACCACTGTGTACCGGGCACCAGAACCCGGCACTGGGCACTGGCATCGGCTTCCAGCTACCAGGTATCAGGTACTGGGAACCGGGCACAAGGACCGGGCACCAGCACTGGCTAACAGGTACCAGGCACCAGGTACGAGCACTGGGCGCTGGCACCGGGAACCTGGCAGTGACACAGGGCATCAGAAGCCGGCAACGGCACCAGCTACCAGTTACCAAGCACTGGGCACTGGAACTGGGCATGGGCACCAGGTACCAGGTATCAAATACCAGAACCAGGCGCCAGCCCTACAACTGACACCCGCACCAAGCACTGGCACCACCACTGGTGCCTGGCAGGTCAGGGCAGGACTTTCCCCAGGGAAGCACCACCTAGTCTGCTTCCCAGAGCTCAGGAAGCGACTCTGGCCTGCTCACCGGGGATGGATCGGGCCAGGGTGAGTGCAGTCCCGGAGGGGACAAGCAGGAAGGGGTCTTTGGAGAGGAGGAGGAAGGCGAGCAGGGAATGGGAGCGAGCACAGCCTTGGTCAGCTGCATGGTGGCCGGTGTGAGGCTGGAGCCATGTTCTGTCCTTCCTCCCAAGAAGGGCACTGAGGAAGCAACCACAACTGGAAAAGTTGGGATCTGGCCAAGAGCCAAGGGAAGAATGGGGCAGAAAGGGACATCAGGATGAATGGAGCTGTGTTTCCAAAGAACCCCAACAGCCCCCAGCAAGGTACCACCACTGCATCAGGCTTGGAGTAAGGCAGGGACTGAAATAGTTCAGGAAGCCAGGAAAGACTATACAGATCCAAACAGAATCCAGACTGCCCATCTGCTCAGATATCAAAGCTTTATGCTGAAAACCTCAATTTGTTTTGCTTTGAAAATGTACCAGACTGATAGTTTGTGTCTAAAGTTGCTCTTGAAATTCTCTAGTTTCTAGAAGAAATAGGATATTTCACCACAGTGCTGTTGGGAGCCAATTCTTCACTGAACAGTGGTTTGGAAAATTTTACCTCTATAGTTAATTTTATCTGAGTACTCTAATTTTGTCTTGCCTCAGTGGTACCTTTAGAGGCCATTATCAGCCTGTTACATTTAAGTGCTCAAGGGCTATATCATAGTGGGTTTAGTCACAAAACCCTTAGCCCACCCAACAAAAACCAAGTGGGATTAAATTAAACCAAGTTTTTTCATCTTTAATTTTGGCAAAATTAAAACAACAAAGTGCTTAACTCTGCCTCACTTGGGGAGTTTAGACAAGATGAAATAAACTATTTCCTGTTTAGAGTAATAAATCATGGATATTATTTAGAAAATAAAAAAGATGGAATGTAAAAAGCAAAGTGTTTGAACACTTTGGAAATGAAGTGTTTCAGAGAGCTATTGTCAGCTGAAGTGGTTGGCTGTGTTTGCTTTATCTCCATTTTTGGAAGCTGAGACTAGATGAATCCCTTGTTCATGGAAAATAGCCACCCAGCTCTGTTAAATGTATGTATAAATACTTTACTAATCAGAGGCTCCTCAGGGTGATAGAATCCAAGGCTCAGCCTGCCCCTGGCTCCTCTCTTGACAAAGATATTTGTCTGAACTAATGTTGGTTTGAGGGAGGCAAAGATGTTCTCCATTTTAAGGAGATTTCCATTTGCTGTTTCAGAATTAAGTGGTAGGGGGGGAAATAAAAAAGAAAAGAAAAAACACTTGGAAAGAAAGTTATTTCCTTTAAGGCCTTGAATATACAGACAGATACATACAGATATATGCTTTATATACAGTGAGAAAGGCAATGGGATTGGAGTGCAGAGATCTCCTTCTGTTATCTACCTGTAAATCTTTTGCCATCTCCCACCAGTTCTGGGTCCACACAGGGATCTTTCTCCACTTGAGATCTTTCTTCAGTGCAACACATTGTAGAGGTTCAATGTTTCTCACCACATCACTATAAGGTCTTTTCCCTTTGAAGTTCAGCTGTAAAATAAGGGCAAGAAATCCTGCCCTTCACCTGCTGCATGCCAAAGAACTTGAGGAGAAACCAGAAAATGACCTTGTACCAAATACCTACTGCTGCCTTTATGGATGTTTCTCTGCATTCTGGGAAGCTGCCTAATCAGATTGCATATGTACTATCAAAAATATTAGGACAGATGTTGTCATATCCCCAAAGCTAACTGGATTTTGTATTGTGCAGAGGGCATTCCTTAATCAAAGTCACATCCCACTTTGTTTAGGGTGTATTTTGTCACCTTTTGTATTTTTAGCTGGCAATTTTCTGTAGCTCTCCAAACACACACAACTGGCAGAAGGATACAATCCTGTCTCTTGTTCTGAGAAATCCTAACACAGAGCTCTCTGAAGAACAAGGGATTCAGGGTAAGATCTTACATGAATTCATTTTAATTCCTGACTCTTAAAGTATTTAGCACAATGGGCAAACTAGAAATCAATCTGCCAGGAGGTTACCACATTGCCTGCCTAGAAGGAAACCTTATAAGTTTTGCTAGAAATCAACACAGTATAGATTTTTGTTATTTAATTTTGCTCTAGACAAGATTCTCCTTCCCCTTTCCTCCTCCATCACAGACACAATGTGGTCCAGGCTCTGGGCTCTGTGTACCTTGCACAAATATTTGTCCCTGCGTTGCCTGCCACTCCAGTGATGAGCTGCTGCTTTTCCACTGCAATCCTGGCATCTGGGAGGGTTTCAGGCTGGGAGTAGCTGGGAGACTGGGAAGTGTTTGGGAATCTCAGCAAGGAAAATGAGAGTGGATTTCCAACAGCAGATCTGAAACAGCTTTTGAGCTTGGATAAACACGTTGAGGTTCTTCTCTCTTTGGCAAAGATCTGCTTTGCCCCAGACACCTGAATGTGGCACACACACACCTGGGCACTGTACCTGCTCCAGGCACCTGCATCCACAGGCAGTGTCCCACTCAGTCTCCTGAGCACCTGCATCCACAGGCAGTAGGTGTGTGTGTGTCTGCATGTGCCATGGTCACTGCTGCACTGCGACACCAGCATGGTCCCACCTCCCCCAGTGCTCTCCACTGGACATCAGGAGATGAGGGCTTTGGCTCAGCCAAGCACTGAAACACCTACATCTCCCACATCTAGTTCAGCAGGTTTTAGGTGTCCAGCTGAATTAGGGGCAGGATGAGCTCTTAAGGAACAACTCTGAGCAAAGTATTTGGCTTTTCTGCTGGCTGAAATCCATGGCAGTTGTCTCCATTTAAGATATCAGACCCCTCCAGTAAAGCAAAAGAAAGAAACTTCCTGTGGAGCAACCCTAAGGACATTAAAAGGACCTAAAGCACAGAAGAGATGATACAAGGTGCTAAAACTGGCATGGCCCTTCCCTCAAAGGCTTGTTCTGATCCTTGTGTAGCCTCAAAGTGCATCCCTGTTTAACACCTCCTTAAAACTGCATGAGTTTAGAGCAAATGTTAGTGTTCTGGTGGGATTTGTAAAGTCACCTGAAAAGAAGTAGGAGTGAGGTTCCAAATTCATTGGTAAATTCTATTAAAATCATCTGTCTTTAGATGCTGAGATACATTCATAAATCATGCCCCTAGTAAAACAGATGCTGGGATATTAATTCAACAGGATTTCCTAAATGTAAGCCTAGAGTTGACATAGGAAAAGAAAACAAATAGCTAAGGAACAGCTAATGCAATATTCAATACTGGTATTTGTGTTTGAGGATCCCAAGGCTGCCCAGGCTATCTGGAGTCTTCAGCACTCCTTGAGATTAAAAGGAATTGCCCTCCAAGCTGCTCAGAAAATCCTGACCATGGTTCACTGCTGACAAGTCAGGACTGAGCTGACTCCTGCAGGCACAGGAAGCATCCACCCATGCCTTGAGAGAAGCCCAGTCCTGGAGCTGTAGCTGGGAGGCTGAACTGAGCATGAAGGGATGTTTCCATCATGTTACTCAAAGGTCTTCTTTTTATCCTGGGTTACCTAAGGCTCCCTGCAGTCTTCCCAAGTCACATCAGGAACAGAGCAGCTCCTTGTGATTTTCCAAAGCATTTCATGTTTTCAGCTGCCCAACATGACATCCTGCAAATTAGTTCTGGTTTTCAGGGACTTCTAAGCACCTGCCTCTGTCCTAAGGAATCCCCTTTCAGAGGGTCTCAAACACAGATAGAAGGCACCCAAAATTGCCAATACCCTTTGAAAACCTAGAGCCATGATGAACAGTTCACCTACAAGATTCCAGCCCAGGTGAAAATTGCATGGATTCAAGCTCCTTGGATCAGAAGCAAATAGCCAGCACCTGCTGCCTTCAGACAACAATAGACCCTGCCATTAAAGTAGGAAGGAGAGTTTTTCTTGAGAAGGAGGAGAAAATTGCACAGTTCCCAGGGAGAACAACTGCAAATCTTTCCTGCTAAGCTCACAAAATTATTAATGCTGTGGTCTGTAATTCTGTCTCATCAAATATTTCATTGCTCTGTGTCCCCAGTTGGATGCACAGGGAAAAATCAGTGACACAAAGCAAGAGAAGACTTCACTTGGGACCTTCCACTCAGTTAAGATGTCACCACCTAGAAGGCAAAAGCTCTAGAGGAGGTCCCAGTGCTTTGCAAGCTGCAGGCTCAGCCCTTGCCCTGAACATAGCAGAAGCAATGGGAACCTCTCCTGAGCCAGGAGAGCCAAGGCCAGTTCAGATAAGCCTCCTCTGAATGCAGAAGGCACAGTCACAGAATCACAGAGCGTTAGGAGCTGGAAGGGACTTTGAAAGATCATCTAGTCACAGCCCTGAATGAGCTGATTAGTTGCTCCTAAAGGTTGTTTAGATCTGCTGAGGAATAATCCCTACTCTGGAAGCACAGGGACAGGGGGAATTTGCCCTGATCCCATCAGCAGGTGCAGCCTCTGCTCTCCAGATCTCAGCAGCATAAGGGAGCAGGAAGAGAGTTGTGCTGTCCCTGCCAGCTCTGAGTACATTGCCTGGTCCTCATGACAGCCACTGTCTCCAGCTGGTGATGGGAACAGGGACACACTCTGAAGGAGAGGACAACTCACTGCTGCTCTGCTTGGGCTGTGGAGAGAGCGTGGCAGAGGTGAGCTGTGACAAGGTGAAGGTAGCTCTCTGCTTTTCCCAGCTTGTCTCCAGCAGAACATCCTGCCCAGGGCATGGTGTCTGAGAAGCCAACCAGCAAAACAGAGCAGTTTGGTTGATTTTTGCTCTCCTATGCTTAACCTTAAACCTATTCCTAAGTGAAGCAGCTCAGATCCCTTTTCTCAAGAAGGACATTTCCCAGGGGTACCAAAAGATCACATTTGTAAAGCTCTGGAGATTCAAGTTCAAATGGAACTAGAGAAAAGAAAAAAAGGTTATTATCTTGTCATGTTTAGCCTGGGAGGAAGACTATCCATCTGTCTTGCCAGACCTATTTATTGTCTTATTTTCTCCTGGCTTATCTTTTATCATCTTGCTAATCTGCTCTGTCTAATTCAGCCAACATTTGCTTTTAGCACAGCTCTCTCTCCATCCTGACAAAGGTGTGCTTGGCACCAGAGGGCTGGGCAGGTTCCTCCCACCCTGACAAGGTGCAACACAGGTAGGTAGAACAATAGTTGCCAACTAATGAGTTTACAACTGAAAGAAAATTAATTAGATGATTATTTGGGGGGGGGGGGGAGGGGTTGTCCTGAGTATAAAGAGGAGTTGGACTTGATGATCCCTCTGGGTTCCTTTCAGCTTGGGATATTGTGTGATTTTTGTTACCTAGAAGACAGATGTTTTCTCCTTCTGCTGTCACATTGCTGGAGGAGTGGTTTGGGAAGAGCTCCTCATCCTGAATTTTGGCAGGATGGTCTGCCTTGTGTGGGATGTACACTGATCTGTATGGTGCTTCTGTCCTCTGCTCCCTGTGATCTGTTTGATACACAGACACACAAAAAATGAGCTATTTAAAGGGATGCAATGTGTCACATAGGTTTCTGTGCTGGGAAGGACTGGGCTGCATCATTTTGATCATGCAGGATCCTAGGATAGGTTGGAGGTGAACTATGGTTTTCAAGAATTGCTTGTGATTTGCCTGAACTGACTCAGAGAAAACAACAAAGTTCAAGGCTTCAACAACCAAATGGCAGCATGCTGCAGATTCTCCTGAATACCAAAGCCTCTTGGATTTTTCCTTTCCCTCTATAATCACAGGGCACTTTCCCCTCCTTGCTCCTAGGGAAGGCAGCAGAGTCTAAACTTTAGCATTTCCAGAGCTTTTTTTCCTGGAAGAGATGCAAGCAGAGCACTTGGTTAGCAACAGCCAGGAGGCTGGGCTGCATGATTACCTTCAGGCAGCCTCAGTGGAAGGTCCCAGGGTTCCTCCAGGCAGAGCCTAATGCAGGACTTACAATGCTGAACAGCCTCCCATGATGGGGCTGGCTCTGTTGCTGCACGTCCCCACGTAGAAAGCTCCTTGTTAAAATGCACACCAGTGTTTCCAAAACACAGCAGCTCTGTTGGGGTTCATTACCAGCAGAATCGTTCTGAGGGACATTGTTTCAGAGAGGAAAGAAGCTCATTTCTGCCAGGATTGGGTTTAGAGTTGCCCAGAGCCTGGGGATTTTGCTAAGGGTTGTGTTGAAAGTCTCCTCAGAGACCAGAGCCTGGTGGTGCAGCCCTGCTGAAGGCTTAACCTGAGATCTACCTGCCACGGGGGGATCCCAGCTTAGCTGGGGGCATCTTAACAGAAATCTGGATTAAAGAGGTGGCTTTCAAGCCTCTCTGTGTGTACTACAGGGATCAGAAGCTGATGTGAGAATTGCTCAGCTACCTGGCAGGCTCTGCTCTGCTAATCTCTGCCCATGGCAGGAAGGAGAGAGAAAGTTCTGCTCTCAATATTCCCTTTCAGCAGGCACAGCAGCAGCTGCCCCACAACTGTACAGCTTCTGAGGTGAGGAAGGGCTGCTGTGATGGGGAAATCCTAGTCCATTTGAATCAGGAGGCATTAAACAAACAAAAGAACACTCACTTCTAGATACAAGAGTTACTGCACAGCTTGAGCATCAACTTCCTCTTGCTTGTTTATGAGGAACCAGGCACTGGAACACAGAAGACATCTAATGGTTTAGTAATAGGCTGTGAGTAAACAACTAATTACCAGGTCTACGAGGGGAAGGAAGAAAAAGCAACTAGGATGAAGCTGTCAGGCACTGTAGCTTTGAATCCTTGTCTGGAGCCTTGCATGAAATGTGCTGGTAGCTCTCATCTCACACGTGTGCCACTGCTTCTCAGGTGCCTGTTCACTCAAAGCTCAGCTCTATTTTTAAAACCTACTCTCCCTGAAAGGGCTGTCTTTAAAAACCACCCAAAAATTGTACAGCAAAAGGGACAAAATTGCTCCTCAACAAAGGGGCCTATCAACAGCCTGTCAATAATGTGCCAAAGGCCAGAACCTGCCTTTCAAAGAGGCTCTGCAGCCTGGATGTGTACTTTGAGAGCAATTAAGGGACGTGAGCAACATGATGATTATCTCATGGGTGACATTTTCATTGGCTCTTTGGGAAAAGAGAGAGATGGGTTTGAGGTGGCTGTGATCAGTGTTCATCCCAGTCCCCAGTAAATGGCAGGAGAACATGTGGTAGATGGGCCTGGAAAGCAAAAGGCACAAGAAAAGGAAGGGGGAGGAGGAAGAGGTGGTGAAGACAGAAGGATTTTAAAATCCTAGAAGCTGAAAGAAAGAAGCAGAAGGACACAACCTGAGAAATGAGAGTGGGAAGGTCAGGAGGGCTGGCAAAGGTCCAGAGGCTGGGGAGGGCAGGAATAGGAAAGGAAAGGACTGCAGAATTCCTGGTGGAGAAGTAGAAGGAAGAAGAAGGGAAGGATCCCTCTGAGTGAGGAGAAAGCCCAGAGACAGTGGCATTGTTGTGCTTCTGCAGGGAGAGGTCTCTTGTAGACACACCACAAGAGACGTCCTTCCCCCATCACACACCCTGCACACAGGCAGCACTGTCCCAGGCCAAGCCCATGGTGTCATGAACCTCATCCCTCTAGCAGGGCACAGTTGCACTGTGAGCCTGTGGAAGGAGGCACAGGAAGAGAGTGGAGTGATGTCTTGGGAAAGAAGTGCAATTATGGTTATTCTGCTTCTTCAGCAGCACACTGCCACCAGTGCTGCCCACTGCCACAGTGCCACCAGTGTTGCCCATTTCCACACTGCCACCAGTGCTGCCCACCTTCACACTGCCACCAGTGCTGCCCACCTCCATCCTGCCACCAGTGCTGCCCACCTAACCTTCCTCCATCTCTCCTGTCTTCAATGCTGCAGGTCCCAAGGAAAGCCTGGAGCTGTGAGCAGCCAGGAGTGCCCAGAGCCAGGCTGTGCTGGGTGGGAAACCAGTCCTCTGGAGGGCAGAGACCTGACCACATGTAAGCACCTGAGCCCTGTGCCTGAGTCTTGTTGCATGGTGGCCAATGCCCAAGGGAGGAGAGGAGCTGGGGACTCACCAGAGCCATGGCTCAGGGGCACGAAGGCAGAGGAGCTCAGCACAGGCTGTGTGTGTGACCTTCTGGCATGGACAGGACAACCTGGGCCAGGCTCTCACCACCCTCACTGTAAAACATTTCTTCCTTACATCTAGTCTAAATCTGAATGTAAATTCCAGTTCCAAACCATCAGCCCTTGTCCTGTCCCAACAGGCCCTGCTAAAAAGTCTCTCCCCATCTTTCTGAGAGGCCCTTGAAGCACTGCAAGGCTGCAGGAAGGTCTCCCTGGAGCCTTCTCTTCTCCAAGCTGAACAACCCCAACTGGCAGGGACCCTGGTGCATGCAGAGGGAGCCCTGCAGGAGCTGGTCCCAAACAGAAGGCCAGATGTTGCCCAGATGTGCCTAGCTCTTTTGTGGAGCTGGGCCAAATGATTCCTGCAGAAGATGCATGTAGCAGTGCAGATTTGGTGACACTATTTCCCCTATCTGCTGAATGGCTCATTTAGGAAAACAAACTTAATTTTGGCAGAAGCAAATGCTGCTTCATTTGCTAGAGACCAATTCCCTTCCTGCTTTTCATTTGGGGAAGAAACTATGAAAAATGTTCATGGGGAGTGAAAACAAAATGACTTTTGAGAAGTCTATGGAAACTTTCTCCATCCCCCAGGATCCTGCTCTATTCCCAGCTCCTGTCTTCTTCCAGCAGGGCAAGCATCAGCACCTAGGAGCACATCTGTGGGGTTCTGTGTGCATCTCATTGATACCCAAGTGCATGCTCACAGGCTGGGCAGACAATTTCAATCAGATCTGGCAGACAGAAGCTGCTGCTCTGCATTCCCCAGGATTGCCTTTTGAAGAGGATCTTAGTAATAATAATCAGAATAAAAAGGTTGTGTTACTAGTTAAACATTGGGAATATCTCTCCCTCGTAGGCAAACTACTGCTGAAGACAGAAACAACTGTCAGGTTGGCTCAGGAGGAATCCCCTGGGGTAGGAGCAGAATGCATTAAGAGTGCAATTTCTCCAGTGAGCTGTGATGGGAAGAGCATGGAACAGAAAGAAAAGAAGGTAAAGTGGTTAAAAACAACTTCTGTTTTCTGACCCTAGTCTCTCACAGCAATCTGAGCTCTCCAGAGCATCACAGAGGTGCTGGGCTCTCCACTTAGGAAAACTGGGCTGCTTCTTTGGAAGCAGGAATAATGTTTGAGAATTTAGAGAATTTAGAGAATGCTGTTTCTTTGGGCTTTTTATTCTGAAAAGTGTCCCTAATATTTTTCTCTAGCCCAATTTGCTCTCCTGCTAATTAATGTAGCTAATGGCTGGGGTCTTCTTCCTTCAGCAGCAGTTTTGCTTTTGTTAACATAAGCAGAAGGAACCTGAAGAAGCAGCCTCTGGAAGGACACAGCAATATTGCCATCTGACTAAAACCAGCTCAGACATAGGCATAATCCTCAGAAAAATTCATCTCCAGCCTCCCACCAGAGCCTGGTGAGAGCCCTTGAAGTGGTAATTAAAGTCTATTGAGTGGCAACTGCACCTGTTTAGAGAGGAGAGTGTGGGTAAGAGGTGCACAAAGGGAGATGAGCAGTGGAGAGGGAGTGTGTGAGAGGAGCTGCTGGAGGTGGGGATGAAGGGAAGTGGGAAAGAAGAGAGGGGGGGAAAAAAAGCAAGTGTTTGTTGGAGAAGTCAATCCAATAAGGTGCATTTCCCATTCTTCCCTTTCTTTGCTTTCTGCACCCCCTCCCCAGCTCCTACCCCACTCTCACACCCACTGATGGAAACTCCAGGGGCTTTTTCCCCAGCCAGCCTGAGCCTTGGCCCAAGCTCCTCTCCTGCTGTAAATCAGCACAGTTCCTCTAAAGTCCTTGTGGACTTAACCACCAGCTAGTGCTCATTTGCACCGAGCTGAAGCTCCCTCCCAATGACACTCATTAACAGTCAGTCAGCTCCTCAAGGCTGGCAGCTAGGACATGCCAGTTCTTGTCTAAGGGACATCCCTTTGTGTCAGCTTTGTCACCCCAGTGCAAACCCTCCAGCCTCTGGGAGGAGTAAATCAGAGATGTTTCTAGATTTTAGCAGAGGTGTCTGAGAGCAGAGTCTAGGCAGGAGCTGGGGAGAATGGAAGAAACCAGAGAGGTGCAATGCCATGAGACCAGTAAGGCTGCTGGGTTTGCAGACCTGCATGGCTCCCAAAGGTTCTGCTCCAGGGTCACCTCAGATGTCACCCAAACCTTCCCAGTAAGGCTGCTGGGTTTGCAGACCTGCATGGCTCCCAAAGGTTCTGCTCCAGGGTCACTCCAAATGTTCCCAGGAAGAATGTTGCCAGCTGAAGCCATGCAAAGTGGACTCATTCATAAAGAATACTGGATTATTCCATGTCCTTGCAGAGCAGGCACTGACCCAGTGACCACAACTGGGGAACCACTGGTGTGTCAGAGAACTGATGCTTTGCAGGCAGACTTGAGGGCTAAATAGACAGTATCACAGAATCATAGGATGGTTTGGGTGGGATTGGACCTTTCAAAGACATCTAGTCCAACCCCCTGCAGTCAGCAGGGACATCTGCAACTAGATCAGGTTGCTCACAGCCCCAGACAACCTGATCTGGAGTGGTTCCAGGGCTGGGACATCTCCCACCTCTCTGGGCAGCCTGGGCCAGGCTCTCACCACCCTCAATGTAAAACTTTACTTCCTTAAACCTAGTCTAAACCTAAATGTAAATTCTAGTTTCAGACCATCAGCCCTTGTCCTGTCCCAACAAGCCCTGCTAAAAAGTCTGTCCCCATCTTTCTGATAGCTCCTTGAAGTACTGCAGTGGTAGAGAGAAATCCTCCAGTGTCTGAGGAGGGCTCTAAGACAGAGAGGACATTTTTTGGTGTAGAAATCTGGACTGCCCTAGCAAGCAGGGAGCCAGAGAGCAGTGCTGCAGAGTGATCTAGCTGCATGGTCTGGGGAAAACATCATCCTGAGACCCATGGATTGGGAGCAGAAATCCTGCCTCCTTCTGCCATGATCCCAACTGCAGCTCTGCCAGCAGCAATCAGGGTTCCATGCTCTTTGCCCTGCTAGGCATTTCCAATAAAGCTACAAAAACCTAGTCAAAGACCCTCAATAGCCTTTCTTTTTCTAGAAGTAAATACCCATCCTTTACACTCTACATGCACTCATGCATTCCTGAAGCTTGCTCAGCCAATTCCCTTTTATCCAGCCTAAAAAGGACTTTCTTTCTGTGGCACTGCTCCTTTGCAAAGGAGCCAAAGTCACATTAACTGGCCCCTTGGCACTGCAGTTCTGTCTGTGCCCCAGCAGTCAACCAGACTGAGCTAGGATTCCTGGGGTGAGAACAGAGGAGGAATGAGGTTCATCCTGAGAGCACCCTCAGGCTGAGCTGAGGGAATGGTTCAGGCAGAAGCATTTGTCTGCTGTTTGGCAGTGTTTCTCTCTTGCTGGGCTTGCTGGCAGCAAGTCCCCTGTGAATCCCTGACCTTCCTACTCTGCAGCCTGCCTGGGGTGCCTGAAATAAAGCACAGGACTTCTATTATTATTATTATTCTTTTCCCCTGTTCCCTGATTGTCAGAGCACACAATAATCCTGGTGTAAATGTTGGTGCATCTGCTTTTTCCACTCCAAGTGCCTCTCTCTGTAGCTCTCTGGGCCAGGAAATGCCTCCTCCTGAATGAAGATAGAAAAGGAGAGGATATCCATTCAGCAGAGGCCAAGGCCTTTGGCTCTTTTGGCTGGGATTTGCAATTAGTTGGGAATCTGATCCAACCATTGGGTTACAGGTAGTGGAGGCAGACAGACAGGCTGCCCAGAGAGGTGCTGGAGTCTCCATCTCTGGAGATATTCCAAACCTGCCTGGATGCCATCCTGGGCAACCTGCTGCAGGTGACCCTGCTGTGCCAGGGGGGTTGGACTAGATGATCTCCAGAGCTCCCTTCCAAGCCCTGACATTCTGGGAGTCTGTGGTGGCTGTGGACGACAAGTCAACCTACCACTTAAGTCCTGTCTTAGGGTGAGATTAACTTTTGCCCTGATCACAGAGGGAGCCTACCTGACTCACTTACCACTAAAAGCCTAGCTGTTAATAGGCTAGATTGACATGAGAAGACTCATCCCTGGCCTAGCTTGCTTGCCTCCTAAATTCTAGTCTTTTTGCATGAACAAAATCACTGGGTAGGTGGATACCATGGGATATATTCCCTCCCTTCTACCTTTTGCTCCCAAATACTCTTATTTTTTGCCCTCCAGCCCTCCTGCTCCTCTGCCTTTTTCTCTTTCCACCTTCTCCCTGATTGCTGAGCAGCTTTTGGCCTTTTCCTTCAATACAACTAAAGAGCATTTGGAAGCACTCTGGTCCCCTCCTCCCTCCCCACTTCCTTTTTCTCCTCCCTTCCAGTTGCAAGTCAGGCAAGCTCATCGATCAGAGGAGCTCAGGAAATATCTGCTGGTTTGTTGTCAGGATGATAATAACATTGCAGTTGTGAATGGGCTGCTGCAGGCCTGACCATGGACACCTGCAGGGTTTGTTTAATTGCATTTAATGACAAATCCTATACAGAGGAGCATTGCCAGAGAGATTTATTACCTGCCAAAGAGGCAAAGCACAACAGCTCAAAATATAATTTGCACCAAGCATTTTCTGGTGGGTTTTTTATCCCCTGCCTCTCTTTAAAGCATTGTAATAAATAACAACTGGGGTAAAGTGGGCAACACCAGCTTGGGAGGGAGGGTGGGGAGCAGAGGATAGAGATTGAAACCAAAGGAAATAACAGCAATAAGGCCAGACTGTTCTTTCTCTCATCCCTGTGGTCTGGTAGAGAGGAAATGCTGTTTGTTTAATTTACAGCCTGGAAGGGCAGCTGGGGATCTCTCAATGATGAGCCAACCTCTTCTAAGATAGCTGGAGGCTAAGCTCTTGAGTTCCCATTCTTCCTAATCAGCCTTTTTTTTCTCCTCCACCATGTTCCATAGCTAAGTTTAGCTCCTATCCATAGAAACAATTCCAAAGAAACTCAGAAGCCTCCCAGCACCTTGGGGTTCAGCTGCCACCAGGAGCAGGAGTCCTAGGCTGAAATCTCTGGGGTGAATTGGAAGTGGCAGATCCCATCCTGAGAAGATGTCAGATTGAGAAGCATGGTCCTACAGAGATAGATAGATCTCACCCTCTGAAGCCTAAACAAAAGTCTCCCACACCTCTGAGCCTGGAATTGATGTTTTCTGCTCACCACCTTGCTCCAAAAAGGGAATGCACTTCTGTGAAACCTGCAGAGGACCTCAACCCTTGCTCAAGCTGAGCAGATAATTCTTCTGTCTTGGATATTTCATGATTTTCTGGTGATAATTTGGGGTGAATCCCTTCCTGGACCTAGTGTATCACTGTGCTGGGCAGTGTTGTTCCACAACAAGGACTGTGAAGTGTTCTTGTCACCTGAAATTACAGTCCAGACTAGCACCTCCCAAATGATCTTCTCTCTCTCAAGTTCACTCCTCCTTACAATTCATTCTAACTATCCTGCATTGTCCTGGGCAGCTTATACCTAAAACCTGTCTCAGCTCCCAAAATGTTTTCATCTGAGAACACTCAGTGGTAGGGCAGAGAGGAGAAGGTGGGATGGTTTCGAGGAGATCCCTTCCCCCTCAGGAAATCCAAGCCTAGGCAGGCAGCAGGGTCTGGCTGTACTCAGTGTGAGCAGGGAGTGCATGCTGGTGACTGTTGCACTTGATATCCAGATGATATATTGATATAGTGCTGGAGAGAGGCCAGAGAAGGGCCAGGAGAATGCTCAGAGGACTGGAGCACCTCTGCTACAAGGGCAGGCTGAGAGAGTTGGAGTTGTTCAGCCTGGAGAAGAGAAGGCTCCCAGGAGAGCTTCTGGTGGCCTTCCAGGATCTGAAGGGGGCTACAAGAAAGCTGGGGAGGGACTTTGGAGGAGGTCAGGTAGTGATAGGACTAGGGGGAATGGATGCAAACTAGAGGAGGGGAGATTTAGATTGGAGATTAGGAGGAAGTTCTTCACTGTCAGGGTGGGGAGACACTGGCACAGGTTGCCCAGAGAGGCTGTGGAAGCTCCAGCCCTGGAAGCTTTGAAGGCTGGATGGGGCTGGGGCTGTGGGCAAGCTGCTGTAGTGGGAGGTGTCCCTGGCAGGCAGGGGGGTTGGAACTGGATGATCTTTAGGTTCCTTTCCACCTCTGACACTTATTCTATGCTATTTTGCACTTTAAACAGAAAACCTTGGGAAGTTTGGGGATGGTGAGAACCTGGCAGTAGCAAACATCACCCTTGGGCAGCAGCTTTGGGTCTCTGCTTTAAGCAGAGACCCAAAGCTGCTGCCCAAGGGTGATGTTTGCAGCAATCAGCAGTTGGCAATGTCAGTACACAAACAGGGTGTAGGGTAACACCTGGAGCCCAGTTTTATCTGATTTCCTGGACAATGGCAGGCTGGCTAATACCCCTGTTAAATAAGGACCACCTGGACATCTCCTGCTATCAGCTCCAGCTATCACAAACACACTTGCTACCTAGGCTAACACAATGGCCTGTTATCTCCTGAGCAGCACAAATCCCCAGATTGAAACAACCCATCTGGAGTTTGATTAAAGTGGCCAGAGAAAGCACATATGTTAAAGAGGAAAAAAAAGAAGAAGAAGAAGGAGGAGGAGGAGAGGCAGGGGGGGTTCTGGCTGTGAGCTCACATGGGGTACAGCCTCTGTCAGCAGCAGCAGCAGCAGCCCTTCTCCTTTTGCTGAGCACTTTTTCTCCCTCTATGAAAGGAGCCTTTCACCACAGCAGAGCTGAGGCTGTTGAAGGATATTTTTCTTTCTTTCCCTGTTTTTTTTCCCCCCCCAGCTGCTTGCATTGAACAGGCTTGGTTTGAAGATGGGAAGGACACTGTCCCTCCTCTGATCTCAGTGGCTGAGGTAAGTAAAGCCCAAGCCTCGCTCAGACAATGGCAGTGGAGAGGAATAAAGTTAAGATCCTTTCCATGGATGTGAGCCAGCATTTCCTTTCACACCTTACTCCTGCCATATGGGAGATATTAACAGGGAAAAGCTGGGTAGGGAAAGCAAAGCAAGACCTGGGGTGAAATAAAGATTGCTCATTAACAAATCCAGAGAGAAGCAAACAGCCAAAGGGGTTTGTTTTTTTCTTGCTTAAATCAGTCTCTCAGCAGGATTCCAGGGAACTCAGGACTGTCATTATCTTTTCATTTGTTAACTGATTCCTTTTCTCCAGCATTCCCCAAGTATATATTGTATTTGCTTATTTTAGTCAGACCAAAATACAACTGAGAGACAGACAGGTTGACAGACAGCTCCTGGAGAAGATTATCCTAGGGGAAGGAGAAAGGAAACCCTGCTGAGCCCTCATATCCCTGAAAAAGAGAATCATCTAGAATTTTACAGGCATATATAGTGTCCTGAGTGAGAAACTGGAGCAGAAACTCACAGGTATAGTCACTGGACAGATGATCAGAGTGAGATTTGACACAAGGAAGACTCTTTTTTTCACTGCCGAGGGCAGAATCCAGCCCTGCAATGAGAAACAAGTGTTTCAAGAAAGAATGAGAACAAGCAAGGAAAGGAAAGAGAAGAAGAGATGAAGGAGGATGTCCTTCAGGAGGAAGCACTGCTCTCAGTGGTCTGGCTCTGGGTGGAAGACTAGTGATTTTGTTGTTCTGATTTATAAAGGTGACAACAAATCATAGCCTGCCATCCAGCACAGACCTGCTCCTCAGCTGCCCTTGGAGAGCCCTCTCTGCACCTGGAAGCTAAAGCATGTCTGGAAGTGCTTTGCTGTCCTGGAGGTTGTATCCTGGCTTAATCTGCTCTTTGGTTCCCATCCCCCTGAAGTTAGCCAAATTTGGGTTCTGAGTGCAGCAACTTGGTGTGTTCAGCCTGGAGGAGGCTGAGAGGAGACCTCATGGTGGTCTGTGACTTTCTGACCAGGGGAAGCAGAGGGACAGGAGTTGATCTCTGCTCTCTGGTGAGCAGTGAGAGGAGCTGAGGGAATGGCATGAAGCTGGGCCAGGGGAGGGTTAGGTTGGATATCAGGACAAGGTTCTTCACCCAGAGGGTGATGGAGCCCTGGAACAGGCTCCCCAGGGAAACAGTCACAGTGCCAAGCTTGAGAGAGCTCAGAAAGCATCTGGACAATGCCCTTAGACACATGGAGTGGGTTTAAAATTGTCATTTATTTTCAGGGGTGGGAGTTTGTCCAGTGCAGAGATAATCCTGAGTGTGTCCCTTCCAACTCAGATCACTCTGTGAACCTATGAACAGAAGTGTCCATGAAGAACCAAGCTTTGGGGCTCCTCCTGCAGGCCCTGAGCAGCCCACCCTAAGCATGGCACCCACCTGCTCTAACCTCAAAACATCTGCACATAGAAATCCCCTGTCCCTAAATGTCTCACTCCCAGACCCTACAGCAAATTCCTGGCAGGGTTAGGACTCATACAGCAGCTGCTGGGAGCACAGAGGTCTGCTGAGCACTCAGCAACTCTCTTTGTGCCTTGATGCCTGGAGGGGATTGTTTTCTGAGCCCAACCCTTTTGCTTCCTGCAAGGTTGTAAAGCAGGAAAAGAGCACATTTCCAATGCCACCCACAGCCTCCATTCTCCAAGGTATTTAGATGTGAAAATGAAACTCCTGAATCCTGCTGAGGGCAGTGCTAAAAGGAAGCACTGAAGTGTCCTTAAGAACTGGGGTTGTTGAGCACTCTCTCTCTTGTTCCTTCACCTAAAGAGGACATGCTCAGCATTGCCCTTGTCCTTGTTAGTCTGGTATATGTGATGCAGGAACCTCAATCCTTTTGGCTTTACCTTCTACTAGGTCACTTAGGTTGAAAACCAAACCCTACTTGGGCTATTTTCTGTAGAGCTGGTGCAGCAGAGCACCACATCATACCACAGCAGGTGTCTCCAAGATGAAGATAGTCTCCTGGCCTCCAAACCTCTGGGCTTTGGAGTTTACAAACATCCTTTGCAGACCTTGAAGCCAGTCAATAAGCTCCAGGTTCTTAGTGGGTCCTGATACTGCTTTGTTTGCAGCTGGGATTGAGCAGCAATCAGGACTCCTAGGTTCTATTTCCTACATGTCTATTGACCTCTTGCAACCTCTTATATCACCTCTGCCTGTTTGGGGCCTCTGTGAAAGGAAACAGTGCCTAAAAGCCTGTGTGTCCCTCACTGCTTTTGGGTTTGAGCACCTTATTCCATGCTGCTCACTGCAGGGAGGATGGGCTAGATGACCTCTGAAGGTCCCTTCCAACTCTGCCCACTCTATCAGTCTATAATCCTATGATCACAACTCCCAGAAGGCAGCCACATGTCATCCAAGAGAGCTGTGGCAGGAGACAGAGGTGACAAGAAGTTCCACCTAAACACAAGGAAGAACTTCTTGACTTTGAGGGTGGTGGAGCCCTGGCCCAGGCTGTCCAGAGAGGTGATGGAGTCTCCATCTCTGGAGACATTCCAAACCAGCCTGGACACCATCCTGTGCAACCTGCTGTGCCAAGGAGGTTGGACTAGATGATCTCCAGAGGTTCCTTCCACCCCCTAACATGCTGGGATCCTGTGAGAACTTGCCAAGCCACACAAAGGCAACTGGTGGCTCCACAAGAGCAAACTGAGCCCAAGGCTTAGACCCAGATTTGTTGCTCTTGCTACCTTGCCTGTTGCCTCAGAGCCACTCTTCTGGCCACGTGGGAGAGGGAGGGATCCAAAGAGGTTCTTGCCATTATCATCTTAGACCCTGAGAGGCAGGAGCAGAGTGCTGCTCATCCCAGGGAATCTATTGGCAAAGGAATTCAACAACTGCACAAATTGCTCTCCTTTGACAAGGCATGAAAGGAAAGCTCCATGTATCATAAGCAAGAACAACTCCCACTGCCCCTCTTTACTCCTTCCCCACTGATAAATTAAATCTGCCAAAATTCAGAGGGCAGCAGGGCAAGCATTAATGTTGAAATTGCCAGGCTGGTGTCTAATGGAAATGAAACTCCCTTGATTTAGTGATAGCCAACATGCTTCTCCTGCCTGTTCATCTTCTGCAGTCAGATCAAAATCCTTCCTTCCAGGGAGCTGTGGCCTCCTGCCCTATGTAAGCAGAGAAAATAATGTCATCACAAGCCTTAATGATGAAGGTAGTTATAGGACAAAAGCCCCTGCAGCAAGTTGGGGATTGGGTCATTGTTCCTGCTAATGTCCTGCTGCCATTTCTGCCTATTTTTAGAGTTGTTCTCTTTGTACAGCAAATTTCTCATGTAGTTGCTTAGCTATAGAGAAGATTTTGTCTTTGCTGGACCTGGTAGCAAGAAGCCATTGTCCTCTGACTTCTGGAAATCAGACAAACCTCTGAAAGCTGAAGAGATTGATCAAAATGTGGTACACAGCTGCCTGCAAACCTAAATTTAAACTCAGGGAAAGGGAAAAAAAAAAATTGAGGATTTCAACTCAGCCAGCTGCTAACCCTTCCTGCAGTGACAGACTGAGCCCAAAGACCTTGCAGACAATTTTACAGGCACCTAAATGATCTGCTCCCAGTTTCAGAAGCAACTCAGGGATTCAATACACCAGCACAGGCTAAGTTCCTAAATGATTTAAATGTTTTTGGAAGTCTTAGCACAGATCCAAACTCCTCCAGGTTTTGAGGGAAGAGATGTGAAACAATGGATTAGGAACTCTTGAGCTGAAAAGGTTCCAACCTATACATCCAAGCCCTGTTATTAAGATTTCCATGATATATTATGGTTGTCCCAGACACTTTGGCATTGATTTGAAGCTCCTTGGCTTTGGTTGCCCTATAAGCACAGAAAATGCAACCTGTAAAAGCTGCATTTGCAGTCTGGAGAAGCAAGACAGATGAAGAATAGTTATTATTCCCATGTTATTGGCAGGGAGAGAACACACAGGAAGATCAAATGACCAGCCCAAGGTCACAAAAAGGAGTCTGCAGCAAAGGGAAAGTCTCAGCTTAGATTTCTTAAGCCTCTGCCCAATCCTTTAGCCATCCCTTCAGTTGCTTTTTAAGTACCCTGTCATTATTTCTGTGAAGGAAATTATGCAACCCTTGCAGCAGCCAGCACTGTGTAATTCAGCTTGTCTGGAAGGGAATATGAAATGGCAGTTGCAGAAGAAATTAACCCTCCTGCCACAGAAGCTGGCAGCCCTGTCAAAACGTCTCAGTTTTGATCTTCTCTTCCTCTGGTGGGTATTTCATTTCCCTCTCTATTCTCAGAACCCTTGCTGGCTTTTTTATCTGCACTACCCTGCAAAACCTTCCCAGGAGTCTCCAGGGGTTGGTGGAGGACAGATTCTGTAGCTGAGGGATGTGACAGTTTGGAGCTCTTGGTTTCCATCCCAGATGTTCAGATGCAGCCTGTGTTACTCAGAGCTGTCACTTGCCTAAGGAGGTTTCCTGGCACCTTCTCTGACAAGCAGCAGTAGCTGGAGCTCTGGAGGAGGCCATGGGAAGCACCCCTGTGTTTGGGCACCCATGGCAGCCAGGCTTTCAGGTGGGGTGTTACACCCTGGCAGATCTTCTGTTCCTGATGGTTGTGTCTGTGGAAGGAGAAACTGCACCTCACTGTGGTTCAGGGGACAGCCTCTGCCTTTGGGGGATGTCTCCATCAGCCTGGTGCCCTGGTTTGGGCTCCTAATTCTTTTGGTGGTGACCTCAGTAAGAGAAGCCAAAGGATGCAGGAGAACCAAGGTGACAACAGAACTGGAACAGGATGAACCAGAGCACTTCTGCTTTCTGCCCCTCCCAGGGTGGAAATCCTGCCCTAGACCTTCCAGGCTGGTGCAGTCACAGCCCACCTGCCCCCACCTTTGGCTCTCTTGGACTTCCCAGCCCAAATAATCCATTTAGAGCTGGGTCAGGGGTGAGGGATTGAGGCTGCAACACGTTTCATTATTCATGGCTCTGTGGGGAGAAGCTGTTGTGACACTGCTCCTCCTGCTCTTTATTCTCTCATTACTAAGCAATTTCTTTATTCATGGCAAAAGCCATTTTCCTCAGCTGCATTTCTACCCTGGGATGTTTCTGGCAGCTTCTCCCCCTCCCAAAAAAACCCCCCACCAACCAAAAAAAAAACCCACTAAAAAACTAGGGGCAGGCTCTGATGTCAATTTGGGACCTCAAAAGCCTACTTGGTGTTCCAGTGAATCCCATATGGATTCTAGGAAGAGGAAATTAATAGGAAGCTTTAGTTAATAGATACTTCAGATAAAAGGGTGAGTGCATCTGATCACCATAGCAACATGAAAGAGCCAGCAGGGAGGAAATGTCACCGTGTCTCTGCCTTGACCTGCAGCACAAACAGCCTCAGTGCTGTAGATTTCACACATGGGTGTTGGGAAGTGGGGACGGAGAGGTGCTGAGGTGCACAGCCCACCTTCCACACACAGCCTGCTGACACCTTCCATTGAAATGGAGCACGTGTGCTGCCAGCTACTTACTCAAGAGAAGGCAATTTTAGTCTCTCCAAGTCCCCAGAAGGAGGTTGGAGTGAGGGGAGGGTTTGTCTCTACTCCCAAGGAGCAAGCAAAAAGAGAGGAAATGGCCTCAAGTTGTGCCAGGGGAGGTTCAGGTTGGGTGTTAAACACTAGCCCAGGCTGCCCAGGGCAGTGGTGGAGTCACCATTCCTGGCAGGGTTTAAAAGATGTGGAGATAGTGGTGACCTGGCAGAGTTAGGTCAGTGGTTGGACTCCATTGGTCTTTTCCAATCTAAACAATTCAGTGGTTTTTAGCTTGTGAACAACAGGTCATATGTCTGTGAGCAGAGGGGACACAAGAAGAACATCTTTCCTGTGAGGGTGCCAGAGCCCTGGCCCAGGCTGCCCAGAGAGGTTGTGAAGCCTCCTTCTCTGGGGAGATTCATCTGGCCACAATCCTGAGTCATGTGCTCTAGGGTGACCCTGCCAGAGCAGGGAGGTTGGTCTAGATGACCTCTGGTGGTGCCTTCCAACCCTAACCTTTCTGGGATTCATGAGTCCTCCTCCCACCTAGCACACACCTCAATGCACAGCCACTCCTGTGCCAGCACAGAGCCACTTCTGCTGCTTTTCTTTCCAAGCACAAAGCCACTGTGTCCCCAAGCACATCACACAGGGAGGTGACACACTCAGAAGCACAGTCAGACCTGGGGTGGGACTCCTGCCATGGCCACTTTGGCTCTGGCTCTCCAGCACCTGCTGCTCCTGGTGACTTTAACAGCTGCTGAAGTGAAAATTAGGCCCACGCTGTCTGTTATGCAAAAGCAGTTTCTTAGCAACAAAAATGATATTCTGGGTGAAGGCAACATGCATTAGCAGGATAATCCTAGGTAATTCCAGACAAGACCTAAATGGGTGGCTGGATAGGTGGCTGGATGGACTGAATAATAATAATAATAATGACAGACAGAATAACAATAATGGAAATAATGAGGCTAACCTTATCTCCCTGGAAAGGAGAAGAAACAGCTATAAATAAAATACAACAGGAGAAACCCTGTGCCAAGTCCCCATATAAAGACTAGAGCCACTTAAATTCAACTTATGCCCTAAAATTAGGTTCTGGTAACTAAAGGTTAGCTCATCTAAGCTTGGCTATTTATTGCCTTGATTGTTTTTCCCTCACTCTGCCTCTACCTTGCTCTGGAAGACCCCAGCTGGAGTACTGTGTCCAGCTCTGGAGCCCTCAGCACAGCAGAGACATGGGTATGATGGAATGAGTCCAGAGGAGACTACAAAAACGATCCAAGGGTGGAAACTCTCTGCTGTGAGGACAGGCTGAGAAGGTTGGGGTTGTTCAGCCTGGAGGAGGTTCCAGGGAGACCTTCTTGCAGCCTTTCAGTACTTAAAAGGGAGTTTATAAAAAGAGGGAGAGAGGCTTTTCACACAGGCAGATAGTGATGGGACAAAGGGTTATGGTTCTAAACTGGAAGAGGGAGATGTAAATGGGATGTTGGGAAGAAATTCTTTACTCAGACAGTGGTGAAGCACTGGAACAGGTTACCCAGAGAAGTTGTGGATGCCCCTTTCTGGCAGTGTTCAAAGCCAGGTTGAACGTGGCCCTGGGCAAGTAGGCTAGTGGGTGGCATCCCTGCCTATGGCAGTGGGGTTGGAGCTAGATGATCTTCAAGGTCTTTTCCAACCCAACCCATTCTGTGAGTCTTCAATGTATTATCATTCAGGAATGAGGAAGCTGCATATACTCCTATGGCAGTGACCAGAGGGAATGAATCTGTGCTTGCTGCTACTGACGAGGCTTTGCTACCTGCAGGCTCTCTCAGCCAAAAGCTGTACTTTTAAAACACTCAGCCAAACCCAAATTAAAACCACCTCACGTTAAGGCTGCGTAGTTCTTGTTTTTTGAAGTTTGATCGGGAAATGAACAGAAATAGAAGATTCCCACGAGACATACATATCCTGTAAAGCTACAGGAAAACTTTCACAGCCCCAGGCGTGCAGACAAAGGCAGATCCCAGGTCACCTGTTCCAGGTCACCGACCCAGGGTCACCTTCCCTAGGCTTTCCAGGCGCCCTGGCACATGACCCAGCGTCTCCTTCCCCTCCCTAGGCCCCATCTCACACTGGGCTCCACTCCCTCGCCCCGTTCCGGGAATCAGCCAGGCCCCAGGCCCGGGCCTCGTTCCCTTTCGGGCCCCCCGGCCCCGGCCGAGACCCGCGCTCCGATACCGCGACCCTGCCCCGGCCCCAGCAGCCCTTGCGAGGGAGCGCGGGGCACGCTGGGAAGAGCAGTGTCGAAACCGCCAAGAGCCCGGGACAGGGCGGGTTCCGCCGACACCGGGACTACTTTTCCCAGCGTGCTCCGCGCGGGGACATGCCTGGGCCTCGCTGCTTCCCGTCGCCTGCCGGGACACCGAGTCCTAGCGGAGCAGCCCCCGCGGTGTCTGACGGTGGAGAGAGACCACACTTCCCATCGGCCTCGGCCAGCCCCGCCTCTGGGCCTCTGCCGCCGCCATTTTGTTTCGCCTTACAACCTAAGATGGCGGCCGGGCAGAGGGTCTGAAGGTTGCAGCGCTGAGGTGAGGGGTGTCTCGGCGGGCGCCTCCGGCCCTGCAGGGCTCTTCCCCTACCCCGAGGGGCTGCCCTCGCCCTTCCCCTGCCCCGGGCAGAGCCCGGGGCGTGGAGGAGCTGCCGGTCCATGGCCAGGAGGTGGCCGGTGCTGTCGCCGCGGCCCCAGTCGCCATGGACCTGCGCACGGCTGTGTACAACGCGGCCCGCGATGGGAAGCTGAAGCTGCTGCAGAAGCTGTTGGGTAGCCGGAGCCGGGAGGAGCTGGAGGCGCTGACGGCAGGGCCCGGCGGGGGTGACGGCCCCGGGGGAGGGAGCACCCCGCTACTGATCGCCGCCCGGCACGGGCACCTGGAGGTGGTGGAGTACCTGTTGGATCACTGCGGGGCCCGCGTGGAGGAGGGAGGCTCGGTTAACTTCGATGGGGAGACCATCGAGGGGGCCCCGCCGCTGTGGGCGGCATCCGCCGCAGGGCACCTAGGGGTGGTGCGCAGCCTCCTGGACCACGGCGCCTCGGTGAACCAGACCACGCTGACTAACTCCACGCCCCTGCGGGCTGCTTGCTTCGATGGGCACCTGGAGATCGTCCGCTACTTAGTCGGGGAGCGTGGGGCCGACCTGGAAGTAGCCAACCGGCACGGACACACTTGTTTGATGATTTCTTGCTACAAAGGGCACCGGGAAATTGCACGTTACTTGCTGGAGAAAGGGGCTGACGTCAACCGCCGGAGCGTGAAGGGGAATACTGCCCTGCATGACTGCGCGGAGTCCGGCAGCCTGGAGATCCTGCAGCTCCTGCTCCGCTCCAAAGCCCGCATGGAGAAAGATGGCTACGGCATGACTCCTCTGCTAGCCGCCAGTGTCACCGGTCACACCAACATTGTGGAGTACCTCATCCAAGGAGGGCTGCAGCAGGAGGAGGAGGTTGCAGGGAACCAAACTGGGACCTGTGCCTCAGGTGGGAGCCATCAGAGGTGCTGCAGCACTGGCAGGGAAGCTCCTCGGGGCTGCGCCGAAGAGGGGTGTGAGAGATGTTGCGCCTCAGCTGGCAGTCGGGATGAGCAGCAGGTCCCAAACGTGTTCTGCACTCGAGAGGCTGCTGTGGAAGCACTGGAGTTGCTGGGTGCTACATTCGTGGATAAGAAACGTGACCTTTTGGGAGCCCACAAATACTGGCGAAGGGCAATGGAGCTCCGGTGTGAGGGTGGGCAGTACCTACCGAAACCTGAGCCTCGGCAGCTGGTGCTGGCCTACGACTATTCCCGAGAAGTGAGTTCCTTGGAGGAGCTGGAAGCCTTGATTACTGACCCAGATGAGATGCGAATGCAGGCACTGCTGATTAGAGAGCGCATCTTGGGGCCTTCTCACCCAGACACTTCCTATTACATCCGTTACCGAGGAGCAGTCTATGCTGACTCTGGCAACTTCGAGCGCTGCATTAACCTGTGGAAATACGCTCTGGACATGCAGCAAGGCAACCTGGAGCCTCTCAGCCCCATGACTGCCAGCAGTTTCCTTTCGTTTGCTGAGCTTTTCTCTTACGTGCTTCAGGACCGCTCCAAAGGCACTTTAGCTACCCACTTGGGCTTCTCTGACCTCATGGGAGTCCTGAGCAAAGGGGTCCGGGAGGTGGAGAGGGCTCTCGTGCACGGCAAGGACCCTGTAGTTGACTCGGCACAGTTCACCAAGACGCTGGCCATTATCCTCCACCTGGTCTTCTTGCTGGAGAAGGTGGAGTGCACTCCAGAGCAGGAGCACCAGAAACGCCAGACTATCTACCGCCTGCTGAAGTGCAGCCCCCGGGCCAAGAATGGCTTCACTCCTTTGCATATGGCTGTGGACAAAGATACCACAACAGTTGGACGTTATCCTGTGGGCAAGTTCCCCTCGCTCCACGTCGTGAACTTGCTTCTGGAGTGTGGAGCTGACCCAGATAGCCGTGACTACGACAACAACACCCCGCTGCACGTGGCTGCCCGCAACAACTGCCCGCTGATCATGAGTGCTCTGATGGAGGCTGGAGCCCACATGGATGCCACCAATGCCTTCAAGCAGACTGCTTATGAGCTGCTGGATGAGAAGCTGCTCACCAAGAGCATGATGCAGCCCTTCAATTACATCACCCTCCAGTGCCTTGCTGCTCGCGCCCTGGACAAGCACAAGATTCCCTACAAGGGTTTCATCCCCGAGGAGCTGGAAGCCTTCATTGAACTGCACTAGGGTGGGAGAGCTGAAGTCCCCAGCCTTCCCTGTCACCCTTTTGACCCCACAGAGGTAGTGCAGTTTGAGATCTTGGGCCCTCCTTGCCCTGGGTGCTGAAGGCCGTTGCTGTGCTGAGACGGGCTGCGAGTTTCGTCCTCGTCTGTCACCATCAAGCTGGCGCGTGCAGGGCTAAGGGAGGAGGAGGAGGCTCCAGAGCTCATGGCTGTCCCTCATTGTTGTCATCTTCAGGTATCAGATGTCTCCAGTGCACTGTATCCAGAGAAGGCCACAGCCCCTGCCCTTTTCCATGCCAGCCATCTTGTCCTGAGGAGGATGGAAAGTGGAGATTCCCTGGGACTTGCTGCCTCTCCCGTTATTGCTGGATTAACTCAGCGTTAAGCTTTGGAGCAGCTACACATCACACATGCTCTAGCCCTTCCCATCCCAAATACCACACAGATAGGAATGCAAGTGAGGAATAAAACACCTTCCCACTCATTCTTTCCCCTGCCCCCTTCTGAGATAAGGTAGATGGTATAGTACCAGTCTAACAGGCGAGTGGCTTGTGCTCTGCTGAGGTAGTTGCCTTGCATGGCAGTAGGGCTGGGTGTGCTGAGGATGGGGTTGGTTTTTTTGCTCCCTTAGTTGGCCAAGTAGCAAGTGGTGGTAAAGGTCTGGGATTGCAATGATGGTGCATAAAGCTGAGTTGTTTTTTCTCTTTTAGAGCCAGGCCCTATCTATGCTGCAAGACTTCTTCCATCCTGTAAGATGTAGTAAGGTCAGTTCTGGTTAATACAGTTTCATCAATAGATGTTGGTTTTATGAATGGGGAGGAGAAACTGCTACCTTAAGAACAAAATACTGATGTGGCATTCAGGCCCTTAGCTTGCCTTTTCTGCACATCTTCAGTCCCTTCCCTGCATGGGGATCCTTTAGCTGTGGAGCTCAGCAGGGATGGAGCTGTACAGGGTGGCTGTGGCCAGGTTTCAGAGCCCAAGCAGTGCGCTGTGAACTGTCTCTGAGGATGTGCTCTTGCAGAGCCCTCTAGGACAGGAGGTACTTTAGGTGTGGGTGGTGCTTGGGAGGTTTTGAAAGCAGGTGAGCATTGCTGGCATGTTTGCATGAGGGTGGTCTGAGGGAAGGAGGAAGAAAGAAAGGAAAGTTAAAAGGTGCCTTCTGGTTCTTCAGAGGTTTCTTAGTATCAGCTGCTGGGGCTCTGTTGATGATCCCATTCTGAAAACCCACAGGGAGCAGGTTGTTAGCATCTGGTTTTGGCTTTTGATTCTTTTTTGCAACTTTACTGAGGATGGTGCTACTTCAAAGATCAAATTTGAAATCTCCTTTGGATTCTAGTTGGGCAAGCTCCTTTCTTCAAGTAGGATCTGCACACACCTTGGTTTTTCTCTTGAAATTCACAGTCTCAGGGTAGGTGTTTGCCTCCACTAGCAGAACCCTCCTCGGTGGTAAACAGTGTTGGTAAACATGGTGCTGTTCCAGCAGTTTATCTTCTTGCAGGGGGAGTGCCTGGGCTTGGCAGCCTCTGGCTCATTTCTTGGCCTCAGGCAGAGTGGAAAGCACAGTTGGGGGTGAAGCAGCTGCCTCTGAGCTTTGGGAAAGGTCAGGACTGGGAGGGCAGAACCCTAACAACCAACCATGCACTATATGCTACTGAAGCTTCTCTACTTGTATTTATAAGCCAGCATATCCATAAGCCTCAATAATCCAATGCTCTCTGCTCCTTAAAGATACTGTAGATCTGCCATGACATTTTTTGCAGTGTTAACTCTATATAAAAGCAAGGAGGTTTAACTTCTCTTGAGATGTAAAGTGCAGACTTAGTTTAGCTGCATTCTCCTTTTATTTTTTTTCTTTCTTTTGGCTGCAACCTGAACTAAACTGCAGGAATGGAATTTGTTCATTTGTGAGCTGATGAGTGCTCTTAACTTTCAATAATAAAACAACAAAAAAATGGCTGCTAGAATGCAAGTGCCTTGGACTTCTTGCTGCTAAGCCTCTCTTTTCAGCTGGTTTCTTAGGGATGGTACATTTGGGGTGTGGAAGTAGTGGGGCAGCAAATGGGATGGCTTCATTTTACCTGATTTCACTCCTGGGAAAAGCTGATGTGTGCTGCAGTTGCAAACACTCTCCCTGAAACAGGGTAACAGTGCTGTGGAAGTGACAGCTCTCTTGAGATCATCTGCCTGAAAGGTGCTCAGATGTCACCTGCCTTAGAGCTGGGGCTGTGGGCATGGCAAGGAGAGAGACACACTATGGCTCTCATCACAGCATCACAGAATGGTTAAGGTTGGACCACCAGAGATCATCTAGTCCAACCTCCCTCCCCTAGCAGCATCCCCTAGAGCACATGACTCAGGCTTGTGGCCAGATGGGTTTGGAATATCTCCAGAGAAAGAAACCCCCAATCAGTTTGTGTTTTTCAACCCCAGAGCTGTTGGTGGGAGGTCAGAAGTAGAGAGAGGAATTAAAAGTACTGAAGTTAGTTCCACAGCAGGGTTTGGATGGCCAAAAATGCAGGTCCAAGGAACTAGATCACCTCAGGACTGAGGCCATGGCTGATGGACCCTAGATGTGGTGCTCTGAGTGCAATCCCATCCTGTTAGCCAGGAGAAGGGTGAGGAGGGAAAGAAACTGGGATGGGGAAGCTACTCCAAAGCCACAGTCTTGGGATCATGTTGCTGAGGGATCCAGTCATGTCCAAAAGCCTCAAGGAGGAGAATACTTTTTCTTTTAACATAAATAATCTGTAATTATATAGTAAGAAGTCAGCAGTGAACTGCTGATAGTAATTACTGGGTGGGAGAACTTACTGCTTGAATTCAGGGGTAATTACACTGAACAGTCCTTACTTATTAGAGGTGTGGTCTGGGCCAGCTCCAGTATGTGAGGCAAAAGGGGGAGTTGTAGAGAGCAGTGAAACATTTTGGTGATCATTTTATTATCTGACTAATTACCTTGACTGAGAGGGGAGATTTTTTTTCCACTGGGATGCCTCCAGAGCCACCCTGTAGCACACAGCTCTGCAGGAGCCTTTCTGCCACTTAGTTTAGTCCTTATTTCAAGCCTCAGATGTGCTGTCCTTTCCCTGTCACTGGGAACTGATGTCTTGACAGTGAAACATCCCATGCAGGCTTCTTTAGAAATGCAAAAGTGGTGAGAAATGAGCTGGAATCTTCCTGGAACCAGCTTCAGCTGGTTCCAGGAAGATTCCAGCTCATTTCTCACCACTTTTGCTCTCTGAGTGGCTTTGGATCCTCCTAAGGCTGTAAGATCAGGGATCACAAAGCAAATGGCCTTGAACCCAGAGATAGGGAGACTGACAGCAGACCATGAGGGTCTCAAGCACATTCTCCTGCTGAAAACAAGGCCCTGGTGGCAGTTTCCAAGGGGTTCAACAGCAAAGAGGGAAGTGAAAATTAAGGGATGAGCAAAGCAGCTTAAAGCAACGCTGGGACTGCAGCAGAACTTGCTCCCAGTCACTTTTGAGCCTCTCCACACACAGGAAGCTTAAAAAAACCCCCAACCCTGCTATGTTCTGCAGTGTGCTGCCATGGAACTGCCTTTCTCCACTCCAAGCAGGCTTGAGAGTGACTGTGTGAAGGTTGTTTACAAGCTAGAGCAGCTTCCAGTTGACAGGGTTTGCATGACATTTATTTATAGAGTGCAGAGGAGCTGGGGAAGGAAAGAGGTGTTTTGTCCCAAGGGGAGGGACTGGTGACTGCACAGCAACAGTGTGATGGGAATAACATGACATCTAGTCAACCAAAATGACATAGAGGAGAGAAAATAGGGATCTAGAAGGACTCCAAGCACTTGGAGCATTCCAGCAGGCTCAATAAAGAGGAACTGAGGCAATTCATTGTCACTGGGGTCTGGCAGAGGTGAAAGCTGAACTGTTTGCAAAGCTGCAAGCCAACAATTGTTCTGCTCAGGGCAAAGTGGGCTTTGATTTGTCCAAGCCTGGTGTCTTCTGCTAGTTTTCAGCCAGGGATGTCCAGGAGGAGCTAAGCCTCCTTGAGGTGAGGGAGAAGGTGGCAGAGAGACCTTCTGTGGACAGGTCCCTGAGGAAGGACCTTTGGACTCTTAATTAAGAGGAAATTCTAGGGGATTTAAATCCAAAGCAATGACAGCCACTGCTCTGTTGCAGTTGAGGAGAAGGGACACAGCAGCTTTCAGCTCTTACATCTGGTGGTGCCCAGAAGCTCCAGGGCTTGCACTGAAATCCAGTCAATGCCCAGCATCACCCTGTAGATATCCTCAGCCCCTCCTGAGGGACATCAGCTGCTTGAAAACAAAAAGGCAGAAGTTGCAGCTTTCAACCCAGGGGGAGTGGAGGGGTCTGGCCTTTCTACTCTTCCCTGCTGTCCTCTGAGGTGCCAGGACTAAAAAGAGACTCCAGTTGTGTTCTCTCCATGCTGGGGATCCTTGTCTCAGCAGTAAGTTCTGTTTAGTAGGCTGGTGCTTGCCTAGGAGGATGTGCTTGGTGCAGAGGGAGCTTGAGGTAGATTGAGCCAGAGAGGAAGAGTGAGATTTGGACAGTCTTCAGCCCAGTGACAGAGTGGCCCCTGGGAGGGGGTTGATAGCAGTGTACAGTCTTTTCTCCAAGGACTTGGTACTGGTTTTCTTAGGCAGTTGTTGCTTGTGAAGCTCAGGTGGTTCTTAGACTGAGACTAAAATCCAGCCTTGGGCCCTGTGAGTGCCCATCTTGGGTAATCCCAGGTCCAGGATGGACCTTTGGCTGCCAGACAGTGCTGGCTTCTCTCAATTTGAAACCTCCTGGGACAGCTATTCAGAGGGACAGGAGCTCACACACATCTGCAGAAGTACCCAAACCAGAGTCACCTCCCCTCTGTCAATCACCCTGACCCTCAAGGTCCACCTTAAGAGTCATGCAGGTGTGGATGCCATTGTCTCTGGGATCCAGATGGGAATTTATTGCTGTGGGAACCATTCCTGAAGCTGCCAAGTACTGCAGTTTGTGCAGAAACTGTCCCAGAATTAGCAAGGTTGGAGGAGACCTCCAAGATGATCAAGGCCAACCTTAATGAGGGCTCTTTGCTAGGGCTGCAGAGCCTAGCCACAGGGTGGAGCTGACTCCAGAGCTCAGTGCTCTGGGCTGGGCTCTGGTCCTCAGAGGGAGTAGTCCTTGTTTCTGGTGGCTTTGGGCTGACCTCTACTGACAGAGCAGGCAAACGGCTGCAGCAGAAGCTGTTAGAGGAGGTGTGTGGTCTGGGGCCTGGCTTCAGATGCCCTCCCTCTGTTAAAAGCTCAGCAGACACTTTCCTGGCAATATCCCTCCCTCAGGGCCTGCAGAATACCTCTCCTGTTCCTGGCCTTTCTCCATCCTTTCTGTAATGGTCTGCTTAATGCTTTTGCTTTCCTAGCAGAGTTTTTCCTCAAAGGCAATGACAGAAGTGGAGTCACCTCAGTAAAGGAACACTGCTCTGTGCAGCAGCCAGCCCAAGAGAGCCCTGCTCCCCCTTCTCACCTCATTCAGGTAGGAATGGAGGAGTAGACATTCAGCTTCTGCCTCCTCAGAGTTTCTCTGCATTTCTCCCCTCTCATTCCACCTTCATGAAGTATTTTTTTCCCCCCAAGCACAGCTTCACTGTAAAGATTCTTTTTTAGCCTAGGATCTGGTGTCTAATCTCAGTTCTTTAAATACAGTTTTCTTCAATACAAAAATACTTCAGGCCATGCCTCCAGGGGCACATGGGGATTGTGTCTTTCACAGACAAAACACTTCTCTCTCTCTAGTTTCAGAGGGGAACTGGGAAAAGTGATCTCTTGATGCCTCCAGCCCTGAGGCCTGCCATCTCTCTCAAGTCTGTGAAGCTGGTTTCTTGAACCATCCTGGGTCTGGTGGGAGAGGCTTGGGAGAAGGGATGCTGCTGGGGCACTGCAGTGAGGGGAGTCACCACACACCCAAAGTCAGCAGCAGCTTGAAGGGCTGAGTAGATACACTGCAACCCCAAGCAAAGAGGACTGCTGGAAGAAAGCAGGGAGACCTTGTGGTGCTTTGCACCTTGACATGACCACAGTGACAGCCCAAAGTGTCCCCTAAAGGCTTTCCCTCAAATGATGTGGTCAGCAGCAGATGATGAGGCAGAACCCTTGTGTGCTATCCTCTGATCCCTTCCACCCCCCAGCTACTGATGTACAGAATGGTTTTCTAGCTAGCCCTGACTGCCCCTTTGCTAATTCTACAGGGGAAAAAAAAAACAGAGGAACACAAATAAATTAATTACAATTTATTTATAAAACCCTCCAGTAGCCTCAGAAAATCAGGAATCAGTTACTTGAAAATAAGCCCAAGGAAAAGAGTCCCAGGAGATTGCAGCTGGTTTTGTCCCACAGAGATGGGGGTTATTTTCTCCTGTGGCACCTTTTCCCCCCCAGTGAAATAAGAAGACTCCCAGTCCCAGCAGAATCACTGTAATCTAGTGTTTGAAACTTAAGTGTGAGTGTTTCTAGCCTTTGCTGCTCTTCTGTCTCTCTGATCATTCTAGCTGGTTTCTTCCTTGCTGTCCTGTGGGCCTGGGGGGAGAGTTTCTACTTGCATTGTGTTGTGGTCCCCAATCTGAACCATTCGAGCATGCTGAATGATGATGCCTCCTGAAGCTGGCATCATGTTGTAGTGGCCTGGGGGGAGCTGAAGGCCTTGGAAAGGAGGTAGCTGTGGCTGTGTTGCTGACAGAGGCTCCTGGGGACGGAGGCCAAGGTGCAGAGCAGCTAAGTTCTGCTGGGTTTGATTCTGTTCCTGATGGAGGAGTTGTTGGCTTCTCTGCATCTGGTCCCACATGGCTTTCTTCTGTTTGAGCCTGCTGGGTTTAAAAGTGTTGTGCACTGTCTTGGGGAACAGAGGAGAGTTCTCATCCAGGGCAACTATCCCACGGAGGAGGCTGGGAATCTGACTCCGCCCCAGGGGGTTCTCCTTGGGTAAGAAAGGGATGACTGACTGGTGCTTGGATGGCTTCTGGATGGACTCCATCAGAGCAGTGTCTGTCTGAAACAGGCACAGGTTGCAGGAGAAGTTCTTGGTCAGCAGAAGGATGATGAAAGCAGAGTTCTCAAGAGCATCCTGGAAGCAAGTCAGATGGCTGCGTCCAGCGATGGAGAAGTCTTCACAGAGTGTAGCACCATTGGGAACCCCCATCTCCTCCAGCAGGTTCTTGACTCGATGGGCAACAGTCTCATCTTCACTAGCATGCAGGATAACAAAACTGAAGAACTTTCTTTCTTCACCATTTGGCTCTGATGTGGCCATTGGTTCCACAGCTTTGAGAGGAGGCCAAGCTGGAGAGAGGGCTGAGATGGCAGGAGTGGGATGTGGTGAGTTGGAAGGAGCTCCCCAAAGAGGAGAGGGAAGGGAATGGGGTAAAAGGGAAGCATATGTAGAGTTAGAAGGAAAGTCTGCTGGAACATAGGAGTTCTCCATGGACACATGGGCAGGACCAGCATCCAATGCAGCTCTCGAGTCAGGAAGCCCTGTAGATAATTGCTTTTTATCTTCCTTTTTGTCTGTGTTTTCTTTTGGTGCCTGAGGTTCTGCTGGCTCTATGTTGGGGACATCACTGCTTTTGCCAGGTTGGTTCACAGTATCCCTTGTGGGCAGCTGTGTCTCAGAAGCAGGGGGAGCTGGATCACGTGAACTGAGCTGCAGAACCTTCTCCCCTTGGAGAACTTGGGTGCCTGTGTCCTGCCTGGCACGAGAGTTGGGTCTGCTGGCCCAGCTTGTTTCCTGCAGGCTGTGGTTCTGTCTGTCCCCAGCAGGCTGGCCAGCACTGCTGGTGCTCCCTTCACACAGTTGGCTGGGCTGGCAGGAAGGCAGGGTGTGAAAACAAACTGTTGGTGAGGCACTGATCTCAAAGTGACTGGAGAAAGAAGGACTCTCCAAGGAGCTCACTGTCTGGAGGCCTGAAAGGGCTGAGCTGCCTTCAATCTGTACTGGAGAGCTTCTCCCCATGCAGTTTGGGCTGGATGCTGTGAGAAATCCTCCCTCTGCATCAGATCTCAGTGTCTGAAATACATCACCTGTGCCCATGCTGATAGCAGAACCAGATCTTCTCAGGTCCTCAGGTGGGATGCTGCTGAGCATGTCCCCCTGAGTTTCCTTGCTGGCTTTACAGGCTTTGGTGGCAGCCTGGCAAGCTTTGTCCATGGCTTCAGGACTGCACAGTTTTTCCTTCACCAACACTGAGTAGATCTCTGCCAGAAGCTCCATGGCACCTGCATCCAGCTGAGGAGGCTGCAAATCCTCCCCATTTTCCTGCACTCCTCCTAGTTTGGTTTGCTGGACATACTGGGCTGCCTGGTTATCTCCCAAGGAATCCAAACAAATTCTGGCATCCACTTCTTGCCCCAGAGTAAGCAGGACCATAGCTTGTAGTAATTTGCTGCTGCAGCCAGGTATCAAGTGTTTCAGTTTGTGTTTGAGGGTGAGGAGTTTATCTTGTGGCATCTGGGATAGAATATGGAAAATGTCCTCAAAGCTTGGCTGGAGCTCAGTGTTCTGTGCCATCACATCAGCTGCTGGCCCAGGGGATGGACTGGAGCAGCATGGGTTGAAAAAGCATATTACAGTGCCTGGAATGAAGGTTTGTTCCCCTGTGGTGCTCTGCAGTGCCCTGCTCACACTCCACCTTCCTGCTCAGGAGCTCATCTCCCAGCTGGGATATCTCTGTCCTGAGGAACCTGTGAGAAGAAGACAGGACAGCATTCAGAAAGGGCAGTGTGGGGAGCTGGAGAGGTCTTCACAAGGCCTGCAAGAGCTCCCAGCCTCTCCCTCAGGTCTCAAGTGTTTTTTGCACCTTATCTGGTGCTTGCAGGTCTGCCAAGTCTCCACCCATTATTCCAACTCTGTGAATAAGCAAAGCACATATTCTCTGCATTAATTTCACATTAATTACAACTGGTTTAAAATCACTGCTGAACCAATAATGCATTTAGGTAAATCCAAGCATCTGTCTCTTCCAGGCAGCTGATTCCAGGGGCCTTGCAACCTCCCTGCAAGGGAGTAAAGTCTTAGACTCATTAAGGTTGGAAAAGATCTCTAATATCATTGAGTCCTTAACCATTAACCTAACACTGCAAAGTCACCACTAAACCATGGCCCTCAGCACCACATCTCCACATCTTTTCAGTCCTTCCAGGGATGGTGAGTTCACCACTGCCCTGGGCAGCCTGAGCCAGGAAAAGACAACCCTTTCAGTGAAGAAATTGTTCCTAATGTCCAACCTTAACCTCTCCTGGCACAACCCGAGGCCATTTCCTCTCATCCTATCACTTGCTCCTTGGGAGAAGATACCAGCCTCCACCTTGTTCCAGCCTCCTCTCAGGGAACTGTAGAGAGTGAGAAGGTCTCCCTTGAGCCTCCTTTTCTCCAGGCTAACCAAGCCCAGTTCCCTCAGCTGCTTCTCACACCACTTATGCTCTAGACCTTTCACCAGCTTCCTTGCCCTTTGGACACACTCCAGCACCTCAGTGTCCTGGGATGCAAAACTGAACTCAGGATTCAAGGTGTGGCCTCCCCAGTGCCCAGTCCAGGAGGTCAATCCCTGCCCTAGTCCTGCTGCCACCCTAGTGCTGTTCCAAGCCAGGATGCTGTTGGCCTTGGCCACCTGGGCACACTGTTGGCTCATCTTCAGCTGCTGTCAACAAACACCTTCCCCTTCCCTCCCCCCCGTCGTTTCCCACTGGCAGCTTCCCAGCCACTCTGCCCCAGATCTGGAGTGTTCCTGGGGTTATGATGACCCAAGTGCAGGATCCAGCATAGAAAGCACATTTAGAGGAGCCCTTTCACATTTGTCCAGCCGGGAGGGTTGGTAACCCACATCCTTCCTCTTGTCAGGCTGCCTCATGTCATTGGGGATGTTCTATCTCTGCCCACATCTGGTCCCTCGGTCCTGTCAAAGCCTTGCACTCACCAGAGGTCTCTGAGCAGGGTGCAGGTACCAGCAGAACGTTTCCGAGTTGGCAGCAAGAAGGACGCTGCTGCCAGCACTGCCTGAGCCTCCTCAGGAGGGTTCCCTGTTTAAAGGGTGCCTCAGCGAGTGCCCTCCAACACCTCCCAACCGGGGAAAGTTTCTGATTTCCAATTCCCTTTTTTCTCTCGTAAAAATCCTCCAATTGCCTAACGAGCGAGCTCAGGGTGAGCCTCAGGAAGTCATTGGCGCTTCCGATGAAAATCTCTCGATGCAGTGACACTACAGGAAGGGAAGGGAATGAGGAGGAGGAGGAAGAGAGGACGGGACACGCACTCGAGACGTGGCTCAGACTTTCGGAGCTGGCCCCTCCTCCCGCTGACACCCCGCAACTCTCGCCGCCTCTCCTCGGCCCTCTTTTGCCTACCGCCGGTTCCCCCTTCGGCTCCCTTTCGGCTCTCGGCTCTGCTTTGGCCTCGCCCCGTGTGCCAGGATCCGCAGGAACCTTCTCGCTCTCCTCCACCTTCCCTCGCCGGGACGGGAAGGGGTCAGCCTACCTCCGGCCGGTTCTGCTCCGCGGCTCCCCGGCCACTCGGTCCGGGGGCGAGTGACAGCAGGGCCTTACGGGGGCTACCGGCCCCGCCAGAGCCTGCAGGCACACGAGGAAGCAGCTGGTCGCGGCGGGGCGGAGCGGAACGAGGCAGGACCGGGGCGGAGCGGGGCCGGAGGTTCAGAGCTCACTAACCCGGAGCAGTGCTGTCCGGCTTAGTGGTGAGCTGTCATTCCCTGCCCGGCGGAAGGGTCTGTCCTGTACCATACCACCACCACCTCCTCTACCCCCCATTCTGGGCTCCCCAGTTCCAGAGAGACAAGGAACTACTGGAGAGAGTCCATTGGAGGCTAGGAAGATGCTGAGGGCACTGGAGCAGGACTGGCTGATCCCCAGAGGTCCCTTCCAACCTCAACCATTGTGTGATTCTATGTGACTTGGTCAGAGACCCAACATTTCCCTCTAGTGAGTCTGCTGGCATTAGCTCTGTGAAGTGTTGGTGGGGGTATAATGAGGCTAGAGACCTGAGGATTGATCCAGAGAGGAGCTGAAGAGTGATGAGAGCTGGAGTAGATGCAGCTGGACTCAAGAGTACAGGCAGAACTCTTGGGGACAGAATAGTCTTAAGCAGAAAGTATGTTGGCTGAGTCACAGCATGGGACTTCCTAAACCATTCGTTTCACCTGCAGGAAAAGCAGGGAACATGCAAGTTGTCCAGAGAAGTGATTTGTTAAATGCAAACTAAGGGGAGAACAACATTCTGCAGCCTTAGATAAACACCAGAAACACTTCTTTGAACACAGCTCATGCTTTATTCTGAAGTCTGCTTGCCCTTATTCCAGCCTAAACACAGGGACTATGCCAGAACATGTTACCAGTAGAAGACATTAGAGATGATTACAAAGCATTGTTTGCTGGGGAAATAACCAGCACCTATCTCCCCTATGTTAACAGCAGGATATCCTATTGCCATGGCAGAGGAACTCCTGCCCAAAGCTGCCTCATCTGCCAGCTTCTTAGTTCTTGCAAAGTGTTTCATGCATGGAGTTACACAAACAGATGACCCCTGAAGTCATTCACCTAACTGGGAAGGATAATTGCACTGCCAAGTAGCTTAAAAGAAAATCCCACCTTGCTAAAAATGTTTCTTGATGAAAGAAAAAGTGTTTGGCTGACAAGAAGTCTCATTGAGAAGTAGCCTCCTGCCCAGCTGTTGTTCCTGGTCTGCTGCAGGGCAGTCCCTCCCCAGAAGCACAACAGGCAGAAGGGAAGTCAGAGCTTTAATGGGAATTTTTAGAGTTATGGAAGGAGGGAAATGGTACCAAAGGCCAAGCACATCTTCCTCTCAAGACTTCTGCAGCTTGAATGAATTCAAACCAAATCCATCATAAAATATAAAATGAGAACACTTCTTCTCTACAAGGTGTCTCAGCAAGAACTAGCTACTCCCACATACAGCTGGGCTGACTTAAAAAGCTGAAGGACAGGTCCCCATCTTCCCTTTCAGTGCAGCAGTGTGATTTAAAACATAGTAAATTGAGATATGGAGTCAGCCCACCTCATCTTCTTGTAAACTCAGCCTGGGACAGGGAGAGAACTGGAGAAACCCTTGGCACCATTGCCAGGTGGACACATGATTGTGAGATAAAATGCTGTTCTAGCCAGGGAGCCTTGGCTAGAAGAGCTGGAGTTTTTCAGAGTTCTTCCTCTGGTGCATTGGTTTTTACCTCTTTTGCAGCCAGTGCCACCTCTGTGTCTTTCTCAGCTTTCTCAGCCTTCTTAGCCTTCTTCTTAGCCTTCCTCTCAGCCTTCTTCTCAGCTGCCTTCCTCTCAGCCACCTTCTGTAGCAGTTCACATGCTTCCCTCAGGATCCCCTCTGCTCCCTTTGGTTCTTCAGGTATCTTAGCCACCTCCTGGGATGATGTAGCCTTTACCATCACAGGTAATTGTTTATCAGTCCCCATATCTTCCTTCTGCTTTCTGCTGTCCTGTGACACTTTAGCTCTTGCCCTGAAGGGACCCACAAGCCAGTTAAGAGGAGTGTTGCCAGTGACATACTCAAACAGGTCATCTAGGGACCTTCGGGCTTCTGCAACACGATCCTGGCTCTGGGTCAGGGTGTTGCTGGAAAGGTCCTGGAAAGACACAGCAGTGGAAAAAGAATGATGGAGCTTGTGGATATTTCGAGTGGCCTGATACACAGCTTCCTGGATGTTGCTGGGGAGGCCTTGGATGCTGGTTTTGAGGTTCTCATAAATGGGTTGGAGCTGCTGGGTGATGATACGCAGCATAGCTAGAGTCCGGGACTCTACCTGCTGGGAGAGAGACACAGCTCAGTTACTCGAGCAGATGTGCACCATCCACAGGAGGCCTGATTCAATAGGGGTACCTCGACTTGGGAGGCAGTTTTAACTTGGTTTCCTTTGGGTTGGGTCAGGCACCAGTCCACCCACAGCTTATGGAGCTTCTCCTGGCCATCCAGAAGCTTCTGGCCAACTTCTTGTTTCACAGATTGGATCTGATGGGAAAAAGGAGAGGCAGAGCTGTACTGCAAGCACACAGGCTCAGAGGAGCACGAAGGCTTCTCTCCCAGGGAGGGATCCGAGGTGAAATGTAGCTGGTACAGGATGGAGGAAGAGCTTCCATCTGGATAGTAGGGCAGGGAGACTACAGACAGGAAGGAGGAGGGGAAAGCATAGTTGTACCAGTTTGATTGCCAGCTGTAGCCAGGAGAGGGTGTCCTGGGTACTCTGCCTGAGGCGCTGCAGCTTGTGCAGGGAGTGCCGGTAGGCTCGCTGCTGAACCTTGCTGGAGAGGGAGCCCAGCCGCACAAAGTAACTCTGCTGCTCTTTCTGCTCCTCCACAGAAGCCATCCCAAAGCCTTCCACACTGGTGGCCAGTTTACCTGGAGGAAACAAGAACAGAGATGCTGCTGTGCTCTGCTCCCCCAGCTGCAAGGGAAGGAAAGGGGGGAAGATCACCCATGGGGAAACGTGGAGGCTTGAAGCTTGCTGTTTGAACAGGAAAGGTTTGTGGTTGCTCAGCTCTTATTGCCCTGCTCAATGTCTTCTCTTCAGATAAGCAGACTTGAGATAGGTTGGAGCATGCAGCCATGTGTTTATTTGCCTTGAGGCTGATGGGCAAGGCCCAGTTATAAAATGCTTCTCTTGCACCAGGTGGCAGGTCAGTGTTGACAGCCAGCCATCTTGATGACACATCCAGAGCTACCTGTGTGCTTCAGAAGATGAGTCTTGCAGTGTCAGGTGCTCTTCTGTCATGTGAGACAGGATTTGCATTTATAACTGCCAGCTAACTATCTTCTTACCTAGCTCCTCCTCTGTCATTGGGAGGTAGTGATCCACCAGATCTTCTGACATACCCAGGACAGACTCCACACCACCTGCCACTGCTTGGCTCACTGCTTTGGCTTTGCTTATGCTGTTGGTCACCACTGAATTTGTCATCTCCACACCCTCCTGGATAGCTCCTCTGCTCTGCTCCAAGGCTGTATTTAGTTTGCTAGTTATGGTGCCATATGCAGCATCCAGAGCTGTGCTGACTGTAGAGGTGACCACCGATTTGGTCTTCTCAACACTGTCTTGAACAGCCCCTTTGGTTAGGTCCATTGCTTCAGTCACTGTGTTGGCCACAAGATCCTTTGCCCCTTGGGCAGCCCCTACAGCAGCAGTAATAGTAGAAGCCACTGCAGACTTGGTCAGTCCAATGCTGTCTTCCACAAGGTGTTTGCTGAGGTCCACAGCTTCAGTCACCTTGTTAGTCACCAGGTCCTTGGCACCCTGAGCAGCCTCCACAGCACTGTTAACAGTGGAGGTGACCATTGACCTGGTCAGCTTGACACTGTCCCCAACAACATTTTTAGTGAGGTCCACAGCTTCAGTCACTTTATCAGCCATTGCTGCCTTTGCCTCACAGGCAGCATCCATAGCAGATGTCACTTTGGTGGAAACCAGTTGCTTGGTGTCTGAGATGACCTGCAACAGGGAAAGGCAGAGAAAGAGCCAATTTTGGTTGGTTTTTTTCTGAAGTAGGTCTCCCCCCTCCCTCAAGCAGCTTTTCCCTGTGGCTAAATTGTGCTTCCAGCCTTGAGGAGAGAGTGGGGAAGCCAGCACAGCTATATTGACATGAACATGTTCACTTCCAGGTGCTGAAGGCATCTCTCCAGCTTTCATCAGCTAGCAGTGCCTCCTCTAGCCCAAACTAGGGACTGACCTGACAGAGCAGTGCTGCTGAAGTTTATTCATCTCTATCCATAACAGTTCAGCAAGCAAGAGATCAACTGATGGCTTCCCCAGGGAAAGCCTTTACCTTATCTGCTGGCTGTTGAAGAAAAGGCAAGTTCTCCTCCAGCTGATCCAGTCCTTTACAGGCATATTCATTTACAAGTGCAACTAGAAAAGACAACAGGGACCAGTTTGTTCTTCAGTTTGGAGAGAAATTTTGGACCCTACAGTGGCCACTTCAGGATACACCTGTGAAAGCAGGCAAAAACCAACCAAGCAAGCAACCAAATCACCCTGCTGGGCTGGAGTGTCTTGTTACAAAGTGAACAAACCTACAGCTTGCAGGTTCAGGTAGTCTCCATTCTGCCTTCCCAGCTTTCTAGCTATTGGTAGCACCTTGCTCTAACTGCAGTGGAATCCTCATCCCAGAGGGGTTGGGATGAGACAAGACTGAGCTGTATCCAAGATGGACACTGCTATTACCAGTTGGGAGGCTTGTAACTTGGAGTAGGAGAGACAAAACAGAGAGGTTTTGCTTGGTGACTTAAAGAAACCACAAGAAGAGGCCAAACTCTTTGTGCTAGCAACAGTTTGTCCAGGAAGTGTCCAGAATGTCCATGACATTCAGGGAGTTCAGTGGGAGCTGCTGAGTGGAAGACTCAGTGCTACAACAAACTATCACCCCAAAGGCAAGTGGCAGTCCCCTCCCCACCTCTCCCTTTGGCTTAGGGAGGTTGCTCCAACCTCTTCACTTACTTTGTGGCTCCAGTTGGTTCAGGATGGGCTGTGCCCCACCAACCATGCTGCCTACTGCAACAGCAGCCACAGTCTCAGCCACATTGCAGACACCACTGAGGCAAGGATGTGTCTCCTTGGTGTGGCTGTAGGCAGATGAGACCAGGCTGAATGCAGAGTTGAGCAAGGGCAAGCTGGTTACTCGATTGACAGCACTCTAAAAGCCAAGAGAGAGGTGACATTAGAGACCAGGCTCAAGCTGGTGGGGCAATACAAGCCATGTGTCTATCCAGAGAGGTCCTAAGGGGACAGCCAGTCCATCTCCTCCTTCTTCTTGAACTCAGAGTTGAAGAGACTCCTCCAAAGACCTTTAGTAAGGCAGCAACAAGGCAGGATTAAAGGTTTGAGCTCTGGGCTCATGGATTCTGAGTCACTCAGAGTTTCAGCACCAAACCCAGATGTGGAAATAGGAGAACTTGAACCAGCCCTGAAGTTCTCTAGAGCAAAAAAAAAGTTAGCTTCTATATGGTAGTCACAGCTTCATAGGGTTTGTGTTTCTGCTAGTCCCAGTCTGGTTTTTGGGGTTGTTATGGTTTGGGTTAGGTGGTGGCAGAAGTCAGTTTAGCAGTGTGTGTGACTGGGGCATGTTCTGAGTACAGGCTGCCCTGGCACCTACCAGTTGCTGCTGTTCCTCAGCCTTTAGCAGACCTTTTGGGGTTGTTTTTTCTGCTGCCATTCTGTATTCAGCTGCAGCTGGAAGGAAAAACAAGAATATAAGAGCATGAGTACAGCTTCATGTCCTCCAGGGAACTGAAGAAAGGCAGAGGGGGAGGTTGGGATCCATCATTCAGCATATCCTAGGAACACCAGTGGGGCATCACTAATCTTTCTTGCAAGGGTGTGAAGATATTTGGGAGACTCCATGATTTCTGAGGTGCACATATTGAGGGCTGGACTTGATCTGAAAGATCTCTTCCAACCTTAATGATTCTGTACTATTTAGGTAGGACAAGGACTGCACTCAGTCACCTCCCTCAGTCCCCAAATACCTTAAATAGCCACCCACTTCTTTTATTGCTAAGAACACTTGACTGGCTTCAAAGTTTCAGGTTAGAAGCAGGTGAGAAGTATCTGCCATACATGGAGATACTTCTGGTTCAGCTGGTGACTCAGCAGTGCTGGTTCACAGTTGCACTCAAAGTTCTTGAAGGTCTTTTCCAGCCTTAGTGATTCTGTGATGCTCCATGTTCAGTGTTCATAGCCCCTTTCCTCTGGAGCCTCCTTTGCTGAGGCCAGTGAGATGAGAGTCATTTGAGAGTCCTCTCCCCATGCCTGTGTTCATCCTGGGGAGCTTTTATCACCTTCCCCCCCACTGTCCTCTCCAGCAACAGCAGCAGTCTCCCAGCTCTGGGGAGGATCTAAAACTCCTTCCAAGCAGGATTGAGAGCTGCAGCATTCTGGCTGCCTACCTTGCAGCTTGTGTGCTCCCATCCTGCTGAGGAGCTAGGCAGGAAACCTCCTCTCCTCACCTCCTGGGAAAGCAAAGCTCAGAAGGATTCTCATTACAGAATGGGGTTAAAGGAGAAAAATGAGGCAACATCTGGAACAAGTACTGGCTTCCCCAGCACAGACCTAGGCTGGCATCTGGATACTCCAGTAGCATGGGATAAAGCCAAGATTACTTCTCAGCCTAAGGCACAAGAGGGATTGCAGCATATTTGCTCTTCAGTGCAGTGTCTGCTGTGCTCTCCCTTGCCAGTTGGTTCCTGCTCTTAGAATTGCTGTGGCATTTGCCAGTGGAAAAACCCCAAACCAAAGTTCCTCCCAAACTGGATTCCCAAGCCAAGCACTGCTCCAGGCTCACTGGCAGCCTTTACCCCCCCCAAAAAAGCAGCTCACATCTGATCTGTGACAGAGACCATTGTCTTGTTCCTTGGGTGCAGTTCTTATTTTGCTGAGGAAAGGAGGACAGAGAGTTGGGGAGGAAGCTGTGAAACAAACATTTGTTAGCCCTAGCCTCTGGACAGGGCTGAGGACACATCTCAGGAGGTTACTTGGCCTAGGACTCCTAGGATATTTTGGGTGGGAAGGGACCTTTCAAAGTCATCTAGGCCAAGTCCCCTGCACTGAACAGGGACATCTGCAACTAGAGGAGGTTGCTCACAGCCCCAAACAACCTGAGCTGGGATGGTTCCAGGGATGGGACATCTCCCACCTCTCTGGGCAAGGCTCTCACCACCCTCAGCAGCAAGAATTTCTTCCTTCTATCTGGTCTGAATCTCCCCATGGCAGAATTAGGTGAGATTGAAGCAAGGCAAGGATGCAGACTGCTACACAGCCAGCAGCACAGCAAGAAGTTGGCTACCTCCATCCTCTCAAGTGAGAAGCCCAGGGCAACCACCTTGCCCAGGGAGCTACCTGATGGCACAGCCCAGCAAAAAGCCAGCTTGAAGTTTATTAGCCTGGGAGAAGTTGTAGAGAACTGCTGCAAAGCAAAGCAGAGCTTGGGCAGAAATCTCAGGCCCAAAGTCCAGAGGCTTTGCTCAGTTGTTGTTTCTCTTTAGAGCAAATATGTGGTTTTTAGGAAGCAGGGAAGCTGGATCAGTTTGCAGCCCTGTGCCAAAGGGGCAAAGCACAAGTATTTCAACACCATTACAAACAAGAATCCTTTTGCTGAGTTGTTTTACTTCTAAGCAGGTAGAAGAAACTCCAACTGCAGTGTCTCTTCCTGCCCTTGGTGCCAGGGTTTGCACACAGAGACAGCAGCAAAAGAGAGGAGAGGACTGGAGTTGCTAGAAGAAGTCAGGAGTAACTCCTTGGCTGATGTTAAAACTAATAGAAGGTTAGAATCAGCCTCTGGAGTCCTAGGAGCCCCTTTTAGTGACAGATGCAGCTGCCAGCAGCAGCCCTTGCAGCACAGTCACATCAGAACATGGGTTGCTCTCCTCTGTTGCAATGCCAACAGTGTGGGCAAGTCTCCCTCAGCCCACAGGCATGCTTTTCTTTCCTCTTTCTAGTCTCTCCCCTCCAAAAGTGCTGAGCAGACCTTGTTTCACTCCAGAGGCTGCAGGAGGAGCACAGTGCTCAGCAACTGTGGGTCAGTTGTTTCAGATACCCCTGGGGAAAGGCAGAGCTTCTGCTAGGGTGGTTGCAAGTGGAAGTCCCAAGCAGGCAGACCCCAGGCCTGGGAAGCAGAGGAGCAGAAGCAGCATCACTCTTGGCTGTGGTTACAGTTTGCTTGGGCTGAGAGTGGCTCTCAGATGATTTCATGCCATTGCTACCTCACAAACATTAGGTCAGCACTGGAGAAAGCTCTTGAGAGTTTCAGCAAGATGAAACTCCTCAGTGCACATTTCTAGCCTGACATGAGAAACACTGCTGAGTGTTGCCCAATCTGCTGGGAGTCTGAACTCCAGTGAATCAGCAACAGGCCCAAAAGTTCCACAGGGCTCTGGGCTTCCCCTGCCTGGCTCAGGCTCTCACAGCCACTTGCTGTCTTGGCAGAAAAACAGGAACCTTCCTGCTGGGGTAAACACCTCCTTTGATTTCTGGTGCTGTGCCAGTGCCCAGGATACACAGAGCTAAAGCTTTCCCTTCTGGAAGGTGTTTATTTTCCTGGGGGAAGCAGCTCTGCCCCATGCTGAAGTTCTGCACTGCTGTGGTGATGTCCTGCAGACAGAGGTAAGATCTGCTTGCTCTGGGAGGTTTTTCTCCCTTCCAGCCTTGGGAAGTTAGCCTGAGCTGCAGCTAGCTTGCCTGCTTCAGTAGCTCTCCTGGCAATGCCTTCATGAGCAGTTAGGAAAACAAAGCTCAATGTAGTGCTTTAGGTAGAAGCAGGGAGGGCTAATCAGGGCAGAGGCTTTAACCTGTGGTTAAAACACTTCTTGACATTCTTCTGAGACTTGCCACTGCTACCCCAGTTAGCATGAATGCACAACTGGGGCACAGGGTGTCTGTGGCAGTTGGGAACAGCTCTGCCCACAGCCCAGGGAGCCCCAGGGAATGAGAGTTAGGTTTAGGAGGAGGAGCAGAAGGTTTTCAGCTCTGCCCTTAGGATCATTGCTGGCAGAGGTGCCCACCTAACCTTCCTGGGAAGGCATTAGGGAAGCCCTGAGACCCAAGGCACCACTGCTTGAAGGCAGAACTGAAGCACCACAGCCAGGGACTGTTAGTAGGTGAGTAACTCCTTGGGCCAGGGAGTGGAGAAGGTAGCCAAGCTGCTGGAATTTGGAGATGCTTTAGGGAAGAGGTGAGGGAGCTTAATTTAAACAGCTTCTCAGCTTTCCAGTACTATCCATTTCCCACTTCTGCCATGAGGCCAGAACTCTGGGTTTCAAACAGAAGCTGTAACTTGCAGACTTCCAGAACTCACCAGACATTTTCACCTGGAACTTCCAGCAGAACCAGCTTCAGTAATTGAAAGCCTTCACAGCCTACACACTTTCAGGTAGCCACAACCACATTTAAGAACCCTGTTAGTCCTGAGAAACACCAAAGTAGTTTGCCAGGTGCTTCCTCCAGCAAGCTGGCAGAGCCCTGCATGGCTGCAGCCTTCTCCTGCAGAGACAAGGTGCTGTTGAGCCAGAGAGAAGAGAAGGGACCTTGGCACTCAGGCCACCCCCTTCCTTAACATGATTATCATACCTGCCCCAAATGATCATGTGAAATAGCTACAGGCAGGTCTGGCAGCACTGTCAACAGGAAGGGAATGCCCAAGTGATCTGTCTGCCTCCCCAGGCTCATACTGCTTCCCCTAGCATCCACAGCTAGTGCACATCACGTGCTGAGCCACCTCCTGTGGACCCCCTCAGCAGAAAGGAGCTTTCAGACACAGAAGTGCTCCATCACAGAGCAGAGAGCCATGGGGTTACCAAGATGATCATCTCAGGGCTAAGAAGAAGCCTTTAGGGACTGACCTGGAGCCCCCCCAGGGCCTTTCAGCTCTTCCCCAAGGCCCAGCAGATGCAGCATGACACCATAAGATGTCACCTTTGGTGTCAAAAAGCCAAGAGACCTCCCAGCCATAGCTTGGGGAAAGCAGCAGAGACACAGCTCTGCCCTTTGCCAGGGAACTGGAAAAGCCCCAAGAGCACAGATGGGCCAAGAGAGCACCTCAGCAGGTATGGATGGAGCCTCAGTGCTCCCCAGGGCCAGGAGCCAAGAGCTCCAAGCATGGAGCTGTTTCTGAGCCCAGCATCCATCCCCCATCCCTGGAAGGGCTGCAAAGAGCCACCCAAGGCAAGAGGCAACCTCAGGGAGCCTCTGACCCCAAGCCAAGCCACAGACCCCATAAAGATCTCCCCAGCAACCCTTCCTTACCTGCCTCCTCTGCTCCCCAGCACCAACAGGACTGGGAACACTGGGCCTCACCCCACATAAATACCCCAAGGGCCTGATGAGCAGCTGAGGGAGCCAGTCAGGGTGCTGCAAGTGCTGGCCTGGCCAATGGGGAGTGGGTGGGAGAGGGAGGGCTGGGAGGGGTGGATGAAGCAGGGTGAGGGAGGTTCCTCCAGGGAGCTGATGGCTGGGGGGTGGGGGGAGATGCTGCTGGGGTGTCTCACCTGTATGGAGGGTGTCCATCCCCCATTGCTCTGGCCGTGGGCTGTGTTGCCCAACAGCAGCTGTGGACATGGCTGTGGCCCCCCCCCAGTGTGGCAGGGTGCTCAGGGGCACAGGTACTGGGAGTCTGTGCAGAGATCATACTCACAGACTCACAGATTGGTTTGGGCTGGAAGGGGCCTTTCAAGGTCATTTACTCCAACCCCCTGCAGTCAGCAGGGACTTCTGCAACTAGAGCAGGTTGCTCACAGCCCCAGACAACCTGAGCTGGGATGGTTCCAGGGCTGGGACATCTCCCACCTCTCTGGGCAGCCTGGGACAGGCTCTCACCACCCTCAGTGTCAAAAATGTCTTCCTTCTCTCTAGTCTCAGTCTGCCTCTTCTAGTATCAAACCATCAGCCCTTGGCCTGTCCCAACAGGCCCTGATAAAAGTCTCTCCCAATCTTTCTTGCAGGCCCTTGAAGTGCTGGAAGGCTTTGGTACTGATCTGCTCCATGGTTGCCAGATGGGCTCAACCCTTCAGCCTGCAGGCACTGCTCCTCCTCCCCTGCCCTTGCATGCTCCTTTGGCTAAAGCTCTGAGCTGGATGATCCTGGTTGCCATCATGTTGGCCCAAACACACTGCCCTGCTTCTGGGAGCCAAGAGAGGCCTGGCCAGAGAGAGAGCTCTGCCTGCAAACTCTGCTCACAAAGGTGTGTGTGCTGGTAGGGACATGGATTCAAGTGTGGGCCTTGCCCACCATCCACAGGGGGGATATCAAACATGTCCTCACCTTGGCCTTTGCCAAAGCATGGGAGCTGCATGGAAAGAGGGTGCTGGGGCAGGGGTTCAGCCCCTGCTCCCCAGGTGAGCACATGCAGGGCTGTCCTGGCACTGGCCTTGGAGCACAAGGAGCAGCTGAGTTGGTAGTGAGTGGCATGCTTGGAAAGGCCATGCAGGGGTGGTGAGGCTCAGGACACCAATGCCTGCCCTTGGGCTGCTCCATGGCATCACAGACATTGCCCAGGAGCCTCAGAGAAGCAGGATGTGGGGCATGGGATGTGAAAACATCACTCAGCCATGATGTTTTCTTGGCAAATGCCTCCTACCCTTGCAGCATGGGTGCTGGAAGTACCCAGGGATTAAGGCATGCTCTGCTCTCAGCTCTTGCCTGGCTCCAGGCAAGGTGCTGGGGAAATGTGTTGCTTCTCAGGTTTGCTGTGACTGTCAAGATAGGGTTTTGCCTTTTATTTTGATAGCTGCAGAGGGCCCAGCAGTGCAGGGCCCTGAGCCTGCCTGGGGGAGGTTTGGGCTTTTTAATAGCAGTAACAAGCTTAGGTCATGCTTTGCTCTGCTTTGCCATTTGTGCCTTTTCATCTGCAGATCTCCAAAGCTGCTGTGGAACTGTCAATTAAGCTTCCTGTTGTCTGGTTTCATGATCAGTGGGGGAGGAAACTGGGGCACAGGTAAGAATTATCTGAAGTCTTCTAAAGCTATTCAGCTGGTTGAGTCACCTTGGTTTTGGCCAGTGAAGGCAGGAGACCTTGGATCTCAGTTCTTTGGTGCCCATAGGAAGCCATGCAGGCTGTGGGAGCAGGAGGTTCTCAATGATGCTTGAAAATGTGCTGTTAAGCTGCCAAAAATGTGGACAATTATCACTTGGAGGCTAGGAGGAATCCTCCTCTTCACTTGAGTCAGTCTTAGCGTGGAGTTGGTGGCTGAGAAGCCCTCTGGAGGTCAGGGAGTGCAGCCTGCTGCTGGAGACAAGGCTGTTAGCAGTGGCAGGCTTTGTGCCAGGGATGGAGATCTCCCACAGCCTCTCTGGGTGTGGGATCCAGGCCTGGATCACACTCCTAATGAAGAAGCAGTTCCTAATGTCCACTCAGAACCTCTCCAGCTACAAACTGGAGCTTTTGCCTCTTGTTTCACCACTTGCACTGCTGAGAACAGGTTTTTGTCTGTGTGACAGAGACTTCACATTCTAGCATCTCCTGGGAGCTCTTCACCTAACAAACTCTTGGTCTTTCCTTGGATCTCTTTCCCTTCAGAGGGTAAATGGCAGCTTGGAAGTGTTCAATGTCTTGTACTAAAGCTGAGGCTGGTTAGCAAGGGGCCCAGGGTGGCCTGTGCTGGGTGGTGAAGTGTGTAGGGGCAAGAATAGAAGTTAAAATAAAATAACATAAAGAGCCAGTGCTGCCAATGGTCAGGGAGTTCCCAGTGTGAGGCAGTGATGGTGAAAGTCTCAGGAGGGAGGTTATATCTGATCACCTAAATGAGGAGAACAGCTTCATGTGGCTTGTAGAGTGGCCCAGAAGGATGTGAGCAGAAGTGGCAGGTTATTGGTGTCAGATAACATCAGTAATTATAATTAAGGAGGCAGACTTGAATATCTTAAGTGCAGCTTTAAATACTAGGGCACAATACCAATGCTTGGAGCTCCTGCTCAGTGGCAGCCCTGCCTGCAATGCCAGAACACTCACTCCTAGAAGGACATTGAGGTGCTGGAGTGTAGCCAGAGAAGGGCAAGGAAGGTGGGGAAGGGTCTAGAGCACAAGGGTTGTGAGGAGCAGCCCAGAGGCCACATGTGCTGCCCAAGTGCCCCATCCTCCAAAGGAAATGCTCTTGTGATCTGCCATGGCATTTACTCCATGAGGAGCCCTCCCCAGGGCAGAGCCAGCACGAGAGAAGATGATTCAAGGCTGAGCTATGCCTGCCTTTGATTTCTGGTCCTTAGTTAAACCAAGCAAAGCTCTTGGCCTTCCAGCTTGAGATGCTCTGTGCTGCTGAGCTCAGATACCCTTCTTTCAGGAGCTGTGGTGTGGTGTCTGAAGCCCCCTGAGGGGACAGCTCAGCCTCTGGTCTTTGCCATTTGTTGCTGTGCAGAGTCCAGAAGGTGTTTGCTGACAGCCCCATCTCCCTCCACTGCCTGGAGACTCTGCAGTCTCATGTGTCTGCCTTCTCCTCCACCACCTCCCCTTGCTGGGAGTGATTGGTCCTTGGGAAGTAGTTCTAGCTGCTGACATCAACTCAAAGCACTCTTCTACCTCACAGTTCAGCTTCCTGTCAGCTGCAGCAGTTGTTGATGGTCCAAGGCCACAGTCTGAAGGGTGCTGGGTGTCCTTGCACTTGTCCTGCAGCACTGGGTGCCTGGATCCAGAGCAGATGGTGAAGGCAGAGCCATGGCAGAGCCTTGCTGGCTCCTGCCCTACTTTCACCAGACCTTGCATGGTCACCTCCAAAGTCAAGGACCTTCTGAAAGCAGTTCTTCAGGGAGGTACCAAAAGCTTCCACCTACCTCTTGCCTCCCCAGCAAACCCCTCTGGTCTCTACAAGCCTTCCAAGTGTTTTTCCTAGTTCAGGGCATGCTGCAGCTCTCTGCTGCCCTCACCCTGCACCAGCACAAACAGGACTTGCCTGGCTCCTGCTGCCTGCCTGCCCACCTCACCTGGAGGATTTCCCAGCCCCTGCTTCCTTTCCAGCAGCTCACTTACCCCAGCAGAAGAGGAGGCAGCAGCAGCTCAGGCAAGCTCCTGTCCTGAGCCTCAGACACCTTTTCCCTCTCTGCAGGGTTCTTGGCTGCTCTCCTAGTCTTCCAGTTCACCTTTCTGCTGGTTTTCAGACTCAACAGTCTGCTCCTCCCTCCTCATACCTTTGGGTAGAGGTGAGGTGGGTTAGAGTTACCCTGTGTTCTGGTAGATGAGAGGCTGGGTGTCTGTGGCCTCTCCATCTCAGGCCATTGCTCCTGCACTGCTCACAAACACAGGCTCTCTTGGCACTCTCCACTCCTAGGCTTTGGCTAGTTTCACCTCAGTTCTTTAGGGAGCTGGAGGAGCATTAAGGAGGAGCATTCATCCTGGGCTCCAGCATCACCTCTTCATCATAGTGTTCTGAGGAGTGGGGAACATCTCCTGCAGGACAAGTGGGTGCCAAGCCAAGGACACCTTTGAAATGTGTTTCTTTAACCTGTTCTTGGTTCCTGTCACCCAGACAATGCTTTCACCAAGGCCAAATATGCTTTTCCCTAGGGAAATGGGAAGCATCAGCCTCTGTGCTCATCTTCCATCACCAAGGAGCCTTGAGTGGAGGAAAAGGAAACTGAAAGGTGGTGAATTCCTGTTGCTGGGTGCAGCAGGACTCTGTGTCAGCCCAGTGCACAGGGGAGCTGGCACACACCCACTCAGGCTGCTTCACCTGACAGCTGGGCCCTGCTGGAGGAGGCAGGGAAAGGCTCTTGCTGTGCTCATGTGACAGGACTGGATCCTCACTGCCCTCCTGAGCAGCTCTGCATCCTCACTACCTTCCTGAGCAGCTCTGCACAGAATCACCTGTGCACATGCAAGAGCCCAGATGTTAGTGCTGCTGAGGAAGGCCAAAAACAATCACTTCAAAGCAGTATGCTCTGGCTAGCTGGATTGTCTCTGCCCAGCTCTCCCTGTTCAGGGGGCTGTGGCTCTCACAGCACTTCCTCCAGGAGAAGCCCAAGGTTCAAGTTCCTGAATGCAGCCAGGCCTTCTGCAGACTAAGCACCTTGCTGTTCCCATCAGCCCTTTAGCCATGGAAGGTGTTGGTAGTGTTTGTGATGCTTCTAGGGGGGTTATGGGACCACTCCCCTGCTCTTTTGCCCAGAAAGAAGGGCTAGATTATGAATCATGATTACTGCCAGGGGGAAATGTTCCCTACCCAAGGGTAAATTTGGCCCCCTTGGAACTGAGGAAGTTGAGTCAGGAGAGGTTCAGGCTGGAGATTAGGAAAAGGTTCTTCACTCAGAGGGTGGTTGGGGTCTAGAACAGCCTTCCCAAGGAAGTTGTCTCAGCTCCATGCCTGAGGGAGTTTAAGAAGCTTCTAGATAATGCTCTCAGGCACAGGAGGTGATTCTTGGGGTGTCCTCCATGGGTTTAAGAGCTGAACTCAATGATCCCATTGGGTCCCTTTCAGCTCAGACTATGCTACTGTGATACAAAACCAGCTCCCAGTTCTTCATCCAAGCCACATTTCAATGGTGTTCATCAGCTGGTAGTTCTTATGAACATGCCTGGGCTTTTGTTTCTCCTAAAACTTTGTTCCAAAACTTCCCTTTGAATCACATTTGCATGGCCTGGGAGACTCTTAGGGTTTTGTCTGGCTAACTGCATCTCTTTGCAAATGACTTCAACAATGCTGTTAAGTTCTCCTGTGCTGAACTGGCTATCCCTGCTGGCAGCACAACCAAGAGATTGTTTCCTCACAGCATGAGGCATGCACCAGAAAAGTGTTTTCAATCAGAACTGTAACTCCAATGGAGTTACAGAATGGAAAAGAATGGGAAAAAAACCAACCCAAGAAATGCCTAAACCAATCTGGATGAGAGGAAACTAAAGCTCAGCATCCTCTTAGATAACTGCAATAGAACCAAGTCCTGTTCTGTGTTCTGACAGTCTGTGGCAACCTGGAGCTCCCAGGGCTGTATCTCACTGACACCAGGTTCTCTGTGAGCTGCTCTGGCAGTGTTCTGGCTCTCACAGAATCATAGAATCATTGAGGTTGGAAAAGACCTTCAGGTCATCAGGTCCAATTGTTAACATAACACTGCCAGGTCACCACTAATCCATGGCCTCAGCACCACATCCAGGTGGTTTCTGAACCCCTCCAGGGATGGTGACTCCACCACTGCCCTGGGCAGCCTGGGCCAATGATTAACCACTCTTGCAGTGACAGATTGTTCCTGATATCCAACCTGAACATCCCCACTGGCACTTGTGGCTGTTTCCTCTTGACCTATTGCTTGTTACCTGGGAGAAGAGATCAAGCCCCACCTGGCTCCAGCCTCCTCTCAGGGAGTTGCAGGGAGTGAGAAGGTCTCCCCTGAGCCTCCTCTTCTCCAGGCTAACCAAGCCCAGTTCCCTCAGCTGCTCCTCACAACACTTGTGCTCTAGACCCTTCCCCACCTTTCTTGCCCTTCTCTGGCCACACTCCAGCACCAAAATGTCCTTCTTTGAGTGAGGAGCCCAAAACTGACCCCAGGATTCGAGCTGTGGCCTCCCCAGTGCCCAGTCCAGGAGGTCAATCCCTGCCCTAATCCTGCTGCCAGGATGCTGTTGGCCTTCTTGGCCACCTGGGCACACTGCTAGCTCATCTTGGGCTACTGTCAACCAACCCCCTCAGGTCCTTTGGCACTGGCAGCTTTCCAGCCACTCTGCCCCAAGCCTGGAGCATTCTTGGAGTTGTTGTGCCCTAAGGGCAGGAGCCAGCACTTGACCTTGTTGAACCTCATCCCCTTGGCCTCAGCCCATCAATGGAGCAAAACAGAAGAGAGGAACTTAAACGAAGAGCAAATATACTTTAAACTCTAATGAAATCAGTGTTCCACTACTGGTATGGCCTAGAATTGAGCCTTATTTGCAGTGATTTTGACCCAGCTGAACAGTGTGTAGGGTGCAGCACCCTCTGGGCAGTGCATGGAGTCAGTGAATGAGTGAAAGTTTCTCTAGGAAGTGGGCTGCTTGATTTCTGAACCTGTTCTAGGGATGCTTCTAGTTGTAGGAACTGGCTGGAACCTTTTCCTGGAGCAGTCCATGTCTTAACAGAAGAGTATTCCCAGCACTGGGAAGGAACTGCCAGAGGCAAAAGGACATCTGTGTCTTATACACATGGATATGTGTATGTATAGTTCTTAAATGGCCTGAGATGGAACCCTCATGGCCATAGGGTAGGGTCAAGGGCAGGGCAACAAGGTTCTGCCAGAAACAGATTGGGCATCTGAGTGGCCAAAAGTTGATGTGATTAGCTAGCTGTTAAAATATACAATCCTGGGACATCAGGGATGTCCCAAGGGAAGAAGGGTCAGGGCTTTACCTGAAAGTGGCCTTTTTTGGCCTTCTGGTGGCACTTTTATAGAGGTGTGAGTGATGCTGAGAAAAAGAAGTCTGAAAGAGAGGAGTAAAAGTGTGTGGTTAAACTGCCCTGTGTCTGGAAGTGCTGGGGGATGTGGGTTCTCCACTCTGGAAATGGAACTGATGTGAGGGATAGAACATGGTCCTGGGTATGCTGTTAAGCAACACTCACTGGAATTTTAAGCCAGGAGATCCAAACCTGAGATGCTTTAGACCTGTTCTTGTAAGGGTGAGAATGGTTTTTGCAATGCTCAGCCTTTCCTCCTGCTCCCTCCAGGTCTGTAAGGTCTGAGAACCCTCTCAGGCTGTGTGAGGGGCTTGCTTCTGGGGTAGGTCAAGGTTAAGATGCTAATGGATCTACAGGAGGGAAAAAAAAGTCTTTCTGGCAAGGCAGAGCCTTTGGATCTGGGAGGAAATGAAGCCTGAGTGGTGCAGGTCGCAGGTCACATCCAGGGCTGTTGTGCACTGACACATGCCTCACCCTCGGCACTAAGCTAATCTAGGCCAGCGACTTCCAGCCTGAGACCTGCGGCTTAACGCTGGGAGCCCAACAGGTCCTGAGAGAGGAGGGGGATGAGGAAGAGGGGGATGAGGAAGAGGGGGATGAGGAAGAGGGAGATGAGGAAGAGGGAGATGAGGAAGACGGGGACGACAAAGGGGGGCTAAGGAAGAGTGGGATGAGGAAGAGGGGGATGACAAAGTGGGGGATTTCAAAGATGGGTCGAGAAGGAGGGAGATGGGGAAGAGAGGGCTAAGGAAGAGGGGGTCGAGAAGAGGAAGGAACGGAAGCCACGCTGGAGGCGTTCCGGTGCCGTACATGTTGTCTGCAGCCGCCTGCAGGCCCCAAGGGGCGGGAGGGTGCCTCACCCCTTTATTGTGTGTGTTTCGAACAAGAGCGGTTAGCTCTGGGGGTACCGTGGGGCTGTAGCACACGGGAAATGCCAGCCTGCCTCTCCCATCAGCGTGCCTCGTGCCCTTTGTCCGCAGGGGCAGGTCGGTGGCTCGGGGCCTCGGCAGGTCGCCGTGTCGCTGGAGCTCTTTGGCAGCACTGAGCCCGCCGCCATTTCCCGCTCTCCCGCCCAGGCGCCTCTCCCCCCCAACCACCCCTGGTTGTGCTCTCAGACTTCATTTTGAGGCTGACTTCCCTCAGCAAACTCTTGGTCCTCTCCTGCTCAGATTGCACCCCGGCCGATGGATGTGTCTTAAGCAAACTTTCTTGGCTTTCATTCCCTCGTAGCGTCGGAGCTTTGGGGTAAAACATCCACTGGGAGCAGCCCTCTTTTTGTCAGCCCACACGCCTGGTCCCGCCATGTCACACAGGCCACGTTGTCACTGGCCCCCAGAAGCCACCCTGAGCTAAGGGCTCGGGGAGTTAGAGGCCTTTGGCAATTAGTCGGATTATTCGCTTTATTCAGTTTATTCGCTTTATTCGCATTATTCGCATCCCAGCAGGGCCTCAGGCTCCCTGAGGGGGACAGGATCCCTCGGGGTGCACCGGGAGGGCAAAGGAGCTGTCAGAGCAGGACCGGTTCGGCTCTCCTCTCCCACAGGGCTCTCTGTGATCCGGTTTTTAGGCTAATAACCACGGTCCCGGTGGGCTAAGGGCCTTTACCGGGTGCCTCGGTAATTATGTTTTTGGGGGGGTGGGCACCGAGCCGGGCTGCTCGCCGGGTATCCCCAGTGCAGCCCCCGGAGAAGCGCCGGTTCCAGTGGGTGTCCCGTTCCGCACCCCCCCCCCCCCAATCCCGGAGCCCCGAGGGAGGTGGCGGCGGCCCCGCCCTCTCCCGCTCGTTCCCGCCAGCGGCGGCCAATGGGCGAGCGCCCGCCGCGCACGGAGCTTTTCCGCGCCAAACTCCAAAGCTCAGGGAGAGAGCGCAGGCGGCACCGGTACCGGTCTGTAGCACCGCCACGTCGGTGAGTCTCGACGGGCCGGACTGGGGCTGCGCCGCCTTTCCCACCGGTCACATTCCGCCGTGGGATGGGGAACGACCGTGGGCAGTGGGAGTGAGAGGATGGCGGAGGGGGTGACCCTGCCGGGAGTGTCCGTGCTGGGGGGTGTCGCGGCGAGCGGTGCCCGAGCCGGTGACAGCTGCCGGGGCACAGTGCGCGGGTCCGCTGCTCTCCTCCCTGCTCCCGTGCCACCGCGGCTCGGGGCGGGTCTCCCAGTGGCCGGGGGGGATTAGCACTCTCCGGTGCCGCTTGGCGGGATGCGTCGCACGGGACCGATCTTCCTCCATCGCCCATAACGGGACTGCGGCAGCGGGACCGGGACCGACGACACCCATCCACGCCTCGTCCCCGTAACGGGACCGCGGATGTGTACGGGAGGGGTGGGAACGGGCGGAGACGAGGAGCGACGGAGATGGGCGCGGCTCGGTGTTGCCCTGCTCGGTTTTTGGGGTGATGCGGACGGGGGTTGGCGGCGCTCGGGCTGGCTTCGGGGGGCGGCAGGGATCGCTGACACCCCTCGGTTTTTATTGCGCTGTCGGAACAATAGCGATTGCGTCGCGCCGAGAGGAGCGTACAGGTTACGGGGCCGGGGCCGAGGCTGTCGGTGCCCTCCCACCCCAGGGTAGGGGGGAAGCTCCCATCGGGACCCTTGGCGGGTGACGGCCCCTTTAAGGCTGCCCAGTTCCCCCCTCCGTTGCCCACACTCTCTCATTTGCATAACCACGCGAGATTTGGGGGGGGCAGGGGGCGGAGGGGAAGCGTTTCAATTGTGGCGCGAGATGCGACCAAAGCCGTTAGGGCTCAGCGTGGGAGGGGGCGGGGTTAAACCCACATTAACCAATCAGCACCGGAACCGGCCGGGTTACGAACCAATAGCGTGTGGCCGACGGGGGCCCAAGGGGGGCGGCTGAGGGTAGGTTGCGCGGCCCCATTGATACGGTGCCCGGTGGGGGCCGATTCTCCCCGGTTTAAAAACAAAAACCCCCGTCCGGCTCCTTCTTTCCACCGTTATCGGGTAGGACCTGGCGCCATGTGGATCCAAGTGAGAACCATGGACGGGAAGGAGACTCACCGAGTCGATTCGCTTTCCAAACTCACCAAAGTGGAAGGCTTACGGTTGAGGATACACGAGGTTTTCGGGATCGAGCCACACCGGCAACGGCTTTTCTACCGGGGCAAGCAGGTACCGCTACACTGGGGGGTGGTTGACAGCATTGGACGGGAGGGTAGGAGAGGACGGGGAGAGGGGTTGCTTAAAGCGGCTGCGGGCAACTCCCCCTGTCCTCTCCCGTCCCTTCCCCTCGAAATCTGTCCCCTGCCAGCTAACGAGATATAGTTTAATTAATTGTCTTTTAATTGTCTCGATATGGGATGATTTGCTGCCATCTAGTGACTCCCAGCTCCTCTCCGCGCTGCCCGGGCTGTGGCTCTGCAAGGAGAGGAGGCAGCAAGAGTCTGGGCTGCTGTTTTAAGTCAAAAATACTTATTTTTGTGGTATTTTTCATGTCTTCTGTTGGAGTTGTGGTTTTGAGCTCTGAAAGCTGTAAAGGTCCTAATTCCCGATTTGTCTTTGTAATTTGGGGTAGCCGCTTGTCAGTTTTAACAACTTCTCTTCAAACGCAAGCTGTTGGGGCACAGAACTTGCAGCAGAAGCTGGAGTGGCTCCAGTGGTGTGGTGTGCTCTCGGCAGCGTGTTCACCATCGTAGTTACACGACAGCTATTTCTTTCCACAGCAGTTAGTGATGTGTCTGGGTTAGGATTGAAAGCAAATGGAACTGTTCTCAGCTGCATTCTCCAGACAGTGCTAAACCTTCATCCTAAAGATACTCCTGACCCTGAGCTCTAGCAGTTGGTTAATCCAAGGCATTCAGCTCAGAAGTAGTGAAATGCTTCAGACTACAGCTGGAATACTCAGAGAGAGGTCGAGTTAGACAACTTCTAGTTGCTTTTTTTTTTTCCCCCTGCTTTCCCTGTGTTTTGGGATGGCTGGAGCTAGGTTTGTGTTCTAATAGCAGGTGTGACTGGAGGATGTGGAAATACACCTGGATTCCTTTCACCTAGTGAGCTTGAATAGGGGTAGTAGTAAGAAAAGAGGTTTGTAGGAGGACTGCAGCATCTCTGAAGGGCTTGTGTCTTCCTTTCTGTGCTGTAAGTGTAGACGTGGGTGCAGTGATTACCCATTTGTAGATAAAGTGATAAGGGAGAATGGGTCCAGGGAACACACAACTGTCAGCCTTGGTAACAGTGAACTCTTGTGCAGGTAACTGAAGTTAAGCAGATTTTCAGCAGTAACTCCTTTCCAGTAAGGATGCACTTGCCTTTTGAAGTCAATTCCTCTTTGTGTAACTCCAGTAGTTCCTGGGTTTAGGCAGAGATAGTTATCCAGTGTGATCTCTTGGTCATTGTTCCCCTGCTGTGCTCACTTATGCTCTCAGGCTTTTGGCCTCCTCAGAGATGTTCAAAACCTAAATGGAAAATGTTACAAACTCTCAATTTGAGATTGGAGAACAATGCTAGGGAAGTGCTCGTTGGTTAACTCTCTGCCTCCTTTGTCAGAGGTGCTGGTGCCTCTCTCAGGTTGTCCTTTGAACTCCTCTGGTGTCATGTCCTGTTGGTTCTCTGGGTTTGCATTTCTGTCTGCACCTGTTGTTGCTTCTGTCCCTTGCTGATAACGACTGTTGATAATGACACTGGAGGTCTGTTACTGTCTGTGAGAAGAAACAACCTCTTTCTGCTTTGTCCTTGTGTAGCTCGAGGTGGTGTTGTCTCTCAACCCCAAAAAGTCCATCCAGATTGCTTCCTGCACAGTCAGCTTTCCAGGGATTGTTCCAGAGCCATTTGATGCCATAAATCAGAATGGAGTTATCATAGCAATTCCTGTGAAGTGCACATTTTTGTGGTTTTTGCTCTGTTTCCCCCTGATAGAGAACAAAGCTCTGGGGATTGCTTTTGCTGGTGGTTTGGGCTGGAGGGGGATGATCATTTCCTGTATAATTTCTTAGTCAGACCTTAAATATGTGGTGAAGCTTGTCTAAACTTCTAACTGCACTGTGGTCTCCAGTGCTGCCTTTTAACTCTATAATGGTAGCACTCCTCAGAGCTCTCAAAGGCTAATTGAGTCTTCTGTGGTCCTCTGGACTTTGCCATAACTTTTGGCAGGGGTGGGATCTCGATTTGACTCCCTACAATGCCAAAATAAACTCTTAAAATTAGGGAGGGTGTGAAATTAGGCTCTCCAGAAGTGATTTGGTAGTTTCAAGTTGAATTGACTCTTCTTTCTTCTGTTCTTTTTTACTTTCAATGGAAAAAAACGTGTCCTTGCCCAGTGTGAAGTGGGTGATTAACTCCTTGGCTTCTGCTTCATGTCCCATTGAGCAGGGGGAGGTTGTACCAGTCAGCTAGGACCTGCACAAGGAGGAGATAAAGAGCAGGTTGTGTTAGTGCTGATCTTACAGAATGTGGCTGAATTAAGGAAGCATTTGAGAGCGTGGAGGTAACCTGGAGTGATCTTTACATCCTGATGGGAGCCTAGGGGCTCTGTTGTTCTTTCAATCCTTCTTCCCAGAACTGGGATTTCTAGAGGAAACCTTTTCTGATCTTCTTCTGGGTAGTGAGTGTGCCACAGGGTGGAAGTCTTGTTCTCCTGCCTTGTAGAGTGGTGAAAAAAACCCCATTTTAAAGAGTCAAAAAGCCCCAATCTCTGTGGATCTGTGATGCTGAAGAACTGCCAGGCTCCTCCATTGTTAATGGCTTTCAGGCAGTGAGTGCTTTTGTCTTGGCTCAGAGAAGGGCGGCAGGGAGGTGGTTTGGAATTGACAAACCTCAGCCGAAAGGAACTAACCAGATGATTCTTTGCTGCTCCCCTGGTAGATGGAAGATGGTCACTCCCTCTTCGACTACAGCGTTGGACTCAACGACATTGTGCAGCTCTTGGTCAGACAAAGCCCAGCAGTGCTGCCTGCTGTTAGCAAGGAGAAGGATTCTGAGCTCTCTGACACAGACTCTGGCTGTGGCTCTGGCCAGAGTGACTCCGACAAGAGCTCTCACAACGGGGAGGGTGCCCTGGAGCTGGAGGGGCAGCCCAGCACAGCGCCACAGCCCGACTGGACTGACCCAGGCTTTGGCCTCTACAAGGCGAGTGCTGCTTTTGTTAGGGTGGGGAGGCACTGGCACAGGCTGCCCAGAGAGGCTGTGGAAGCTCCAGCCCTGGAAGCTTTTAAAGCCAGGCTGCCTGGGGCCCTGGGCAACCTGATCTAGTGGGAGGTGTCCCTGGCAGGCAGGGGGGTTGCAACTAGCTGATCTTTAGGGTCCCTTCCAACTCTGGCAAGTCTATGACAATTCTCAAACTGAGAGCACTTAAAGCTGCACTTTGGGAGGGGAATTGTTTCTCTCTGGGCCAGAATGTTTCATGTCCCTCAATTGTATGCATATTTCTGTTCCCCTTTTTTTCCCCCTCAAACCCTCCAACCACCCAAACCCCAGCAACCAACCCACAAATCCATTCAATGCAACATGTTGTAGGTCAAAATATTTTTCATTTTCTCCTTCTAACTAAAAAAAAAAATACATTATTTGATCAAAACCCAACCAAACAAAAACCAATCCCCAAAGTCTTCTGAGTGCCTGTTTTGATTTAAGGAATTGTCCCAATATTTTTGCTTGGAGTCACTGGGTTTGTCAAAGCTGAAACTTTCTTGAATGAACAAAAGCAAATCTCAACCAGCTGTTCAGAACAATTTGGGTTCTTTCAATGGCTTCTATTGTAGATCTAGTGATGTCTTTGCCAGACTATGAGCAAGAGAGTTCAGAAAGTCTGTTAGAGACTGACTGATAATGATTTGTAGTAGATAAGAAAGCTGATTGTGTGTCTGTTGGATTTTCAGCCTTAAAGGTCCACAAAATCCCAGCATGGAGAGGGTTGGAAGTGACCTCTGGGGATCAGCCAGGCCAACCCCCCTGCTCCAGCAGGGGCAGCCACAGCAGCTTGCCCAGGGTCACCTCCAGCTGCCTTGGCAATCTGTCCACACAAGGAGACTCCACAGCCTCTCTGCAAAGCTTGGGACAGGGCTCCAACACCCTCACACCAAACAAGCTTCTCCTCCTGCTCTGCTGGAACCTCCTGGCTTCCAGTCTGTGCCCAGTGCCCCTTGGCCTGGCCCTGGGCACCACTGAGCAGAGTCTGCCCCAGCCTCTTGCCCCCAGCCTTCAGCTCTTGCTCAGCATTGAGCAGCTCCCCTGTGGGGCTGCTCTTCTCCAGGCTCAGCAGCCCCAGGGCTCCCAGGTTCAACCTGAGAAGAGTCTAGGGGTGCACAATGGGATCAGGAAAGCAAAGGAAATCTTAACTTTTAAGTTAATCTGTTAAATAGTGATAAGTGAAGTATTTGAGATGGCTAAATCTTCAAGTAGACTGGGAAGTTAATCTTTAATTTGGGAATCCAGTCTGGTGAGCTGTGTGCTTTGCTCTCTGCAGATCAATGACTTGGTTGATGCTCGAGACATGAACATGGGAGCATGGTTTGAAGCCCAGGTTGTAAATGTGACCAGGAAAAAACCTCCAAGTGACTCAGCTGACAGCTGCCCAGATCCTGATCAGCCAGCAGCTGTTCCTGAAGAAGATGTAATATATCATGTGAAATATGAGGAGTGAGTTTTGTACCTTCCTGGCTACTAGTGATTTGAGTTGTGAGGATGGGGAAACTTTGTTGGAGAGATCCACAAAGTAGAACAGAACTGGGCTGAGATAATTAGCAGTTAACAGGGCTCAGTAGTGTAAGTTTAGTTTACAGTTGGAATTCCTGGGGGCTGGAAGCATGTTTTTACCAATATAAAATGCTCTTATCCCAGTTTTCAACAGGATACAATAGGGGCAAGCTAGAGACTGCCTAGTGGCTGTCTTGCCTGGGGGAAGGAGGTTTTATTCCTGAGGGGGGTGCTGTATGTTGTGCAGCATCAGTTCTTACAGCAATATGTCTGGATAAAATCTATCCCTTGGGAACACTGGGCTGTTGAATCTGATTTCTCCTCTCCTCTCTCTGCTTCCCTCCTGCTGCAAGTTACCCAGAGAATGGAGTGGTGGTGCTGAGTTCCAGCGACGTCCGGGCCCGTGCAAGGACTGTTCTGAAGTGGCACCAGCTAGAAGTAGGACAGGTGGTGATGGTCAACTACAACCCTGATGAGCCAAAAGAGAGAGGGTTTTGGTATGATGCAGAGATTCTGCAGAAAAGGGAAACGAAAATGAGCAGGGAGATAAATGCAAACATCTTACTGGGGTAAGCAAATGGAATTCCTCAGCTCTGCTTGAGCTTTCCTGAGGTCTGAGCAGCTCTGACAGAAGATGCAGTGAGAATGGTGCAGCAGAAGGGCTGGGGAGAGAGGAAAAGCTTGGCTGGATTTTTTTGGGGTGATTGACTTCCTCACCCTGTGCTTTTGGTTAACTTCTACCAGAGGAGCTGGCCACTGTGGATGTGAAGCTTTGTTTGCTGAGAGACAAAGAGTTGCTCCCTGTGCAGAATGGCTTCTACAGAAGCTTGAGTTTAGTGTTTTGTGCTAGTTAGGATGATGTAGACTGAACCCTCACTTCATAAAGATGATGAATTGCAGTACTCCCTTGTTCTCCTGAAGGAGAGAGCAAGTCTGTGTGTAAGGGACTCTCAGCTTCAGGGGAGGAAGAGAAAAAGTAGACATTGTCTAAAGTTTCAGATGGGTTTCACAGAGTTGTCAGAATATTCCTCCTCCTACCTCTCCCCAAAGTGACTTTGACTTTATAGCTATAAAATAGGAGAAGAGTTAGTCTGAAGTGGATTTTGAGGGGAAGAACAGTCACTCATGCCATCTGGCATGCTCCAGGTGCCTGGATCCTCCCTGAGACACGAGGCTATGCTTTAGTTGCATGAAAGTGCTTTGGTGGTGGTGCTGCTGTCTCAGATCTCAGGCTGGGTGTTGCTGCTGTGCCACAGGACTAACCCCAGCCCAGTCTGTGCTCCCCATGTACTTGCACAAGTGTGAATTCATGCTGTGTGATCCTTTCAGTGCCTGATCTCTCTGACTTTTCTCCCCTTCTCCTTGCAGGGATGCTGGGGATTCCTTGAATGACTGCACAATTACCTTAGTGGATGAGATTTATAAGATTGAAGAGCCAGGCACTGCTAGTCCCATCAGTGCTGGCACCCCAAAACGTGAGTAGGGTGGAGTTCTTGCATGTCTCAGTCTTACCTTGGGATGTTCTGCTCGTTGGCTTGGAGGACCAAAGGTCTTAAGGGTTCCAAGACACTTGCAGCTGTGACTCCTTTGGCCATTCCCAGTGTATTGTAGCACTTTCTGGAGCCTGGAGTAGCCTCTGGTTTCTTTTTGCCACCAGGACAAAGTGGACCTGTGTGTAAAGCTTGTAAGGACAACCCCAACAAGACCTGCAGGGTTTGTGCCTGCCATATCTGTGGAGGTAAACAAGATCCAGACAAACAGCTGATGTGTGATGAGTGTGACATGGCTTTCCACATCTACTGCCTCAACCCTCCCCTTAGCAGCATACCAGAGGATGAGGACTGGTAAGTTCTGAGGGGGGTGGTGTGTGTGGTATCTCAGTCACCATCTCATTGGGAGCAGAAAGTGAGGTCTAGGGCTTCAAGCTGCCCTTAGCTGCCAATATTGGGACTCTAGGAGGTGAAAGGATGTTGGTGTGGCTGGTGGGACTTCAGAGCTTTTCCTGAGCATCAGATCAGGGAGGGTGTGTTTTAAGCTTTCAAACTTCTTCTCCTGGCTTGGGGAATCTTAATCTGTCTGTGAAGAGAGAAAGGGAGCTGCCTGCAAAGCAAATGCAAAGCTGATGCCAAGAGGAGTTAACTCATGGAAGGGTTGCTCTGGGCTGATAGTCCACAGGCCTCACCACCACAGCAGGCTGGGCAGAAATGGAGATGAAATCTTTATGGTGCTGGATACAGATAGTGAAATCCATCTCTCTCTATACAGATAGTGAAAGGCACTGGGTCATTCCCTATGTCCTGTCTCAGCATTGTACACCCTGGCTTTATGATACAGCTGATTTCCTGCCACAGCTGCAATGCCTTAGAAGGTTGTGGAAGGACAGAAGTTAGCACAGGTCTCATTCCAGGACAGAGAGTTGTTCCAGTGTCCTGTAGTCTCACATGGGGAAATTGTAACATAACTGAGGATGCTTGGAGGGAAATCCTCTCCTACTTGAAGGCTTTGCTGCTAGTTAACTGTCATGCCCTGGTGACTAGGTACTGCCCTGAGTGTCGAAATGATGCCAGTGAGGTGGTTTTAGCAGGAGAGAAACTGAAGGAAAGTAAGAAGAAACAAAAGATGGCATCAGCTAATTCATCCTCACGGAGAGACTGGGGCAAGGTCAGTGCAAAAGCCATTTTCTCTTGCAGAGCAGTGTCTGTTCCTTGTGATTCTTGGCTGATAGGTTTGGTTTGTTTGGCACAGGGCATGGCGTGTGTTGGCCGCACCAAGGAGTGCACCATTGTCCCCTCCAACCACTATGGACCCATTCCTGGTGTTCCTGTGGGCACCATGTGGAAGTTCAGAGTTCAGGTATGAAGCTGAAACCTGCCTCTAAAGCCACTGGAGGGAGAAATGGGAATGAGCCAGCTCTTAGGAGAAAGCTGAAACAGTTAATCTTGGAGGGGATGTCACTGGGTATGAAAGTGCAGAAGGGAAAGAATTCTGCCTTTGTCCAGATCAAGTGTTCCATAACTAATGTTGCATTGTCCAGGCTTTTCAAGTAGGGGTTTTTGGTTTAGTGCTTTTTTTGGTAACTGAAAAACCCCAAACCAAGTGCATTTCTTTCCAGTAGTTTGTCCTGGATATGTGTACTATCTCCCCCTTGTTCTCCTGGTGAGTGTCTTTCAGATAGCTAGGTGACATTAAACAGAAGGTTTTGTCACCCTGGGAGAGAGCTGGGGAAGAAGCAGCACTGATCTGTGCAGATCTGGTTTTGAGGCATTAGGTGAAGGTTGCTATTGCAAGTCTTTGGAAACCAATTGCCTTAGACAGAATCCCTGAACCACAGCATAGTGATAACTAGAAGGGACCTCTGGGGATCAGCCAGGCCAACCCCCCTGCTCCAGCAGGGGCACCCACAGCAGCTTGCCCAGGGTCACCTCCAGCTGCCTTGCCAATCTCTCCACACAAGGAGACTCCACAGCCTCTCTGCAAAGCCTGGGCCAGGGCTCCAACACCCTCGCACCAAACGAGCTTGTCCTCCTGCTCAGCTGCAGCCTCCTGGCTTTCAGTCTGTGCCCAGTGCCCCTTGGCCTGGCCCTGGGCACCACTGAGCAGAGTCTGGCCCCAGCCTCTTGCCCCCAGCCTTCAGCTCTTGCTGGGCATTGAGCAGCTGCCCTCTGGGGCTGCTCTTCTCCAGGCTCAGCAGCCCCAGGGCTCTCAGCCTTTCCTCCTGCCAGAGATGCTTCAGTCCCTTCAGCATCTTGGGAGCCTCTGCTGGCTGTGAACATTGTAATACCTGCATTATCCTAAAACTGCAGGAACTTTTCAATAAGCAGCCTTAGTGAGGCAGATCCACACTCTTAAACTGGGATCACCAAAAAGATCTGTGTTTCATCTACTGAAACATTCAACACCTTCTTGTTTTAGAAGCATTTTTCTTTCCCCTCTCCAGAGCTTTTTGGAGGACAGTGGTGAGAAGAGTTTCACCCTGTAATAGATGCAAACTGAATCTGAGCTAGTACTGTTAGCTAAGTTAGTCCCAAGGCTGGTGGCAGTCAGATTGTCTGGAGCCTGCTGCCACCCAAACTACTCTTTCTTTCCCCCAGGTGAGTGAGTCTGGAGTTCACAGGCCCCACGTAGCAGGAATCCATGGCAGGAGTAATGATGGTGCCTACTCCTTGGTTCTGGCAGGAGGCTATGAAGATGACATTGTAAGTGAAGCACAGAATGGTTGAGGTTGGGAGGGGACCACCAGAAGTCATGTAGTCCAAGCTCCCTGCTCTAGCAGGATCCCTTAGAGCACATGACACAGGATTGTGTCTAAATGGTTATGTTTCTTCTGAGAAACAGATTAGCTTGTTTATTAAAGCCTTGCCCTTTCTTTTCTTATGCTGTATCCACTTGTTTACCTTCCCCATCTGGACAGTATTCATGTTCTTCAGAATAAAGCTAGAAAACCACAGTCCAGTAATATGCTGACCTGAGACAGGGTCATCTAAATTAAGTTGAATATCTGTGTGTCCTTAGCTGTCCTAGTGCCTCCATGGCATCCAGGGTTTGAGCAGGTCTTCCTGGCTCAGGAGAATGCCCAGGACAAAGCTGAGGACAGGAGTTCTACTTCAGACTGTCCTTTGCCCAGGGAGGGGGTGTGAGGAGACAGCAGTTGTCAACTGTCAGACAATTGCTGGTGACTCTTCTCTTGGCAATGTAAAGGAGACCAGAGACTGCCTGAGGCTGGGAGTGTGAGCAGAGGAAGCACTTCCCTTTCCTGGCAGTACCATAGTAAAGCTACTTGATTTAAGAGTGTTTTTATGGAGTTGTTTCTGTGAAGTGTCAAAGGCATCCCTGTGCCTTCCAGGACCATGGCAATTCCTTCACCTACACGGGGAGTGGAGGACGAGATCTGTCTGGAAACAAGCGCACAGCTGAGCAGTCTTGTGATCAGAAACTCACCAACATGAACAGGTCAGCAGCTCTCTCCCACTCCATCCCAAACCCTGCCAGCCTGGGGAGTGCTTTGTCCTTTATGTAACAAGTCACAGAAACTGGCTCAGTGGGGCCAAACCTGCCCATGGGAGTTTTTACCTGTGGTAGAGGCTCAGTTCCTGCAGCTGTAGGAACAGCTGCCCAGTGGGAATGGTTCTTGCAGTTGACAGTGAGGGAAGCAACAGTTGTACATGGGATTAGTATTGCAGTTCATGATGGCTGAAACTTGAGGAACAGAGCAGGAAGTTTTCATCTTCTCTCCTGAAGACCTTTGCAGCCACTTGGTCACCTTGGGAGACCAGATCATTTTTAATTCTGAGCTGTTACTCTTACAGCTAGGTGTGGAGATGGGTGGAGGAGGCCTCTGTAATTCCCTTAGGGTAATGTAATCAAGAATTGGCATATTTAAAGTGGTCCTCAGTCAGGAGGCTTAATTTCTGTGTGCTGGAGTTGTTAGTGTTCTACAAGAGACTTGGAAGTGTTACTATTTAAGACAAACTGAGCCTGGCTACATCCTTTTTCCTTAGAAGAGATCCAGAAAGGATTCCTCCTGTACCTGCAAAGAGGTGGAGTTGGTAGCCAGGTTTTTGGGAGCCACTGCTGTTGTTCAGCACAATGCCAGTAAGCTGCTCCTTGTAGTATTGTGCTCCACTCTATGGATGTGTTGCCCTGAGTAAAATAGAACAACTTGGATTTCTCCCTGTGCAGCAGGTGATTTACCATGCAAGCTTTGCTTTGCTTCATCCTCCCTCTGCTTCTGAAGAGTTCTGCTTGGTAACTGCACTGAGTTGACTGGACTTTCTCTTGCAGAGCTCTGGCTCTGAACTGCAGTGCTCCCATCAATGAGAAAAGTGGAGCTGAAGCCAAGGACTGGAGAGCTGGGAAGCCAGTCCGAGTGGTGAGGAGTGTCAAAGGAGGCAAGCACAGCAAATATGCCCCTGTGGAGGGGAACAGATATGATGGAATATATAAGGTAAGAAGACTCTGAGTCTTCTCCAGCTCACCTGCTGGCTTAGGGAAGGTTTGGCTTGGACTGGGACCTGCCTCTGATGGGCTTGGATCTGACTTTCCTTAGGTTGTGAAGTACTGGCCTGAGACAGGGAAATCTGGGTTCTTAGTGTGGCGTTACCTGCTTAGGAGGGATGATGAAGAGCCTGCTCCTTGGACCAAAGAAGGAAAGGACAGGATGAAAAAGCTTGGCCTGACAATGCAGGTATGCTTTCAGAGCAGCATTGTGCTTCCCCTGGACAAGGAACTTGCCAGGCAGCAGGAATTTTTCTCTTGCACATTCTTGGTGAGTGTGATCCTTGCAGTAAGAATCCAGAGTCCCTTACCCTGAGGAGGAGGGACAGAGGTGCTCTGCCTGTGAGTTGCTTCTTTTCTTATGTGGAAGGTTAAATGGACCCAACTCATTTCTACAGAATCTCTGTAGTCTGAATAATCACTTTGCAAGAGCAGGAATCCATTACTTACAACAGAGAACCCCTAGAGCACTCCTCCAGAGGTCAGCCCTCTGACCTGTCATGGCCTGTAAGTCTCTGAGCTGGGGAGTTTGCATTGGATGCTTTTTGTTTTGTCTTCTCCTCTAGTATCCAGAAGGGTACTTGGAAGCTGTTGCAAACAAAGATAAGGAAAAAGAAAATACTGGAGATGATGAGGTTGATACCCCAGGAAAAGGAAAGAGGAAAAGGAAATCAGCAGGTTTGTGGAGTAGGCAAGTGGATATAGAAAGCCTTGTAGGTTTCTGTGCATTTTACCTCCTAGTTCCTCTTTTCTGGCTGCTCTTTGTTTCTTTGTTAAGAAGTCATTATGTTTTCTTGCAGGTGGGGAGGAGAAACTCCTTACCTCCCCTACAGGGACTCCAAAGAAGACTAAAGTGGAGCCATACAAACTGACATCTCAGCAGAAGTCTCTTATAAAAAGTGATGAAGCCAATGAGAAACTGTGGAATGAAGTACTAGAAGCTCTCAAAGATGGACCAGTATGTCATGCTTTCTCTTCCCAGTCATTAAGTGACAGCTGACTGTGGTGCTAGCAGAGACACAAACCTCTTAGCTGTGTTAAAGAAACAGCCTCAGAGCTGTGGTGGTTTTTCAGTGTAGACATGCAGAGTGTAACTTCAAAGCACTGTGGTGGAGGTCAGGAAGGTTCATAGACTAGTAGGATCTCCTGAGCTGGAAGGGATCCACAGGCATCACTGCCTCCAACTCCTGTCTCTGCACAGGACAACCCCCAAAATCAGCCCATGTGCCTAAGGGCCTTGTCCCAGTGCTTCTGGAACTCTGTCAGGCTTGGTGCTGTGACTACGTCCCTGGGGAGCCTGTTCCAGTGCTCCAGCACCCTCTGGGTGAGGAACCTTCTCCTGATATCTACCCTGACCCTCCCCTGGCCCAGCTTCATGCCAGTCCCTCAGGCTGGACTGGAGTTGGGGTTAGACCAGACAACTTCTAAAGGTTCCTTCCAGCTCCAACCATTCCATGATTCTAAGTTAGCAGAACTTGTTGAATGTGTCTCTTTTCCTGTGTTCAGCTTTGCAGAAGAACTTCTGGACTGAAGTCATCTCCTCTCTTGGCTGTGGGGTGGAGGTTTCCTTGGCTGTAGCTCTCAGGGAGTGGTGGGCAGTAAGTTGACTCAGATGTTCTCTTTGCAGAAATTTCTCAGCAAGGTTGAAGAGGCTTTCCTGTGTATTTGCTGCCAGGAGGTGGTGTTTAGACCAGTCACAACTGTCTGCCAGCACAATGTCTGCAAGGTGGGTGAGGGATACAGCTCTGGAAGTGACCTGAGGGGTGTGGAGCCTTGGGGTTGGGGTTTTTTATGCCAGCAGTTAATCTTTTAGCATGAAGCAGGTTTGTATTTTGAAACTTTGGGGTTTGATGGAAGTTCTTTGGGGTAGAAAGTCTGCTTTAAAGTAAGTTCTGCTGCTGGATTGTTACTGTCCTGATTCCCTTAAAAGATGAGGAGAGCTGCTCTGCAGGGTGGGTGACACTGATGGAGTCAAGAGTGACAGAGCCACTGGTGCTTGGGTTTGGGTTTTGAAGAATGGAGTGTTTCTGCAGAAGCTCCAACAGCCTTAAGAGCTGCAGGGGAATTCTTGATCCTTAGAAATGTCTCTACCCATGTCCATGACCAATGTGCTCATGTGTGTGTGCTGGTGCACATAATGAAGGAGATTTTCTCTCCTGCTGCCAACCTGCTATTGCTGTTGGCCTCTCCTCAGCCCTTGGCAGTACCTGGGTGAACTGGGATGTAAAAGGAATCTCGTTTTCTGCAGTGAGGCTTTGTAGAATAACCTAAACTGCACATCTTAGGAGTGCTGGTGGACAAGAAGTACACCAGGAGCCAACAATGTGCCCTCAGGGCCAAGAAGGCCAATGGTCTCCTGGGCTGCATTCAGGAAAGTGTGACTAGTAGGTCCAGGGAGGTTCTCTTCTACCTCTCCTCTGCCCTACTCAGGCCACAGCTGGAGTCCTGGCTCCACTTCTGGACTCCTCAGTTGAAAAGAGACAATTGGAGGCTAGGAAGATGCTGAGGGCACTGGAGCAGCTCTGGCAGGAGGAAAACCTGAGAGCCCTGGGGCTGCTTAGCCTGGAGAAGAGCAGCCCCAGAGGGGAGCTGCTCAATGCTGAGCAAGAGCTGAAGGCTGGGGGCAAGAGGCTGGGGCCAGACTCTGCTCACTGGTGCCCAGGGCCAGGCCAAGGGGCTCTGGGCACCCACTGGAAGCCAGGAGGTTGCAGCTGAGCAGGAGTAGAAGCTTGTTTGGAGTGAGGGTGTTGGAGCCCTGGCCCAGGCTTTGCAGAGAGGCTGTGGAGTCTCCTTGTGTGGAGAGATTGCCAAGGCAGCTGGAGGTGACCCTGGGCAAGCAGCTGTGGGTGCCCCTGCTGGAGCAGGGGGGTTGGCCTGGCTGATCCCCAGAGGTCCCTTCCAACCCCCTCCATGCTGGGATTCAGTGTTTCCATGATCCCTTTTGTAACCAGCTGTGGTTTCTGTCCCTCCCCAGGACTGTCTGGACAGATCCTTCAAAGCTGAGGTCTACAGCTGCCCTGCCTGCCGCTATGACCTGGGCAGAGCTTACAGCATGCAGGTGAACGAGACCCTGCAAAGCATCCTCAGCCAGTTCTTCCCTGGCTATGGCAATGGACGGTGATTCTCTAAAGCACTTCTCATTTCCTTGTGGTCAAACATATTCATGGGTTTCCAATGAGCTTAATTGAAAGCCACACAAAACAAGTAGTCTGTGTTCTCCCAGCCCCTCAGAAACGTTGACAGTCTTCCTTGGTTTTACAAACTTCAAGGAATAGCCTTTTTGTATGGTTCTTTTGGTGTTGTTTTTGTTCTAAATATTGAACTTTGCATTCATCCTCCTCCCCTAACCCCCCCAAAACCCTCCCCTGCCATTCATCAGCACAGAATTGTTTCATGAACTTCAAGTGCTTCTGGTGAGGCTGCTAACCATGATGTTCTCGATTAAGGAGATGATGTTAATGATCAAGTTCTCAGAGTGCCCCTGTGCCCTCCTCTCCCCATTTTTAAACTGATTTTAAAATGGTTTATTCCCCAAATGGCTTTTTTTTTTTTTTCCTTTTCCTTTTGCTAGAACAATCTTCAGCATTTGGGGATGTGGCCATAAAGGTTAGACTTGTGCCATCACCTTTTGGTGCTTCATTTCTACAAGGTGATTCCTGGCTCAGAAACTAGTTTTTTACCAGGAGTTGGGGATTTGCCACTGTGGGGTTTTTAGTAACTCTTTTGGAGACATTGGACAAACTTCTCCAAAGCCATTTCCTGCTCATTTTGTATAGCAAAAAGGGGAGGGGGGGGTGAAAAACCAACAAAACAAAACAACAAACCAAACCCAACCCAAGCAAGCTGCTTGCATATGGCCAAGTAGTTGGAGCAATATGAAGTACTACCTCAGTTGGACTCTTTCTTATTGGGGAACTATTTGTTCAGCCAGGTGCTGTCTTCTCTCCAGAATTGCCATTGTGGAATATACTAAAGCCATTTGTAAGTGCCTTTTGTCCTTTTGGGAAAGACTGGGCTCTGAATCACCAGATATATGTATATATATATTATTTTGTTCTTTCATAAGCACTGAATTGTTTTAAAGTTGCCAACAGGATTTTAGTCTTTGGGTAAAAGGTGACACAGTAGCTGGATGTGATTAGCAAGGACTTGCAAAGGTCCAGGTCTCCTAACCTTAGGTGTATTATGATAACATTTACCTTTTGTTTTTTAGTTCCTCTGCAGTTGTAATCAGAGATTGAGAGTAACCAGTTCTGGCTTTTCAAACAAACCATTGGTTCTGTCCATGACATTTTCTGTTTGTGCATGACTTCTCTTTTTCTGTCATGGCCACCTTGCAGTTGAATACCTCAACAAGACAGGGATGTTTCAAATCAGACTTCACTGCAGGCAGACTGGAACAGATGTGCCTGTTTGTTGGTTTGTTTGTAATTCTTTACCCTTTTTTAAATGCTCATGTTAATATGCTAGGGGAAGAAAAAAAAACCACAACATTTTATAGGGCTTTTTGCTGAACTTGTCCAATTCTTTTGTACAATGTGCAAGTTGAAGTTGTCAAAATAAATACCTTTTCAGATGAAAGCAGTGACTGTTTGCCTTTGGATGCTTATCTGAAGCAGGTTAGTGCAGGAAGTTGTATTTATGTTCCATTAGCATAGAATCATTAAGATGATTCTGTGCCTGAGTCCAGCCATTAACCTAACACTGCCAAGTCACCGTGGCCTCAGCACCACATCTCCAGGGCTTTGCACTCCCTCCAGGGATGGTGACTCCACCACTGCCCTGGGCAGCCTGGGCCAGGCCTTGACAACCCTTCTGGGGAAGGAATTGTTCCTCATGTCCAACCTAAACCTCCCCTGCACAACTTGAGGCTGTTTCCTCCCATCCTGCCACTTTGTTACCTGGGAGAGGAGCCCAAGCCCCCCCTGGCTCCAGCTTCCTCTCAGGGAGTTGCAGAGGGTGAGAAGTTCTCCCCTGAGAGGTCCCTTGCAAGGTCCTCTCCAACCCAACCCACTCTGTGATTCCAGGAACTTCCCAAAGAAGAGAAGTTTATTAAACCTCTGAGGTTCTCATAAGGAAATGCAGATGAAGTAAATGCAGAAAACTTACCCAGAGGCATTCAAGGGCTTGGAAACAGCAGCTGTGAAGTCAAGCAGCACTTGCACAATCTGCCCTCTTAGAACCAGCTTCTTTGGAAGGTTAGTGTTCACATGAGACACTCTCAGGTGTTTATATCTGATTGAAAAATGGCATTCCACTTGAATTCTGTGTTGTGCTGAGAACTTGGGGTGAGGGGGGGAAATGGGAGATGTGTGTGTGTGTGTATTGAAGTGGAAAGAAGCTATTGCAAGGACTTCCTTAGTACATTGGGTTTGTTATTGTTTGGAAAGCAAACTTTGTCTTCCTACAGAGCTTTTTAGCAGTGTCTTGGCTTTTAGTGTTTCTTTAGGATTAACTAGAATGTCTCTGCACATTGGACACCCTAATTTGGGGCTTGCAGAGCTGAACATAAAGGTCTAGGAGAGGAAAATTATTGCTGTGAAGTGAGCTGGTGTGTGGCTTTGGATAGGAAGGCATTGTGTGGTTTAATGGTAGAGATTTAATAGGAGGAGGCTTCATTTCCCATCCCTCCTTGTGTCCAACTCTCTTGTGAAATTCTGGAGTGACTATCACAGAATGGTAAGAGCTGAAAAGGACCTGGAAAGATCTTCTAGTCCAACCCCCCTGCCAGAGCAGGATTCCTTGGGCCAGGTCACACAGAAGTGTGTCTGCTATGTGATCTGGTAAAAGAAATGTTTTGTGGATTAGGAATTGGGAAGCAAGAATAATGATGTTGCAAAAAAAAAAAAAAACCAACAAGGCAAGGATCTTCTGTTTTGGGAATTCCTGTCTTGCTTCTCAGGCAGTGTTCAGAAGCTGTGATCTGCACAGTTTAATTGAGCACAAATTAAAATATGCCCCTGATAGTTCATCCTGGCAGGCTTCCACAGTCCTGTAATTGCAGCCAGGTTGAAAAGAGGATCTGTTGGGTGGTGATGCTGAGTGCTTGGAGAGTTGGGGTACAGGCATTCACCAGGATGTGCCTCTGCAGGGGAAGAGCAAAACTCTGGCTGGCTGGGGGTCAGGTCCTCTGCCAGAAGCATGCCACCCACCTGTCCCTAAACCAGGTTGCTGTAACTGGGGGTGTGTGATCCCCTAGGTGGTCCCTTACCACCCTCCACCCCCCCTCAGGGGTACTGGGGATAGTGCTCTGTCTTCTGGGGGTGAAATGGGAATGAGGTGTAGGTTAAATCCCAGTGATTTTAAAGAGTGAACTGCTGGGGAAAGGCAGATTCAGCACATGGTGAGTGCCTGAGGGTTAACTTGTTTTAGTTTACAAAGCTCCAAGTACTGGGGACTACATGGAGCCTTAAACTCCCACTAGCATCTCACAGCTGCACACTTGTCATCTTTTGAGGTCCATTTCACTCCTATGGTGCTGTGGTTCCTCAGGTCCCTCAGGGTGCAGGTGTCAAACTTATGAGGGGCTGAGGCTGGCTTCTGAGCTCTGTCTGTGGCAGGAGCTTGAAAAACAACCCCAAGTTTGCCAAGTGCAGGCTTGCTAGGTCTTGATGTGATATCAGCTTGGGGACTGGAGCATCTCTGAGGAGGAAAGGTTGAGAGCCCTGCGGAGTCTCCTTCTCTGGAGGGATTGCCAAGGCAGCTGGAGGTGACCCTGGGCAAGCTGCTGTGGGTGCCCCTGCTGGAGCAGGGGGGTTGGGACTGGACGATTCCCAGAGGTCCCTTCCAACCCCTACCCTGCTGGGATTCTGTATGCATGCCATTTTTAACACCTTGGTACTTCTACAGGGACTGGGTTGACAACAGCAGCTCTAAGGCCTCTAGCTATGAGCAAAGCAGAACCGGGCCTGTGCGAGTCCGCCTCNCCGTGGGTCCCTTCCCGCCCCATTGACGCAGGGCGGCCGCAGCGCCCCCCGCGCCTCCCCCTCACCCCCCGTAGCGGCTGTGCGGCTCCTCACGTACTCACTGCCCCGCGCCCCCGCCGGAGCGCAGAGCGTTGAGGCGCTGACGGGCACCCGGCGCAGCCAATCGCAGCCCTCCTTGCCCGCCTCTCGCCCAATAAGAACCCGAGGGCGGGCCGCCGCCTCTTCAACGGCAGCGTTCTACGGGCGGAGAAACGGCTAACCGACGTGCGCGCCCCCGGCGGCTCCGCCCAGTTGGTGGGAGGGCCGTTACTCCAGAGGGAGCGGCCAATCAGCGGTCGCACTCGGCTTGTTGTTCGGCCACCTGCTCAGCCATAGGTTGCGGCCACCGCCTCTCAGCGGGCAGTGTGCCCAATCCCTGCGAGGGTGGAGTCGGCCTCACCCAATCAGAGGGCCGAGGAGGCGGGTGGCAGGTGCTGGTCGTGGGGTGCTGCGTTCTGCTCGCCGCCCCCCTTCCGCTTTGCTCCCCGTCACCGGCCGCTCGCCGCTCTGCTCACCGGCACCAGCGCGCCGCCGCCGAGGGGCACTGCCAGCGGGATCAGGTGCGGGAGCGACCGGAGCCTGCCACCCTCCCTCTCTCCCTTCTTCCCTGCCTTCTCGCGGGGGGCCCTGTCGCCGCTTGCGGCTCCACCCCCAGGACCGCTGCGCTGGAGCCCCCTCCGCAGCTCGGCGCTGCCCACCCACCCCCCGGGGCGCCGGCTTCTGTTCTGCCGGCCTTCCCCGGGGCCTCTCTTTAGCGACGGGCCCCGGCTTTGCTTCTCGCTTCCGGACGGTGCCCGGCCCTCCTCCTGACGGCCCGGCCCTCGGCCGCCGCTGGGCCCCGGCTCCTGGGAGACCGGCCTGTGCGGTCAGGAGCCGGGTCGGGCCAGTTGCTCTCCCCGGCCCCGATGTCCGCTTTGTCTAGGGTCGGCGCTCCCCCCGCTCTCCGCCGCCCCGTCCCTGTCCCCCACTGTGTCCCCTCGCCGTGCACCCACCCTCACCCGGAGCCTCGGGCCCGGTTTCGACGGAAGGCTCCGCTCCTTAACGCTGTGTTCCAGCGCAGGGTTTTGACGGGAGGGAGGTTGTGTGTGTGACAGGCCCCGGGTGATCCCTTACTCCTACCCTCGCCCCTCCCGGTTGGACCGGTAACGGGCGGCCTGGGGCTGTCGTTGACGTTCGGAGGCGGTTGGTCACGGCGATCAGGGCTTTAAGCTGTGGGATGAAGGATAAAAGGCTGGTAGGTGCTTTACAGAGGGGGTGCCGCCGGGTGAGGAGAGAGGTGTCGGTGGCCGGGAGCTGCCGGTGGGGCTCGGCTGGTGTGCTGGGTCTTAGGGCAGCGTCCAGCAGGGTCCCGGGGGGCAGAAATGTAGTGGCCAGAGCCTGACACCGGCGGTTTTTTTTCCTCATATCTTTTTTTCTTGTGTTTCCCTGAAGAGACTGTCAAAATCTAGGCCCAAACCTCATTCTTTTTATTTTTTTCCTTTTATTGTTTTTCGCTTTCTGTAATAAACCTGACATCCGTGGAAACAGCCCTGCTTACGTGCTGAGGTCCCTGCCTCTTGCCAAACGCAGCCTTAAGCCCAGAGGTTGCAGGCTGACAGAGTGAGATGACCTGTTCTGAAACAGTTGGGATCTGCAGAAATTGTTTTTCCAGTCATGCTTTGGTGACCTGCCCTGCCTGTTAGCTGCTTGGTTTGCCCTTTTTTTTCCTTGCCTTTTCCAAAGTAAAAGCTGTATCAGGCCCTTTGGGGGTGTAGTGTGTGGTGGAAGGGAAAGCCTACCTCTGGAGGTGGTGCTTGGCTTTTCCTTTCCAGCTGGCTTTGGTTCTTGCTCTGGAGAAGGTACATGTAGCTGTGTGGGATATAGCCACATAGCAGAAAGACTGGTTTGGACAGCTTTGCTTTAAAGGGTTAAAGTCACCAGTTAGGTTGAGTTTTCTACACCTTGTTTCACTTTTATGCTTTTTAATGAAAGCTGCTGTAGGGAATGGGCTCTTCAGGGCCTCAGGCTGTTTGGGGGTTCCTGTTAAGGCCTAGAATGTTGGAGTTCTGGTGTGTGACTTGGTTATTATTGTGCTGGGGCAGGGTAAATACATTATCATCTTGTGTCAAGGTTGACCCTTCAGAAGTTAAGTTTCCTTTAAGCAAAAGGAGTCAATTTTAAGGCACTTTGTTCTTCAGATACCTAACAGAGAGGATTTTTCCCCCCTTTTCATACACAATAAGTCACTTCTTCCCTAGGAACTTTCCCTTTTCCCCCCCCTCCTTGTTATTTCCTTTTCCTGTTTTGTTTCTAGTGATTATGTGAATTTTCAGGCTAGGCTTTGACATTTCCAGTTACATTTTAGCAGTTACATAAAATAACAGCTGGAGTACACTGGAGTAATTGCTTTCTGACAGCATATTCCTAATTCTGAGGCTCTCCTGTGATGAGTGGAAGGAGGTGAGGCAGGTACACTGACTCCTCCAGTGCCACAAGGAATCAGTGGCTGCTTCTCTCTCATTAGTGGTAGGAGTTCCTCCTATGCAAAGTCTATGTAGGTGGCTTGACTTGATTCCTTCTTCCAGAGCAACTGTTCCTGCAGGAAGCACTCACAGCAACATCTTTTGACAGGGAAATGCTCTCCAACACTCAGTGATGGATGATTCCTTCTCCTTTTTTGCCTTTGCTCTTGTTTTGTTTTTGCAGTGGGACCAGCACATGCTTGGTCTCATACACAAGGAGTTGGTTTTCTCAGTGAGTTAAACTTGTGGGTGAAAGAACTGAGGACCCAGGTCTGATGTTGAGAGTTTGACTTCAGGGTGAATGTTTGCTTTTTCCATCTAAGACCTTAACCTGCACAAGAGTGTTCATCAGCTTTTGATGGGAGGTTGATGGTGAAATGCCCTTTTGGGGAGAATTCTACCTCTTTCCTCTGGATAATGCTGGGTATTGGTCTGGGGCAGATAGAGGACTGGGAAGTACCTGCTGGCCTCTTAGTCTGCACTGGTCAAGGAAAGGGAAGTGAAAACTATTTCTAAGTGATACCTTCAACTGCAGTTATGTAGCAGATGATGTCCAGGGATTGTTGTGCAGGTCTGCAGGCTCTAGGTGGTTTAAATTATGCAGAATCATAGAATATTAGAAGGGAGACAACTTCTGACAGCTTTGAGCTATGAGATCCCAAGAAGTTTTCTGTGAGCTGGAGAAAACCAGTTTGTCCAGATGTGCTGGATAAGCATGTTAGTTCCCTGGGAGTTGTGTACAGTTATCAAGAGCTCTGTATCTGCTAGGCTGGCCAACTGCACCACAATAACAAGGTGTTGGCATTCAGGTAACAGCAATTAGCCTTCAGAGGTGGCATCTAATTTGGATGGCTAGGGAAGTTCTGATGTCAGTGGCCATAACAGCTCTGTCCTGCTGCAGGCTGAGACAGCCCCACAGCTGCTACCACCCTAAAGAGGATCTCTTTGCAGTCCCTAAGAATGAGGAGCTTTATTTCCTTTGAATGAACTGTAGGAGAGCCCTGGCCTGGTGGATTCCCACCCTTTCTGCCTCACTTTTGAATGCCTTAGCATGTGCTGGTGCTGAAAGGGCTTTGCAGTGCCTGTTCCTGTCTGTCCCTGCTCACTGCTTGTCCTGCTGCACTCCAGCATCTGTTCACAGCAAAGATGGATGGCAGCTAAATGTGTCACTGCAAGTGAGGGATTTGCTTCATAGATTGGGATGCCACCAGGAATCTCTGGGGCTGTGCAAAGCAGCCTTTGGGGTAATCATTTGTCATCTCTTCAGGACTCTTTTTGCACTGGCAACCTGAAATCCTTGAGCAGGGCAGGATGCTGGCATTGGCCCTGGGTTTAGTGATGTTGATGTCATGTTACTGTGCTCAGAAAATCATTGTGGAATAGGAAAGGGGTTGGGTTTTTGTCTGTTTTCAGTAATTTGATCTCTGCTTAGTAAGATTTTATTTGTTTTATCATCTTCATTTTGGTCCAGATATGTTCACAGCTCCTGGTAGGAAGTGACTGTAGCCATAGCTTCATTAAGGGACTTTAGCTTGGTTTTATCCCCAGGCTTTAATTTAGGTTTTAAATCTTCACTCCTTTACTTGCAGTGTTGGTTTGCAACATTCAACAGTGTGAAATGGGTAGAGAACAGAACAGTTTAGGTTGGAAGGGACCTTTCAAGGTCATCTAGTCCAACCCCTGCACTCAGCAGGGACATCTGCAACTAGATCAGGTTGCTCAGAGCCCCAGACAACCTGAGCTGGGATGGTTCCAGGGATGGGACATCTCCCACCTCTCTGGGAACCTGGGACAGGCTCTGACCACCCTCAGCACCAAAAATGTCTTCCTTGGATCTAGTTGAGTCTCCCTCCTTTAGTTTCAAACCATCAGCCCTTGTCCTGCCCCAACAGGCCCTGATAAAAAGTCTCTCCCCATCTTTCTGAGAGGCCCTTGAAGCACTGCAAGGCTGCAGGAAGGTCTCCCTGGATCCTTCTCTTCTCCAGGCTGAGCAACCCCAACTCTCTCAGCCTGTCCTCACAGCAGGGAGCTTCCAGCCCTCAGATCATTGCTGTGACCTGCCCCACCAGGTCCATGTCTCTGCTGTGTCCCCAGCACTGCAGCTGAGGTCTCCCCAGAGCAGAGCAGAGGCAGCATCCCCTCCCTCCCTTGACCTCAGATGAAATGAGATGGGAAATAGCTAAGAGAAGACTGTGAGGCTCTCCCTGCTTCTCTCTGTGAGGAGGAGGATTTAACATTATTTACAAGTGCAGCTGAGGTGGTGCTGCCTAAGTGCACTTCTGGAGCTCTTTGACCTCTGTTGTGCTTCTTGATCCTGCTCTCCTGCCTCCTTCCTTTGCCCCTTGCTCAGGCTCTTCCCCAGGAGATGATTTCCTGGCAGTGCAGCTGCTCTTAGGCCTGGAATCTAGGTCAGTGTGTCACACCCACTCCAGACAGGACCTAAAGCACCTTGTGCAAAACAAACCCAAAGAATGCAACCAAGTCCTTGATTTTTACAGTGGCAGAAGAGGCAAAAGCACTTACAGGGATCACATCTGTGGATGTCTCAAATCTGAAGGGACTTGGAGAGGGAGTTGAGGTTCCTGAGAGCATTGGTGCAGGTTTGCTGAAGGAAGAGTGATGGGAATTAGCCCTCCTTAAGGTGCTAATCTGATGCAGGAGTTCTCTGTTTGTGCAAAGCAGTGCAGTGATCAAGTCTGCTGACATCTGTGCAGTTTCTGATGAGAATTTTGGGTTACTGGCTGGGATATTAAGGTTTGCATCAAGCATCATGTGCTGAGACTTTGAATTCCTGTTCACACTGAACAGGAACACTCCCCAAAAAAGAGATAACTTTTTCACCTCAGTTGCTCCAAGTCTGGGCAGGAGCTTTCTCCTTTCACTGTGCTCTTGCAGCTGGAAACAAGGAGCTCCTCAATGTTGTTGTTCATGTTCTGGCAGGATGAACCCAGAGTAGATTTGTCTACCTGTTACCAGAGCTCCAGAGCCACAGCAGAGCTGCTGAGAAGAAGCAGGTCTGGTTAAATGTGCTGCTTGGTTTTTCCTTAACCCTTCTGTATTCTTGGCAGCAAATAGATGATAAAAGGCAGCAAGAATAACTACTGCATCATGCAGTAGAGTGGAGTTCAGGAGATAGCTGGGCCTAGGTTGTCTCAGCAGTGCCATGCCAGCTGGGGTGCTTTCAGCATGAGCTTGTCTTGCAGGTTCAGTACAAGGATGAATCTGAGGGCAGACAGCTAGGAACTGACTCTGAATTTAATCAGAAGTAAACATGACAGAAGGCTGCTGACTACTTTGCTTCAGGCAGTAACAAACTGGTTTAATTTCTGACCTCTAAACACCATTTCTGCTTTTAAATGCTGTTTAGTACTCCATAAGGTTGCTGTGGTTCAAAGGAGTCAGTGTACGCTTAAATAACTGAGAGGGTGTTTGGGGGGGGGGGAAGATGGTGTTTTACTTTAATGAGCTACTTGTGCTGCTTGATTTGGAAGGACAGAAGAATCTGTAATTCTGGAGAAGCCTTGTGGAGTCTGGAATTTAATAGGAGATACATGGATAGGGAAAATCCCAGGCACTGGAGACTTTCAGCTGGTGGATGCTCCCTGTGCTTGTGTGGGAATGTTGTCTCCCTCTACCTTTTTCTGTAATCTTTTCTCTGTTCTGTTTACTTAGACCTTGCAAAGCATATACACAGCTCAGAGCAGTTTGGAGGTTAAAAATGTAGTGAATCAAATATGTAAATAAATAGGAGGAAAAGGTGTTAGTTTGAGGGAGGTTCTCCTCCACATCTCCTCTGCCCAACCCTACCCGCTGCTGGAGTCCTGGCTCCACTTCTGGGCTCCCCAGGTCCAGAGAGACAAGGAACTGCTGGAGAGAGTCCAGCAGAGCCCAGGAAGATGCTGAGGGCACTGGAGCAGCTCTGGCAGGAGGAAAGGCTGAGAGCCCTGGGGCTGCTTAGCCTGGAGAAGAGCAGCCCCAGAGGGGAGCTGCTCAATGCTGAGCAAGAGCTGAAGGCTGGGGGCAAGAGGCTGGGGCCAGACTCTGCTCAGTGGTGCCCAGGGCCAGGCCAAGGGGCACTGGGCACAGACTGGAAGCCAGGAGGTTGCAGCTGAGCAGGAGGAGAAGCTTGTTTGGTGTGAGGGTGTTGGACTGGCTGATCCCCAGAGGTCCCTTCCAACCCCCTCCCTGCTGGGATTAGGGGACTCTGTGAAAGCTCTGGCTGTAACCTTGCAGCCTTCTAAAAGTGGGCTGAGACACCACAATGAAGTGCAAAGTTAAGAGTTCACACTCCCTTTGTCTAAGGGCTGTAATCTGATTGTTGGGGATAAAGAGGATGCAGGGGAAGTGTTCTCAGCTAGGCTTGAAACACAGACTCTTCTCTAAAGCTAATGACACCTAAGTGTTGGCTTTACATAGGAGTGGATGTTTAGCAAATGTTTGTCTTTTGTCCTGCATTGTTTAGTGCCTGTTCCCTGAGAGCAGAGGTGTCAATTGGAGTTTAATTAATTGGCTTAGTGAGAAGGGAAGGAGATGGAAGCAGAAGAATCTGCCCTCTGTGTTCCAGCCTGATTCATCCCCCAAATGCCATCTGAAATAAACACGAGGTTTCCATTAATGCTGATGTGCACTCAGTTAGCAGCCAGATAATGAGTTAAAATTCCTTCCTGAGCAGGGTTCTTGCCTTACTGTATGGGAAATGCCTCAGAAATCCTGAGTCAGCACAAGAAGCTCATTCAGGCACCCTTAGGATCTGTGTGTTGGTACTTTTGCTTTCATTTGGTCACTTCCCAGCATTTTCAGTTGAGGATCAGATTGGGTTTTTTTTTCCCCTCAAACTGAACTGATTTTAAGTTAGCCAGGGACTGGCAGAAGGCTTGGGGAAGCTTCACCTTGCATGGATGCTGCCTGCAGCCCAGGTTCAGGTGCCAGCCTAAGGCAGAAGTTCTCCATAGCATTCCTCAGAGCTCATCTAGCAAAGAACAGAGGGAGGGGAAAAAAAATGACCAAAAGGCTCTGAATCGTGATTTCTCATGACCTCCCTTGGCTGGCTGCTTGGCTCTGGGGCTGTTTTGGGTTTTGGTGAGATGAGGGTGTGTTGCTGCAGACAAAGGAGTGCCTCCTCCCACACTCCAGCAGTGCTAGGCTTAGCCTCATCTCCCTAACAATGAGCAGAAACCCATCCTAGCTGATAGTTCAGTTGAGGACAAGGAAATAAATGACCAAATTTAAGTCCTTTTTCAGGTTCCCAGTTTTCCAAGCACAGGCAGCAGTAGCCTGGGATGTCCTACCAGTGTGGTCAGGAGCTCTAGGGGTGGTAGCTGCAGGGCTCTGGGAGGTAAAGGAAGAGGTAGGTATGGGTCTTGAGGCAGTTGGACATTGTGTTGGAGTTTCCAGGGTGGCAGTGGTGGCAGAGGGACCAGTAGCTGGTTTCTCAGTGGTGGTGAAGCAGGGCACACTGTGGGCACCATGTCCATGCTTCATTGACTCTCCAGCCTGCCCTAGGAAGAGGTATCCTAGGCTGAGTCCATCCTCTCTGTTTCTGAGGATTATTGAAAGGGCAGAGGAGGTTTAGGAGATGGATTTGGATCAGTAGAGAGGAGTTTTGAAGGGAAATTGCCAGGTAAGGCCAGAAGGTTGGCCAGTTTGGCTGATGAAAGAGGATGAGAGAATTTGTTGCTGTTGATCCTGGGTGTCCTGTTGTGTTAGCTGGTGCTGCCAGGCTGGGGCTGTGCTCTGCCATATCCAGAGGGTTACAGAGAAAAACAGGGGGCAAGGGAGGATTGGAGAGAGTGGTGTTCTGATTTAGAAACCTTGCTGAAGATAGGGTCTATCTCTTCATCTTTCTGAAGTATTAAACCAGTAAATTGCTTGCCTGAGAGCAGCTTCCTCTGCTCAGGAGTAGAATACACTCAGAATTTCTTCCTCAAAGATGGAGCTGCCATGCTACCAACACTGGAATGAATCATTTGTAATCTATTAATGATTTCTGTGCTTTGTGCTGGTGATGACATCTTCTTTATGTCTTCAGTTATCTAAACTACTTAGATGTGCCTCATTTAGGTCTTGTCATTATCTCTCTCTTATTTATTTCTTTTCCCTCAATAGCTGGGATTTACCAGACTTTTGCTGCCTGGCTTTGGTGTGCCTTGTCCCTAGATGGGGCTAAGGGTGTATAATTCACTGTCCTGCTGGAGTGTAATGAGCTGTGGAAGTTAATTTCCTCAGCTGCTGCCAGCAGTGTTCCTGGTGTTCCAAGTGCAGTGATGTTTGTTGCCTGCGTTGATGAGATGAAGAGTTAGGAGGGTCAGTGCTCTGCAGCAGAAGGGAGTCCACTGAAGAGCACCAGGAACCCTCAATCCATGGACAAATTCCAGTTGAAGTAGGTGCTAACAAGCTCTCCTGTTGGGGGAGGAGCAGAGTTTGGTTTAACTGTGCCTCCTGGAAGAGTTTCATCCACTGAGACTTCTCATTGCAGTTTCTAACTGCCTCCCAGAGAGGGAGAGGTGGGTGCTGACCTTGGTGATCAGTGACAGGACCCAGGGGAGTGGCATCAAGCTGTGCCAGGGGAAGTTGGGAAGAGGTTCTTCCCCCAGAGAGTGGTAGAGCATTGGAACAGGCTCCCCAGGGAGGCTGTCATGGCACCAACTCTCCTGGAGTTTAGGAAGCACTTGGCCAAAGCTCTTAGACACATGGAGTGGCTTTGGGGTTGTCCTGTGCCTAGATAGGAGTTGGACTTGATGATCCTTGTGGGTCCCTTCCAACTCAGGAGGTTGTGTGATTGAGTGTCAGATGTTTGAAGCTCTCTGTGGTGTGCTGGGACTGGTTTGTGATGGTGGCTTTGCCCTAGAGCTGTGAAGTCCCCACCTCAGCACCTACCTGCCTCTTCTAAAGCAGAGTCAGCTCCCTCCTCATTTTTGCACTGTGGCACCACAAACCATCCCATTATTTGGCACAGGAGAAGAACAAATGGCCTTGGATGGGAGCTCAGGAGCTTTCCAAGTTGGTAACTGCTGTGAAATTTCCTCTCCCTTCAAACTGTGGCCAGCACTTTGTTTATTCTGTGCCATTTTGATGGCTGTGGTGCTTCTTCCTTCAGCAGGGTGTGATGGCAGTGCCAGCATGTGCCCACCACCAGGCCAAGCATATTTCCATCTGTCTTTTCAGCCTCTTCCAACAAAACCCAAGTGAAGTCTTGGGCAGTTGCTCTGGATTCTTTGTGTCCTCTTCTCACTCAGTTCTTGCTGCCTGTGGCTTGCCTGCAGTGCTTTTGCCTCCCACATGTTGAACACCCAGCTTGCCATGCTTTGCTCTAGGCATAGGTCCCAAAGGATCTTTTTCTTCTTCTCATTGAATTTTGGTTGTGTGGTTTCAAGGCTCTTGGCAAAAAGACAGGAAGAGTTTTTGGGGAGCTTTCTGGTGGTGGAAACCTGCACCCTTAGGGAGAGAAGAGGTGGTTCAGAACTGAGTTTGCCAGTTGTGTGCAGTGGAAGGGATATGGGAGCAGGGCAGAAGTTTACCTTTAGACCTAGTGCTGCCTTTAAAGGGCACTGAAGGGACATGTGCTCTGGTTTATCAGAGAAATCAATAATCCTAGAGAGCATATCAAGTTTGTTTAGTGAGATTAGGGATGATCTTCCAGTGTTACTGTGTAAACAAAGGGAGTCCTCTGTCATAAACTCTGCTGTGGTTTTACTAGTAGCTCTGGATTGATCAGGGAGGATTGGGAGCAAACCAGCAGGACTGGTTTGGGTTATGTCTCCAGCTGTGTGCCCTGGCTGGAGGTACAGCATTTAGGTGCAGTATTTAGCTCCAGTGCTGGTGCCTAAAGGCAGGTTCCTTTCCACTAATAGTCACTCCCTTCAGTCAGAGTCAGACTCAGAAGGGAGGAGAAGGAGTTGGCTTTATCCAGTCACCTAAGATCAGTAGCAGGGGAGCAGTGGGGAACTGCTTGGAAGTCCCAAGCCTTCCTCTGAGGAAGGATTGCCAGTCCTGGAAGTCCTTTAGCAAGCACCAGTCATTGATCTCTGCTGGGGTTCTGGGGCTTTGTCTCCACCTAAAAAGGTTCCAATCAACAACTGTAGGATTCCAGTCCCAAAAAGTGGTCTTGGTTCACATCAGTGTTAGAGGGGAAAAGTCTGATGTGAGAGACATGGAGATGAAAACCTCAGCTCTTTGTGCCCACCAAGATCACCCCTCTGGAGACAGGTTCTAGTTTTTCCATACCATGGCTGCAGATGAGAAGATTTGGGTAATATTTGAGGTTGTGACTCTGTATTTCAAAGAAACAGAATGTGCCCAGCTGAGAAAAATATCTTAATGCTCCTTTCCAAGCCCTAATAGGGGCCTTAGACTCTGCAAAATCATCCTTTTCAGTATCAATAGTGAGGAGAGAAGAGTTTGTGCCCATGAACACCACTCACCTGCTGCCTGGCAGAGCCCTGGCTGGAAAATGCTTTCAGTGTTGTCAGAAGAGTTGGATTCTGCTGGCAACTCTTCCTCAGGGATGCTGCTGATCTGTCTCCTGCAAATCCCATGAGGAAGCTGCCACAGCCCTGGCCTTGTCCCACACTGCCTGGTGACCTCTTGTCCTCTGTGATGCTGGGAAGGAGGTGACAGTGAATGCTGCCACTCTGCACATAGCAGCACTGATGGATTTGGGGTAAAATAGTTACAGGTTTTGTTTGCTCACAAAGCTTTCTCTGTGGCTTGGGTGTTTGGAGCTCCTGGGGGCTGTGGTGGGGAAGCATGTGCAGGCATGGAGGGGGTTTGGGTCCTTCTCTAGCTGAAGTGGTTGAACTGATTCTCTCTTCCCATGAGCTCTGTGGCTGTGGTTCTTTGGTAGTAGCTTAATTAGTTGAGTTAGGGGAACCTAGATTGCAGCAAACATTATCCAGGGGAGGTGTTAAGATGTTCTTACAATGAAGAGATGGGATTAAACATGGAAAAATCTGTTGTGCTGTGCTCTCTCTTCACTACAGAGTTGCAGAGTGCCAACCAACGTGGGTGGTTGCTGAGGCAGGTAGAGCCTTTGATTAATTGATGAACCTTTGCAGGAGGCAGTGTTTGATCCTCCCACCTTGCTGCAAAGTGTATTTTGATTTCATTGAATCAAAACTGGAACTAGTGGAAATGCTCTTGAGGAAAAGATGGGGTAAAACCTAGCTTTGGCTGTTGGGTTTTCTTTTTAACCCTGCAGATTTAGCTGCTGCAGATCCTGGGAAAGCATCCCTGCAGCAGATGGTGCTGGCATGGATCCTCCTCAGGCCAGAATTCAAGTTCCTTTCCCCAAGCCAGCTCCTCTGATCAGCTGGTGCACAGTGCTGCTGCAGAGCAGGACTCACTGCCTCCTGCTCAGCTGAACTGTGCTGGCATTTCTAGACCTGGGTTAAAAATAGCAGAAGTATTGCCAGGGAGATTGCATTGCAATAGAAGTTTGGGGATGATTTCTCTTGGGGTCCCACTTCTCCAACAGTCACTTCTCCCCAAAGAGCAAATGACAGGAGAAAAGGTGATGGCTTCAAGTTGCACCAGGGGAGGTTTAGGTTGAACAATTTCTTCACAGAAAGGTTTGTCAAGCCCTGGCCCAGGCTGCCCAGGGCAGTGGTGGAGTCACCATGCCTGGAGGGGTTGAAAAGCTCTGGAAATGTGGTGCTGAGGGCCATGGGTTAGTGGTGACCTAGCAGTGTCAGGTTAACAGTAGTACTTGGTGATTTTGAGGTCTTTTCCAACCTTAATGATTCTGTGATATTGGAGTTGATGATTTGATTTGTATTATGGAGCATGCCTTGCACCTCTGGCCACTGTCTTTAGGGGAGCAGTAAGTGCAGAATCTCCCTGGACCTGCTGGCCACACTCATCTTAATGCACCCCAGGATGCCACTGGCCTTCTTGGCCAAAGGCACATTGCTGGCTCCTGGTCATCCTGTTGGCCACCAGCACTCCCAGCTCTTTTTCCTGTGCTACTCAGTTCAAACTGGAGAGGAAGCTTTGGTTTCCTGGCTGATCTGGATGTTGAGTCTCTCCAAATGTGTGGGAGATGTTTCAGTTGCAGGAGGCAGGTGAGGGTATCTGCTGGCACCTGGCAGAGGTATGAGGTGTGTGCCATGGGCACTGATGAACATCCTGAGAGGACATTATTCCTCTGCTTTTCCTTAGATTTCCTAACACAGAGATACTCCTAGTAACATCTAGAAGGGATTGAAATCGATTTTGAGCTAGCCAAGAAACAAACATGCTTTGCTGATGGTTTAGAAGGCAGATTTGCCATAGCATTGCTGCACTTTTTATTCCTTCACAGCCTCCTGCTGCCCTCTCGTGATGGTTTGAGCTCATTGTATGTGCCTGAGGTGCTCTTCTGACATGGAGAACGTTTCCCTAGTTAGATTTGCCACTGAAATGCCATTAAAAGATTTCTTTTGCCTTCTAAGTTGACAGCATAACCTTAGAAAGGTCCATTTTAAGTACTGTGATTTCATCCTGAATTATTTTGGGGGTTTTTCTTCCCTTTCCAGTGTTGAAGTCAGTTGAGGGAAGATGTGTTGAAGCTGGGCATCCTCATTGCTTTGGAGAATTGTCTTTGTGTTGCCTGTGCACATTGCAGACACAATCAGAAGGGAAGGAAGCTGCACTTTAAACCAATGGTATGAGCTTCAATGTGGCCCAGCATGTGAAAAACAAGACATAGCTGATACATTGGCCAAAGCTTTTGGTTTTGTAACTAAATACAGAAGAAGCTGAAGCATTCTGGTGGAAAACTTTGTGGGGCAGCTACCTTCACCCTCTGAAGGGAGTGAGAAGTTTGTTGTTTGCCATCGAGGTTCTAAGGAGACAACACTTCATGTCATGGATGCAGGGAGCCATGTGAAGGCTGTGAGCTATATTTAGGTCCTGTGTGATCTCTTGGATGATACTGGTATCAGGAGCTCCCTGATACTTGACCCTGCTTAGGGTCCTGCTAACAAACAGACCAGGTCAGCAGCTCTTCATGCCCATGGTGCTTACAAACTGCTTTCTTGAGGGGCTAGGAGAGAGAAACGACAAACAGATCCATGGCTTTCAGTGACATGTATTAAAGCCAGTAGACAGCAAGCCAGTTTTTAACCAGTATTTTTTTTATTCCCTGCCTCTCTTCTCTCTTCTCTCCCTTCCTCTTCCCTCCCAGGTGCTGTCAGTGTGGGAGAGCCATGGGGTCAGAGAGCCCGAGCCCGCAGAACCCCGGCTGTAAGATCATGACCTTTCGGCCCACACTGGAGGAGTTCAGGGACTTTGGGAAGTACATTGCTTACATGGAGTCCCAGGGAGCTCACAGAGCAGGGCTTGCCAAGGTGAGTGGCTCTTGCTTAGGCAGCTGACAGCTTCCCAAGGGTTGCTTTCCCAAAGCTCTGCTGTGGGGAAGGTGTCGGTGAAGTTGTCTCCTGCAGAAGCAGTTTGATTTCGTGTGGTCAGGCAGAGTGGCTTTGGAAATGGTGCTTGCAGGCTCTGGTTTGGGTCACTGAGGGTGAAATCATCATCATAGTCTCCTGAGTTGGTAGGGACCCACAAAGATCATCGAGTCCAACTCCTGTCTGCACAGGACACCCCCAGAGACCACACCATGTGCCGCCTGAGGGCCTTGTCCAGATGCTTCTGGACTTCTATCAGGCTTGGTGCTGTGACTGCTGCCCTGGGGAGCCTGTTCCAGTGCTCCAGCACCCTCTGGGTGAAGAACCTTTTCCTAATATCCAACCTGAACCTCTCCTGGCACTGCTTCAAGCTGTTCCCTCAGCTCCCATCCCTGGTCACCAGAGAGAAGAGAAGAGCTCCTGCCCCTCCACTTCCCCTCATCAGGGAAAGTAAAGAGTAAAGAATTTCTCCCTACTGTCTATTCTAAACCTAGGCTCTTCCAATTGGAGAGAGGAATGCTCTTCTGGAGGGGAAAGCACCTGCAGTCCTTCTGGCACTCTGTATTTCCTTGGGATAACTTCTCTAGCTTCTCATCACCACTGCCTATCTCCTGGGGCATGGTGCTGCTGGGGACCACTAGCAGGCAGGCACTCAGCCCTCCTGACCACATCAGCTAGTCCTGCACTGGAGCAGCTGTAGAACAGGTGCCTTGTCATATGTGCTGGTTATTTGAGATGCTGCTGTTCCCTGATAACCTGCAGCAGCAGGATGAGATGCCTTCCACTTCCAACAAGGCTTTGGAATCCACTCCAAGTTGTGTTTGCCTCTTTGTGAACATCAAGTAGCTTGTGGGTTTGTTTCCTTTTCTCTTCCCAATTGCAGGTGATTCCTCCCAAGGAATGGAAGCCCAGAAAGACCTATGATGACATAGATGACATGGTGATCCCAGCTCCCATTCAGCAGGTGGTTACTGGGCAGTCAGGCTTGTTCACCCAGTACAACATCCAGAAGAAGCCCATGACTGTGGGAGAGTATCGGCGGCTGGCGAACAGCGAGAAGTATGTTGGTGGGGAGGGAGGGGAGGAGAGGGGGAAGCTCTTCTGCCTGGAAAGGAGCTGAAAAGAAAATGCAGCCTTGGGAAATTGGAAGCCTTTTGGAGGAAACTGCTTTCAGAATCTCAAATGAGTTTGTAACTTGGTGGCTTTTGGTGTGTCTTAGGTCTTTCTTTGGGAGTCAGTATGGATAGGTTCTTGGAAGTCAGTAGCTGGCTAAGAATCTGCCTCAAAGGAATGGTTTGGGACTCAGAGAAGAGCTCTTGGTGTGTTAATGTTTGCTCTGGAAAACATGTTCCATTGCTGAGGTAGAACTACATGGAGTAGTGGAGTGGAGTATCATGGAGTGCCTGAGCTATTAACATCAGTGTCTTCCAAAGGCACCAGGAACCTTGTGGAGCAAAGTTAGTTGGGCCAAGCCAACTGCTGCAAGCTGCAGTTGCAACCTGCTCCCAGAGTCCCTTTCCCAGAGCTCTGGAGCACCTTGGCTTTTAACTCAGGTATTACTGGCATTATACTTTCCAGAGGGAGCTGGGGGCAGGTAATAGTGCATCCAAAGGGCAGGGATCTGGTGCTGTACATCCTCGTGGGAGGAAGCTCCACGAGGTTTTGTGGAAGTGATGTGAATGAGTAGAATGAGAAAGGAAATGCACCTTCAGTCCCCTCCTGAGTGTGCCTGCTTTGGAATGCACACTTCAGTGTGGGCTGAGTGTTCTTGGGGACTGCTCTCAGCTTCCCTTTTCCCTGCCCTGCAGGTACTGTACCCCACGCCATCAGGACTTCGAAGACTTGGAGCGCAAGTACTGGAAGAATCTGACTTTTGTCTCCCCCATCTATGGGGCTGATATCAGTGGCTCACTCTATGATGCAGTAAGTGACTTTCTTCTTGCCCCTTTCTCCCTAGAACACTAATTCAGAAGTGAGTTGATTGAAGCAGCCTTGAAGCAAAAGGTAGCTTTGATTTTTGCCCTCATGACAGAAGCGGGACTAAACTTTCCACTTTCCCAGAGGTTCAGAATAACAATGGGAGGTGTGTAAAGCTTAGTTTCACTAGAAACAGGAGGAAAAAGTGTGATTGCAGTAAGGTCTGAGGAAGTATGTGGCTGAAAGTTGTACACAGCTTGCAGGAAAGGTTGGTAAGGAAAACTGGACTGGTATTGTAATGCCGTGCCCCCAGCTGGATGTGTTGGTGTGCAGGGAAGTTAAAAGTAAGCTGCTGATCCTCATCTCTGGCATGAGAGGGTGTGGGGTGGCTTTTTCTGATGTTTTTAAAGGGAATAAAGTAGAGATTTCTCCTGAAGCACCTTAGAGAACCAGAAAAGAACAAGCAGCATTTGAAGGAGCTGGATGCTTCATCAGAAATCCTTTTGATTTCTTTGCTTTTTGATTGTGAACAAGCATTTGCATTTGGGTCTTTGTTTTGGAGGCAGCTGTGGTAGGATACAATGCACCTGCACACTAGATCATTTCACAATTCAAATTGCTGAAGCTTTTCCTTGGGTGAAATTTTATCCTGTGCTTAATTCTGGTGTGGTTTCTTCTGCTGGAAATGAGAAAGGTTGCTTAAATTAGCTGCAGCCTTCACCATTTGTTAAAGCACTGCCCTTTGGAGTTTTCTTTGGAGTGGAAAATGGCCTTTTTTTGGAGTGTTGTCTGCAGTGTAAACTGTGTTAAAGCATTTTTTTTATCATCAGTATGGTTTCATGTGGAATGAATTGGAATAAACATAAATCCCTGAGGCCTTCCCAGCCATGACCATCAGTTATCCATGGCATTTGGTGCTTTGATGAGACTTTCACACCCCTCCCCATGGTATGTTCAGGGAAGGTGACACAAGGCACAAGCACAAGGTACTGCATCTACCTGGTGTTTCCTTCAGGTTCCTAGAAGCTGAGAGGAAACTGAATTGCCAGTCACACCTAGAGAGCTTTCCTGTTGCCATTGCTGCAGACACTGAGGTGTTAAGAGTCATGGAAAACATTCTCCCTCTGCATTCCTTTTCACCTTGCTTGCTGTTCAGCTGCTTCCTTTCTCTCCCTGCCCATGGGAGGTTGATTCAGAGCTTGTCAGGATTGAGCAGCTTGACTTTCACTGTCTTGCAGCTACTGCAGCAGGCAATATGGAGCTGGGCTTGCTCCCCTGCTTGCATTCCCCAGGACATTGGGGAAAGGAGGTGTGAAGGAAACTGCCTTTCCTTTTGGAGATAGTTATTATCCTTCAGGCAGTCTCAAGGTGAAAGATTTGCACCAGTTTCTGTGGCTTTTTCTGCTTCATGTTGAAGAGAAAACCAGCTCTCAGCTGGAGAACTGCTATTTATTGCACTGTTTAAAAAGTGGTAATAGCAGAACTGTCTTCCCTCTTCTTGAGCTGGGGCTCTGAGCTGGTGGAGAGGCTTCTGCCACTTTGACCATGCTGAGGTCTGGTGTTTCTCATCAGCTGTGCTAGGTGTTGAGCAGGGGGAGGATGTCTGGATGGGATCTGTCACTGAGAGAGGTGTATCTTGGCTTAGCTTTTCTTAGGCAAGGAGTTAGTTAACTGTAGGGCAAGAACACAAGGTAGACATGAGTCCTTTTGGCACCAAGTCATGGTAGTGCATCCTTTTTGCCATGGTTTTTGCTGAACACTAAGGGCAATCTTTCTGGAGCAGGTGGAAATGAATGAATGCAGCCAACAGGTGACTATCCACCCTGGAAGGAAGCTGTGGGCTCTGATTCTGCTGCTGTGTTCCAATCCAAACCAGTCCTTTTGCCTTGCAGGATGTGGAAGAGTGGAACATTGGCAATCTGAACACCCTCTTGGACATGGTGGAGCACGAGTGTGGCATTATCATAGAAGGGGTGAACACTCCCTACCTCTACTTTGGGATGTGGAAGACAACATTTGCTTGGCATACAGAGGACATGGATCTCTACAGTATCAACTACTTGCATTTTGGGGAGCCCAAATCCTGGTAAGTGATAGAGTACTGAGAAATGGTGGCTGCATACCTTTGCCCTCACTTAGAGACCACTGCAACCCCCTTTTCTTTAGCTCTTCCTGATCCCATCAGGCCTGCTTAGTCTCTCAGTTCCCTCTACATTTCAGTTCTACTCTACATCTGAAAGCAGTTTTGTTTCCTCTCATGCTGCCTTGCTCTGAGGCCTAATTCCTGACTTCCTAGAAAGCAGGAGAACTAGAGACTGCTGTAGATACTACAGGAAAATCCAGATTTCAACAGCTGGGGCTTTGGGGGAAGAGCACTCTCACTAATGGGGGAGAGCAAATGGTGGTGGGAAGGTGGAGATGCTTCAGATGCACTTCTCTAGTCCCAAGGCTGCTGTTTAAAAGTAGGACCAGAGAGACTTAGCAACTTAGCTTTGCTGAAGATCACGTTGAGGCTAATAAATATTGACATTTACATGCAAATTAGAGCTTAAATGTCACTGTGAAGCTGCTGTCATTGTGCCCTGGCAGTGGCAGAGCAGATCCTCCCATCTCTCTGCAAGATGAGTCCCCAGGGACACCAAGTATCTCCAGGCTGGTAGTGCCTGTGGGCATGTACAGGCTGCAATGGCACAGAGGCTGTGATAAATGGATCTAGTGTTCTCTTCCAGTCTTGGCAAGGCATGGAAGGAGAGGCTCAGTTAGAAAACTGGGTGTCTGAAAGCTTGTTTCCCCAGCAAACCTGCTTCTTAGTCTCCTTTCAGGATGCAGAAGGATTTAGCAGCCTCTCCTGAGACCTCTACTGAACAAAGCTGATCTGGAGAACCTTATCTCTGGCTTAGGAAGGAGATGTGACACACTCTCACTTCAGATCCTGCCCATGTTTTCTTTCCTCTTCAGCAGCAGTTGCTCAGGCTGTTTCTGCCTGGTGCCCATCCCCAGTAGATGGTGCCACCAGCACACAAGCAGCTTTCCCTCTCCTCTGCCGGCAGAGCCAGAGCCTGCTGCTGGCAGCACACTAGCACAGGAGAGGGAGCTGCTCCAAGAGGTTTATTTAGGGTCATGGCATCGTGGCTGTCTCTGCCCACTCCTTTTATACAATCAGAGAGTTGTCAGGGTTGGAAGGGACCTTAAAGATCAGCTAGTCCCAACCCCCCTGCCTGCCAGGGACACCTCCCACTAGAGCAGGTTGCCCAGGGCCCCATCCAGCCTGGCCTTAAAAGCTTCCAGGGATGGAGCTTCCACAGCCTCTCTGGGCAACCTGTTCCACTGTCTAACCCAAACCTAAATCTGCCCTCCTCTAGCTTACACCCATTTCCCCTGGTTCTATCCCTGTCTGACCTCCTCAAAAGTCCCTCCTAGCTTTCTTGTAGCCCCCTTCATGCCTGTGTGTTACCAGTTCTGCCTCACCTGTCTGCTGCTGGCTTTTTGTTCTGAGCCCAGAAGACAGAGTTACTGCTTCCAAAAAGCAGAAAGAAGAATGTAGACTTACCTTGAAAAGAGAAACTGCTTGCAGCATGAACACAGTGGCTGTGCCACAAACTGTCCCATGAGCAAAAGGTTTTTCTTCTTGCATGCATCATAGAATCATTAAGGTTAGAAAAGGCCTCAGATCCTGGAGTCCAACCATTAACCTGACACTGCCAGGTCACCACTAACCCCTGGCCCCAAGCACCAGCTGCTGTAGAACTTGGTGTGGTTTGGTTGGGGTTTTTATTCTGTTGGAACTGGGGTGTGGTGTTTGGGGGCTGTTTTGGGAGTGTTGTAGATAGAGTCTGTCAGTATCCACATCCAGGGCATATCACAAGGATGATAAACTGATTGCATGAGGCTGTTGCCTCACCTTTATTAAGCAGTGGATTTTCCTTCTGTTGGTGGTGGATTCTGGGGGGAAATCAGCTTGTGTCATCCAAAACAGAGCTCCAAACAGTAAAACCTGCAACACCTTTGTGACACATGCTTGTGTGAAGAGGTTCAGGAGCAGGAGGAAGTGGAAACTGGAGGTGGAAAATTGGATCTGGCAAATAGCAGCTCTTGGAAGTTGTTGGTAGCTTTTCTTTGTCTGCTTTGCTGAGGGTTCTGAGGAGATGCTGAGGAACACCTAACACTGCCCTGAGAGGGGAGTTGGAGAGCTGCTGAAGAGTTCAGGCACTGCTGTTTGTAATTGGAATAGAGAAGAGAAATCCTGAAGGCTTGTAGAGGAGCTCAGGTGTTGCTGGTTCAGAGTCAGAGCAGGAAGATGCTCTGCACGTGCTGGGGCTTTGGGGTCTTTTATGTTTAAGGAATAAAGGACACCAAAAAGTCCTTTCCCCTCACTTCAAAAGGAGGGGAGGGCTTTTATCTAGCCATTCTGTGTGTTTATAGTGCTTTTATAGTAACTAGTTCTATAAACCTTCCATGGCTGGGAGGAAAATGAGGTCTCTGAGGACAGATGATGTTTTGGGCAGGATGTTTTCCCATTCAAGTGAGTTTTCTTCTGGAGATGCCAGTGTGTGACCCAAAAGGAGATGGATTGTGACAGGATGCCACTGCTGCTTTGGCAGAGCTCCCTGCTCTTCCCTGAAGCATCAGGCAAGAGTATGCCACTTGCCCAAATCGTTTCTTCCTCCTTCCTCACTCTGACAGCTTCAGTTAATGACTTCTCAGGCTCTTCTGGGGGAAGCATTGGCTTCGGAGGAGGAAATCTAAATAGCCCTTTGAGCAGACCTGGAACTTTCCAGGTACCTGAGGAATCTCCAGTGTCTCCTGGCTGTGACTGCAGCCATCTCAGAGCTCAGCTGGGGGAGCTCTTGGCCTTCAGTGGTGAAATTCCAGTGGTGCAGCCTGGCTTTACTCTTAAGATGGCTAAAACGTGAGTTGTGTTCTTCTGGCACCACCTCTGTGGAAATTTCCCAGCTTCCTTCCTCCTTTTTATAGACTCTTGGGCTCTGGCAGTGATCATCTTCCAGTCACCTGAGGGAATGGCAGGAGTGTGGAGAGTTCCAAAGGCTCCCAGTTTGGGGTTGAGCTCTAGAAGAGGAGGCAGAGTTATTGTTTGGCTGTCAGAGGTATTTATGGAGTGAAATCAAGGCCCCTGGATTTTGGGAGCATTCTGCTTCACAATTATCTGTTAAAAACCATCTTTCTCCATGCCTCCTGGACATTAGCTTGGGCTGCTTGAATCCAGGCTGTGCAACCAGAGCCCTGCCTTGCAGGGGGGGTGTAGAAGCACAGACTTGTCAGAGTTGGAAGGGACCTTAAAGATCATCTAGGTCCAGCAGAAAGCCACCAGCTCTCTTCCCTCGTGGAGGCAAGGTGAGAAGAGCAGCAGGATGGTTGAGTTGCCTCCCAGACCTCATTCCAGAAGGTTCCACCAGAAGTGTTGCTGTTTGCTGCAGAAGAGGTGAGGCACCTTCCCAGGGAGGGCCAGATGATGTGTTCAGACAGTGAGAAGCTGCCTCAGTGGGCAGAGGTTGAGCTGAGAGAGGATTTGTCTGATGGGTCAGGGAGGGTGGTTACTGAAGTATTCTGTCATGTGTGGCTTTCATTTCTGCCTTTGGGTTTTTGGGTTCTACCTCTTGCAAAACAGGTGCTTTGGGGACACTCCCCAACTGAAGGTGGCTGCTTTGGACAAGGTAGTGAGCATCTGCTTGCTCATACAGCTCCTTGATTAATGTGTGTGTCTGTCACTGCACTGAACTCCTGCTGCTAGTGCTTCCCTGGACTCTTTCTTTCCATGAGCAGAGCAGAAGAGGCTGCAACAATCTGAGTTGTCTACAGAGTTGTGTCACTGGGGAGGGAGGTGAAGAAATTGTTCAGCACTAAGTGAAGTACTTGAGCAGTAAAGGGTCATCCAGTGATGAGGGAGAGGAAAGGGGCTAATGGAAGACAGCTTCTTTCCTGCTTCCAGTCTGATTAAATGAGTTACCTGTGCCTCTAGATTGCAGTGCATTTGTTTCTGAAGCTCTGTCTTGTTGTGCCAAAAAGGATGAGCAGTGTTATGTGTCCTCAGACATGGTTGCTGCAGCTAAGATGTCCATGCTGCCCCTTCCCTGGGGACTGGAGCAGCTCTGGCAGGAGGAAAGGCTGAGAGTCCTGGGGCTGCTTAGCCTGGAGAAGAGCAGCCCCAGAGGGGAGCTGCTCAATGCTGAGCAAGAGCTGAAGGCTGGGGGCAAAAGGCTGGGGCCAGACTCTGCTCAGTGGTGCCCAGGGCCAGGCCAAGGGGCACTGGGCACAGACTGGAAGCCAGGAGGTTCCAGCTGAGCAGGAGGAGAAGCTTGTTTGGTGTGAGGGTGTTGGAGCCCTGGCCCAGGCTTTGCAGAGAGGCTGTGGAGTCTCCTTGTGTGGAGAGATTGCCAAGGCAGCTGGAGGTGACCCTGGGCAAGCTGCTGTGGGTGCCCCTGCTGGAGCAGGGAGGTTGGCCTGGCTGACCCCCAGAGCTCCCTTCCAGCCCTCTCCATGGTGGGATTCAGGGATTCTACACTTGCCTCATATCAAAGCTGTTCTCTTTTCTGCTCTGCCCTTTCTCAGCTGCATGCATCTGATCCCCATTGTGGTCCCTGTTGTTTCCCACTGGAGAATCAGGCTGACAGGCTGCAGGGGCAGCAGGGGAGGTGTGGGCTCTTTCCCTCGACCCTAGCAGGAGCTGGGAGCTGTTGTGTAAGTTCACCTTAAGCTCCTCGGGCAGGAGCTGCCAGTTTGAGTCTCTTGCTTGTTTCTCAGATGACAATAAATGTCCTTCTCCCATTAGCAGTTTAATTACAACCTTTTCAGAGTCTGGCTGCAGCTTTTTTTTTCCCAGAAGTTTGAATGTCTTTCATTTTGCAGCCCTCTGTGGAACCTCTGGTGGTAGGAGGTTTTACTGTATCAATTATACATATTATGTATAATTACCTTCTACATCTGTATGCTGAGCCCTAAAATAGAGCAGATTGTCAAAGCATGCTAACAGAAGCCTGCTTTTTAGCATGACAGAAGCAACAAAAGTGAGTGCCAAGCTCCATACTGCCTGGTTATTACAGCATTTTAGTGAGGACTGAATGCCTCTCAGCCTTTGCAGTTTCCAGAGTGTATTTTTAAACCCTCTGATAACTTCACCATCTCTTCCACCTCCTTAAAAAGGTGCATTTCCTACCTGGAGGCTTTCCTGCAGCAGGGAAGTGCTGAAAGAAACTTGCAGTCTCCCTCAGGTGACTGGGATGGTTGCATTTTGGGGCTGGAGTGTTTCTAGCTTGTTTGGGCAACACCTGACTGGGTAGGAAACTTCTTCTGGCTCTTTTTTTCCTCAGCTCTTTTGTGTCTGATCTTGCAATCAGAGAGAATATCCCCTCTGTAAGTGCTAATGGGATGTTCAACTCTATTCTTGCTGCAGGTGTTAAAGCAGAGTGACACTGAGGATGGTAATTGATTCTATAAAGTGTCCCTCTTTCCTTATCATGATGGATGTTTAATCCCCTGTAATTAACAGAGGGAGCCAGCTTCAGCTTTTAAGTTAGATGGTCTCCTCTCCAAAACACTCCCTTGCTGAAAGTGGATCATGCCTAATCTGTTTGACTTTGATAGCACAAAGTACACTTCATGCCAGAGCAGCAGTTTATGTGGAATTAAGGACAAATTACCAGAGGAACTCTTAAAATAATATGCTTAGTTGAAAGCACTGGTCACAGATACAATTACACTTTAAAAATACACTTCTGGAATCCTGCCTTGGAAAAGTCTTGAGGCTGCTTGCTTGAAAGTACATGGAGCTACCTGAAATCTTGGTGGGTTTAAGTATTTGAGCATTTCTGCTTGCTGTCCCTCCCTCCAGGTGCCTTGTGAGGTTCTGTCTGTGGGGTCAGGGTCTGTAGGAAGCCAGGAAACCCAAGCCCCTGGGAGGCCTTGCTTGGAACATGGAGGGTTTATTAAATGTGTAGTTAACTGCTGCCACCATCAATAGGCAAAGCTCACATTTTCTACCAGTGTTATGAGGAGGAGATTTAAAAGCAGACATGATTGTTCCCCTGGGCAAGGGCTGTAAAAGGAGCCCTCTTTATCCTTGGCTGAAAACATCTCCTACAGCAGCTGTGGATAGGCAAGGGCTGAGGACCTCACTGCTGAGCTGATGTTTCATTGTTGTCTTAGGGAGCATTGCAGTCACAACTCCTCTCCTCCTCCCAGGAGAGACAAGAGTAATCCCTGGAAAACCATGACCTAATAGAGTCATGGAGCTTAACTCTTGCAGCTTCTCTCCTCCTTCATTTGCAGTGCAGGATGCTGCTTCTTTATCCCATTTCCCCAGGTGGGATTCTGCAGCATCTCTCTGCTTGCACACACTCCCAGCTGGGGCAGTTGGTTTGGGAGCTGGCTGTAATCTCATTTAAAGCAGCTGGATTTAAGGTTTGATCCTGAATTGTGTGGCAGCAGGGGAGAAGGGCACTTGTACCTTGCATCACTTATTGCCTTCTAACTGTTAGATTCCCTCAGGGAGCCATTGCAGAAGGTGGCTGAATGACTGGATTGATCAGATGTGATTATAAGCCTTGATTACTGGGATCTCAGTAACCCTTGCACCCTGGAGATCCTGGGAGTTTCTTACAGCTAGATTAGCTGGAGACATGGATGGGCTTTGCCTTGGAGGCAGCTGAGGTCTCTCTGGAAATGCAAAGTCACAGAGGGAATTTTTTCCCCCCCCTATTTCTTGCTGGTTGGGTTCCAGAAGAAGGTTCTGCAGCCTTTCCTCCCTCAGCCCCCAAGGGCTGCCCTGGCCTTCAGTGCAGTGGCAGAGGTTGCCTTGCACATTTGCTGTTTGTGTCTCACTCCTGACATTGGAGATTTACAGGCTTGTTAGGGTGGAGTTGGGGGGAAGGAGGGGCAGGAGGAGGCCATTTGGCCGTGGTGGGCTCCTTGCAGCTCACAAATTTCCTTCCTGCCTCTTGTATCCCTTGTAATCTGTTTTACAGCTCTGCAGCTTTGGCTGGAGAAAGAGCAGAATTTATGGTGATGGTTGATTTATAGGTGAACTGCAACACCATTTGCTCTCAGGCAGATTTGGCAAAGCAAGGCCCTTTTCTGTTGATAAAAGGGACAGGAGAAGGAACAGGGATATTCACTAAAAGAAATAAAAGTTAAGTGAGATAAAGTATGGCCAAGCAAAACAGCTTCTCACTCTCCTACCCCTTCCAAAAGCAGGAGGGGGGAGCTGCTTAGCAGGAGGCTTTCTGCTTGGAGAATCCATGTGCATGTGGATTTGCTCTGAGGTCCATGGAGGCAGGGATGTATTGGGATGCACAGTTGCATCCCCCTGTAGCTCCCTGAGAAATGAGAGCAGTGCAGCAGTGAGTTACTCACCCAACCTTTCAGGCTCCATGGAGCCCAGTCATTAGCTAACCAGGACAAACCACACTCTGCTGCTGCTCAGAGAAACCTTCTGGGCTCCCCTTGGGTCCTGGAGGTGGTGCTGTGGGTGAGGGATGGTGTTAATCTCAGTGGGAATGATGCTAGCTGAGTCTGCTTTAAAAAGCCAAGGTCCAGGGCCTGAATCTTGAGGGACTAGAGTGGGTTTAATGTGGTGAAGTCATCAAACCAAACTCCATGAGAAGTTCCCAGCTCTAACTTGTGTTCTCTTGGTGATCTTCCCAGTCAGGTGCCTGCAGCTGGAGTTGGGGAGGTTTTGGGTGTGTTTTATTATGCTGTTGTAGACAAAGATTATGAAAAGCTAATTTCTCCAGTGTAGAGGAGGCACAGCACAGAGTTTTGGGACAGGTAGGACTCAGCTTTTGCCTCTCTTCAGTCACCCTCATCTAACTTGGAGAGAAAACTGCCATGGTGATGAGGGCAGGCTGTTGGACTGATGGCACTGTTCTGAGGAGGGCCTGCTGCTCTGCAGGGAAGCAGATGAAATGACCTCAGCCAGACAGCTAGCAGCTCACACCCACTTGGTCTCCCTTTCCTTCCACCCAGCTCTGTGCTTCCCCACAAAGTCCTCTTCTGGAGACATTCCAAACCCTCCTGGGCACCATCCTGTACAACCTGCTCTAGGTGACCCTGCTCTGGTGGGGGGTTTGGGCTAGGTGATCTCCAGAGATCCCTTCCAGCCCCTAGCATCATCCTGTGCCTCTGTGGTTCTCTGCAGAAGGCATGGTGTTAAGATGTGCTTAGCCAGTTCTGGTTTCAACTCTGCAGTTTGTCCTCTTCCCTTGCCCTGGGAAGCTAGTTAGTTTGAAGCTGTAAACTCCCAGAGGCTGGGGTTGCTTTGTGAGTTGTTGGCCTCCCCTAGCCAAGTGCAGATCCTTCCAGCTCTGGTTCAGCTCTGTCCCTTTCCCTGAGGATCCCAGGAGGGAGCAATGCTGATGACCTGGGATCACATCCTCCCTCTGTACAGCAGTGTCTTCAAGTGGGCTCCAGCCCCAGTGCCAGAGTTCAAGAGTGTCTGTTGCTGTTTCCATCAGCACTATTCATTGAGCACAGCTCAGTGGGCCCAGCCTGGCTTGAGAGCAGCATGTCTTTGATCCAAGGAAGCTCTTGCTGCAACTCATTCTTGCATTCTGAAAGTGGCTGCTGAAAGCTCAGGCCTGGTTTGAAATGAAGATCTGGGGAAGTCTGACAGGATCACAGATTGGGTTTAATAACTGAGCCTTTTGAACAGTGCACTCTGCCACTCAGAGAAGATGGGAGGGAGATGTGCTTCCATGCTTCAGAGAACTCTTTCAGCCTGATCTGACTTGGACCCTCTGGGAGAAATGAGCTTGCAGAAGCTCTGCCTTGGCACGGTGCTGCAGGGAGGGGTTGGGAAGAGCAGGAGGAAGCTACAGGGGTGCTGCAGAGCTTTGTCTTTATTCACATTTTGTTAACATGTTGGCAGAAAGCAGCAGGCATTTTTTTGCTTCTTTACTCAGCAGAGAAAACTGAGGTTGGGTGATGCCAAATGCAGTACAAGTGGAGTTTAACATAACAGAAGCCTACAGTAATGACTGCTTAAAGAGCACTCAGTGCTGGGCAGCTGGGAGCTAGTTCAGGTTCTAAGTAAAATATATGCTGGGTGTCTCAGCACTTTGCTTCTAACTGCCCAAGCAACAGATGACAGAGGGAATCAGGTAGAAGAAATAAAGGAAACTTTCCCAACTGTGTCACTGATCTTCATCCAATCTTAGCTGCAGCACTTCTAGCTTTGATGGTGACAAGAGCAGAGGCACCAGCTTCAAAGCTGTAGTTTGAAACAGTGCAGCTTGATGGGTGAGAAGCATTCATTGAAACCTTTGCAGTGTTCTTTTTGTCTTCAGAAAAGAGTTGTGTGTGTGTGTGTGTGTGTGTGTGTGTAGAGGCATTGCACCTCCATCACCAGGGGTTTCCTCATCCAAAAATAACCTTGCATTACTAGTCAGCAGCTTCCTTTTGTTCTGCTGGAAGCAGGTATCTGTAGCTTGCTGGTTCCAGAAGCATCCATGTGCCTGTGCCCAGTAAATGAGGCAGCTCCCCCAGCCCAGTTGGTACAAGACAGCAACATCTGTGATCTCCCCTGGTTACCTTTTTTTCTCCTTGTTTCTTGAGTTGCAGTGAAGTTTGGGTTTTGTTTCTTAGCATGCAAGCTCTTTGAAGCATTATCTTGGCTTTTCTTTACATGCATCCAGTATCCTCTACCAAAAAGCCAGTCAGTAATTAATAATTTAATTGGCAGTTTGGGGAAATACCATCTGATGTGGACAGGTTCTTCAGAACAACTACCAGGGAATGACAAGGGAATGAATATTGTAGTGGTTTCTCTCTCTTCAGTTGGGTCCTAATTATCTTCTTGGCCAAAGTGAATGAATAAATGATTTCATAATGTGTTTCCCCAAACACCTTTTTCTTAGTGCCCCTGCCTGTCACACAGCTCCCTCCCTGCCTGCAGAAGCAGGCTCTGGGTTTGTGTTGTACATGTGGAAGGAGAGTCACACTGATGTGGCTTGGCACCTGGTGCTCTGTGCCTGCCACTTGTAGCTGCCCTGCTACACTGAGAAGCTTCCCAAGAGCAGATGCTTGTTCAGATGAAATTCTCTCTTTTAAAACAGTGTTGACAAAATGCATTGGAGTTCTGGAAAAAGTTGGGCTTTCTTCCTTTTTGCTTCTTGAGTTTGATATTAGTGAAAGCTTGGGGAAGGAGGCAGTTGGGGTGAGTTCAGGTGAACCTCTGGAGAATGCATATTGCTTGGAAATCAGAATTTCCAGAGGCTGCTGTTTAATGTTGTCACTTCTTGAGACAAATGTCTCCTCAGTTCTGTTTCTAGCTCCTTGAGTTGCATTTATCAAATCCTTGCCAATACTGCCTGGGTGGGGGGCAGGAGGATGGGGCCAGGCTTCTGTCAGTGGTGCCCAGGGACAGGACAAGAGGGAACAGGCACAGGCTGGAACAGAGGAAGTTCCAGCTGAACACAAGGAGAAACTTCTTGACTTTGAGGGTGCTGGAGCCCTGGCCCAGGCTGCCCAGGGTGGTTGTGGAGTCTCCATCTCTGGAGACATTCCAAACCCACCTGGACACCATCCTGTGCAACCTGCTGTAGGTGACCCTGCTAGAGCAGGGAGGTTGGACTAGATGATCTCCAGAGGTCCCCTTCCAACCCCTAAGAGTCTGTGATTTGTAGCAGATTGAAGAGTTACAGAATCTTTTAGCAGTGTGTGATTGTCACAAGTGAAGTTTGACTTCCCCCAGTCAAATCCATAAGGACTGAATCCCACCTGAGCGACCTGAGATACTCTCCCTGTCATGACTGGAAGACAAATGGAGAGTTTGCAATTGCACAAGCTTTGCTTTCTTGGGGCAGGAGGAAGGATCTCATCTGGCTTATTGTCCTCTTAGCAGCAGAACTGCTTAGCATTTCTCCTGTCCTGCTTGGGATGAGGTTGAGAATTGGGCATCTCTGCAGAGGGAGGGAAGGAGATCTGGTGGAGTAAAATCAGCCTGTGGTGGAAGTGCTGAGGAGGCTTAACTGTTACCCAGGCCCTTTCTGAGCAGCTTTTGCCCCCATTTTCTTCTTCTGCTGGTTCCCAAAGGAGTGTGTTTGAGCAGCTGTCTGCAGAGCTCATTTCTCTGCCAGCTTTAGGAGACAGGTTGATTTGGTGTGTTTGTGTGGTTTGTAATCTTGTTCTGTCATTACCTATTTACTCCTTATTATGGCTTTTGGAGCAGATACTCCCCAGCCTCTGTGTTTATCTTCCTCCCTCTGTGTATTTCAATAAAAATGTCATTATTTGCAATCATTGACACTGCTGGTTAAAGCTGCTGAATTCCATCATCTCTTGTCCTGTGGAATGATCCATTAGAGATAAAGCTGCTGAGGCTGGAGGAAGGTTCTTTCCTAGGAGCAAGGAGCTCTCTGATCCCTGGGTGATGATCTTATCTCCAGAGCATGTGATTCCTTTCTCCATGCCAAGGAGCCACCAGGAAAGGAGGCTGAGGGAGTCCAGAGAGAGATTTTTCCTTTCCAAAGGGTGATCTTGAGATAGGAAGCTGGATACTGGTGGCCAATTCCCTTTGGGTAGCCTCAGCTGTTGATGAGGAGAGGAAGAGTGGGAGGTGATTTCTGTTTCTTAACAGCCTGGGAGGGCAAGAGGGATGAAGGGAGGTTAACCATGGAGGAAAGTAAAGGTGAGGAATGGAGAGGAGACCACAAAAGGGAAGAAGACAACAGTGCTGTTGGTGAAGGAGCAATCCATTAGTCTGGTTAGAATGCCTCCATTTTTCCTAATACAGGCTGGAAAAATAGCTTCAAAACAGTGTGGAGAAAGCTGCTTTTGTTGCTCTGAGCTATACTTTGAGGTGTAATAGAAGAAGAGGTTTACCTTGTAGAAAAAGCAGGCCTTAGAAGCAGGGTAGGACCTTTGCAGGTGAAAGCTGACCCTGCAGGGAGTGGTGCAGGGCTCTTCAGGGCTTCTCTCAGGTGATAAATACTCTTGCCAGAGCAAGGGCTTTTCTTTGGAGGCATTGCTGTTGTCATGGGGGCTAAAGATGTTGAAGGTCAGGGTTCAGATGATGCATTTATGGGCACACTTTGTCTTACAGAGATTGAAATACTAGCTTTTTATTCTGCCTGTCATGACTGGAGAGCAGGTTGGCCTTTGAATCTTCAAAGGGTCAATATGACTTGGCACAACTAAATCTGCTTTGCAGACAGATAACTAACCCCCAGCCTGACACAAATGCTCCTAGGCATTTGAAATGTGCTGTTCCCTTTTTGTTTCTTGTTCCTTTTTTCAGTCATTAGAGTGTGTTAAACCATGTGGGGCCTGCTTGGCCAGACCTTGTGCAGACACTGTGAAATTAACTTCCTTGCCTTCTCCCATCAATGGGACTGCAGTGACATTTCCCAAGCCTCCTGCCCATGCTGCCCAGGTCCTAGCTGAGAGTGGGTGCAGGAGATTGTGTCACTTAATCAGGGCTTTAATTGCTCAGTCTTGGTGCAAGGAGAGGCTGATGTGTGATGAGGTGGGGAGGCAAGGTGTTGTCACTAGCCAAAAGTCTGTGTAGCTGACAACTGGAGCAAGAAAAAAGGTCTTGGAGGTTTTGGAGGTTGAACTAAGGGGACAGGATGGGCTGGTCCTCTGCCAAAACTAGCTTCAGGGGAGAGCAAGTCCTCTTAGAGAGAAGCCAGCAGAGAAGGGTGCAGGCAGGCTGAGGATAATCTTAATAGATGAAGGTTTTGATGGGTTTCAGTGACCAGGAGGAAGATAAACTTGAATTGCACTCCTTTGGAGGAGCAAAAGTGAGGCCAGAGTCTGAGCTAGAGCAGAAAGTCCCTGAAGAGCAGCTGCTGGTGGAAGCTGTGGGTGCTGTGGTGACCTCCCTGTGGCATCATCCTGCCATGGCTTCTAAAGTGGCCCTGGTATCCCAGCATGGTCTGGCTGCTCTGCTTTCCACTGACACCCTCATTTCATTCTGAACTCAGAAGACATTTGCTTAGTTCTTTGCATTGTTCCTGATAATAATTCTAAGCCATTAGAGGGGAAAATTGTATTCAAAAATGCTGTTTCACACTTTATTTGTTTGATGATTTAGAGGGATAGAAACCAGCACATTTGCTGGCTTTTATAGTCTGATAATTAGCCACATCCATCAAAGCCTTCCAGGGGAATAAACAAAACACCAAGAAAATTACACTATTAATGACATCCTGTACAGCAAATGAGAAGGAGCTTTCCTTTGTTGGGGATAAAAAGGAGAGTGTCCAGTCCAGCCTAGGTTAAGAGAAGTAAAGTGCCACTGTAGGGAGAGGATTGTCTCAGGTATCTGTGGCTTCTGGACCTGTGAGCCTCATAGCTGGTAATGACAAGCAGAATCAGTTTGGGAGGACACTCAGCTCAGAAAAGGAGCTGGAAGGAGAGCTCAGAAATACTGGAATTAGGTTTTGTGGAACAAAGTTGGAAGCTGAAAGTCTTTCAGGCAGAACAGTAAGTTCTGTGTTTGTAGGAGTGAGACTTAATCCATTTCAGGGACCTTCTCTTGCTTTGCTAGGAAGAGGAGAAAAAGGTAATTTAAAAGGCTCAGGATATTACTTTCAGCTTGTTGACTTCAGGGTAAGATGACATTTGAGTCATAGCTATAACTTTTTGTTATCTAGAGAGAGAGAGAGAGATATTTTTCCCCCCCATTCTGTAAATCTTGTGTTCCCTGGCAAAGCAACAAGACATTATTCATGCTGTAATCCCACAAATTGCTGAGTGGCAGCTTTGCAGGTTAAGCTTGGCCCTTTGTCTTGGTCAAGCACTGCAGGGCTGACCCTTGGAAGTACATCCTGAAGGCATCAGTCTCCTGGTTTGTTTGCAAGCCCAGGTTCTTGGAAGTTGTGATAGATCTTCAAGCACTTGCTGGCTTAGCACTATTTGTGTAGGCTTTGCTTCTGGAGGGGGCCAGAAGGGACAGATTCTGCACTTGAAGCAGTGGCTCAAGGTCAGCAGTTTTGGCACTGTTGTGTTTTCTGTTGGCTGTTGCAGGTGGATTTGGGTGTTTTCTGAAGCAGCAGCAGCCTGTGAAAAGCTGGCTCTGGGGAAGGGCTGTGCAGATATTTCTGCTGCCACCTTTGCTTCTCTTTCATTTAGGTTGATTGGGGCCATGGAAAATTCCTTGCTCCATCATTGCTGTGGTTAAAAAGAAGTGTCTGCTGGAGGCTGGCTCAGTTAGTCCTGCTCTAGGCCTAGTTTGGTTTTCCCCAGGCAGAGAGATGTTACAAAGCTGCCTCTCTCAGGAGGGATGGAGCATTGGGCAGTTCAGTCAGAGTCCTGACACAGCCCAGCTCAGGGATGCTGCAGTCTGCTTTGGCCAATGGATGCAAGACTGATGTTCTGCTCATTTATAGATTGCATTTTGTTTTCTCTCTCCTTATCCTTGTGGAATGCATTTCACTGAATCCCAGCAGGGAGGGGGTTAGAAAGGACTCTGGGGCNATCTTGGGAGCCTCTGCTGAACTCTCTCCAGTAGTTCCTTGTCTCTCTGGACCTGGGGAGCCCAGAACTGGAGCCAGGACTGCAGATATGTCCAGTTCTGGGCTCCCCAGTTCAAGAGGATCAAAGAAGCACTGGAGAGAAGTCCAGCAGAGGCTAGAAAGATGCTGAGGGCACTGGAGCTATGTGCTATGATCTGGATGGGGCAGAGAAAAGAAGTACTTCTACATTTTTGATTCTTTTTGATAAGATTTCTGTCAGGGTGCAGAGTTTGGGTATTTTCCTAGAGGAATCCTGCTGTGTTTAGTAGTTGGACTGGAGAAGTGAAGGGAAGTAACCATGCTCTTTGCTTGAGATATTCAAAGACATGCTTAGAGAAGAGGAAGTTCTTGGATATGCTTCACTGTGCATAATCTTGTCAGTTGTCTCTGGAATTAAAGATGTCTTGCTGTTATCTGAGCCCCAGCCTGGGGGTGCAAGAGGGATGGTGACAAACCCTCCTGGATGCCATCATTGTGCCACTTCCCTCCACCAAGGATTTTTGTCCCCAGTAAGTTCCTAGCCCTTGTCCATAATCAAGGCAGGGGGGGATGGTACCACAAAGTCCTTCCCAAAAGCCAGCTCTTTGTGGATGTTGATGTGCTCAGTACCAGGGTTCCTCTGACTGCAGCAGTTCCTAATCTCTCCATTGTTGCTCCAGCCTGTAATCAATCATTCCATGGCTGTGCTGTGCTTGTAGAAGCCTTCTGCTTCTCTTCCTGCTTTTAAATAGCAGCCCAAATTCATTCCTTATTGCCTGTCTTGATGGAAATCAGGCAGATTGGGGAGTCTGTAACTTGAAGCAGAATTTAGCCTGCTTCTAACTCCCATCTGCAGTTAACATTTTCAGTTCCAGAGATGGCCCAAACAAATCCAAGTCCATTTCTTAGGTGTTCAAAGCCATGCCTATGGAAAGGGAGTTACAGGCCATGCTTTAGTGTGCATGTTGGAGCCAGCTCTGGGCAGGAGGCTGGGCTGTGGCAGAGCATTCTGCCTGGGATATTAGTCCCTACAGTTCTTCTCTTTCTGAGCTGGAAATTCCTCCTCTCTGGCTGCTCTCTCTCCAAGCAAGTCTCTCCCTGGGCTGTTCTCTGAAGCTCCACTTGGCTTTCTGCAGCCTGCAGTTTCAGATAACACAATAACCATGTTCCAATGTATTAAACTTTGAACATCCTCGAGATTCAATTAATCTTATCTTTACAACTCCCAATTACAGGCACTAATTAAGTGAAGGTTGCATTGTAGACTGGGGATATTACATTAATCATCCACAGCCTCCTAGCCATAAATTAGTTCTTTCCCAATCCTTCAGCATTGGTTCCCAGAAGGAAAGGAATGTCTCATTTCCCTCTTTTTAAGGGACATTAATCCCACAAAGGAGCTTTGGATTGGGATTAGCTTTATCACATTTATGTAAGTGATGAATGGGCTTTGTACAGGCAAAGCTCCTGGCTTTGGCCCAGAGAAATGCAGTTGAATTGTTTGATAATTCTGCAGTTGAAGGCACTGTCAGGCTTAGCTTTGGTCAGAGGATGTTGGGAGTCCATTGCTAGGTTTAGTGTTTCACAAGATGAGGTGCTACAGAGTTCTTTCCCTTAGATCTTTGTAGAGCTATCAGTTTCAGTCAGCTTCATGCTTACATCTTGAAGCATCCTAAGGAGGATTTCAGTCCCAGGTTATCCTTTCTGACCTGCCAGACCACAACAGCTAAACACTAGATATGACTTCTCTCTCTCTTTCTGATGAGTTGGAGACAACCTTTAGACTTGAAAAGTGAGAAGCTGAGCAAGGGACTGACTGCCTGAGAGTCCTCTCCAGTCAGGTGTGTTTTGAGAGACCCTGTCAGCAGCAGAGCAAGACTCTCCAGCCTGTTGCTGAGATCATGCAGGCTGCCTGCTCCAGTGTCCTGTTTGCAGCTGGTTCTGCTGGGGCATGATGGCTTTGACATCTTTAGTGGGAGTCACAAAAAGAATGCATGTTTTATTGTCCACATGGAGCAGAAGTTACAGCTGGTGCAGGAAATGGCATTTCCAGCAACACAAACCCTCAGGAGAAGTGGTACAGGGGCAGCATTGGCTTTGATGCAGCAGGGAACCAGGGAGGTCCAAAATTCCATGAACATCAGGGTGTGTCACCATGCTGAACACACAATCCTAGAGTCCTTTGGGTTGGAAGAGACCTCTGAGGTCCTTGAGTCCAACTGTTAGCCTAACACTGCCAGGTCCCCACTAGAGCATCTCTCAGCACTACAGCTGCATGGGTTTTGGGCACCTCCAGGGATGGTGACTCCACCACTGCCCTGGATGTGTTTAAGTGTAGCATGGTATTTACCTCACTTCTTAGAACCTGAGGATGTAAAATCTTAGTCATCTGATTTTTTTTGCTTCATTTGAGGCAGTATAACTTGAAAGCAGTGAAGTAACAACTTTGGGGAAGAAAAACAACCGTTTGAAACTGTCCTGACTTTTGGTAAATAATCAACATCACAGCACTCTTTCTGCAGCTTTCTCTCTCCCTGTCTTTGTGGAATGCATTCCACAGGATCCCAGCAGGGGAGGGGGCTGGAAGGGAGCTCTGGGATCAGCCAGGCCAACCCCCCTGCTCCAGCAGGGGCACCCACAGCAGCTTGCCCAGGGTCACCTCCAGCTGCCTTGGCAATCTCTCCACACAAGGAGACTCCACAGCCTCTCTGCAAAGCCTGGGCCAGGGCTCCAACACCCTCACACCAAACAAGCTCCTCCTCCTGCTCAGAGGGAACCTCCTGGCTTCCAGTTGGTGCCCAGTGCCCCTTGGCCTGGCCCTGGGCACCACTGAGCAGAGCCTGGCCCCAGCCTTGAGCTCTTGCTGAGCAGCTCCCCTCTCATTAGGCAGTGCAGCCCAGCACAGATACAGGAGTTGGCTGCTTCAAACACCATTAGCAATCTTCTCATTTCAGTAAAAATGTAGAACACCTTTGCAAAGGTTGCTCTCCATTTGCTGTAGCTAAGCCAATGCCCAGAGAGCTTCCTTTACACCTTTCTCAGCCCACCCAAAATTCCTACATGCCAGTCTTCAGCACAGCCTCACAGTTTTGTTTTGCAGACCTCTTTCCACCCCTGGTTTTCCCAGAGCTGGGTCATTTCTGGTTTGGGGGTTTGTTTTTTTTTCCCACCTAGTGCTGTATCTTCACTTTGTCTTCTGCATTTTCCTTCTACCTTGTGAAGTGCTGTGATGCTGTTGAAAACAAGGGCAGGAAAATAGCACTCATCCTGTAACATCTCTAAACACTTACTGAAACCCTTGCTCCCATCTGTTCTGTGTTGCTGACCCCTTCCAGGCTTGTAAAACTGTGGCTTTCTTTCCAGACTCTCCCCACCCTTGTCCCTAGGTTCCTGTTTCTTTCCCTGCTGTGATTAATGCTGGTTTCTTTGTGTCCCCTCTCTCCCAGGTATGCCATCCCTCCAGAGCATGGCAAGAGGCTGGAACGCCTGGCAAAGGGTGAGCTTTGCTTCCTCCTCTTTGGGCAGACACTGGGGGGTGAACTCAGGGGAAACTAAAGCATTCCTGGGTGGGGAGAATCCTACCCTTCAGTTTTAAACAGATGGGTGAAGGATTGACCTTGATCTGAGTGCTACAGCTGGGTCTTGGTGGCCCTGGTGCACTGGTTGAATAGATTTGGGTGTTACAGCCAGATCTTGGTCACCCTGGTGCATTGGTAGAGCAGGTTTGGATGTTACAGCTGGGTGTTGGTGGCCCTGGTGCACTGGTAGAGCAGGTTTGGGAGTTACAGCCAGATCTTGGTGGCCCTGGTGCATTGGTTGAATAGATTTGGGTGTTACAGCCAGATCTTGGTCACCCTGGTGCATTGGTAGAGCAGGTTTGGATGTTACAGCTGGGTGTTGGTGGCCCTGGTGCACTGGTAGAGCAGGTTCAGAGGCAGAAGAGTTGTCAGTGAATTTTTCTGCTGGTGCAACTGTCTCCCCAAAGCCTTGGTCTTCTGACACTCTGACCCCAGCTAGAAGTGACAGAAAAACCTTTGCATTTTGAGGCTTTGAGACCAACTGCTTCCACATCTGGGAGTGCTGGGGGACAAGAAGTTCACCAGCAGCCAGTGAAGTGCCCTCAGGGCCAAGAAGGCCAATGGTCTCCTGGAGAGTGTATTAAGAAGAGTGTGAGCAGCAGGTCCAGGAAGGTTCTCCTCCTCCTCTACTCTGCCCTAGTGAGGGCACAGCTGGAGTCCTGGGTCCTGTTCTGGGCTCCCCAGTTCCAGAGAGACAAGGAAAAACAGGAAAGAAAGGAAAAGAGGAAGGAGGGAGGGAGGGAGGGAAAAGAAAGGGCAGGAAAAAGGGGAGGGGGGAAGAAGGAGGGGAGGGGAAATGAAAAGAGGGGAGAAAAAGTGAAGGCTAGCTGGAGCTATGCTAAACCTCCACCACCAGGGCTCCAACACCCTCACACCAAACAAGCTTCTCTTCCTGCTCAGCTGGAACCTCCTGGCTTCCAGACTGTGCATTTTTGACCTAAGGCTCCAGCCTTAGCTGCCTCTGAACACACCTTGGGTGCAAGGTCTTTGCCTGGTGACCTGCCAAGGTGGCTGTAAGCACCCACCCAAGATGGGCAGTGGCTGCAGGCTTCAGCTTCCTCCCCTTGGCATTTCTCTTCTCTCCCAGCTGGGAATGCTGGAGGCTTCAGGGAAGGTGTCTGCCTGCAGAAGTGACTATTTTCTCATGTGTTGATGTTGTGCTTGGGTTTTGGTGCTATTTTCATTCACTTGCAAATGTTCAAGGTGCTGCCCAGCTAAAAAAAGCTCCTGTCCCAGAATAATTAACTCCAAATCTATGTGTTTCATCCTCAGTGAGGCATGATTTAATGATTTAAATGTGGTGTTGGAAGTTAGTGCAGCAGAAGAAGGCAGGGCAATCTGGAAGTGTTCTGATGGAAAAGTTCTGATGCTGTTTCTTCCAGAAAAGAGGCAAATTCATAGCTGTGACATTTCCTGCTGACAGGCTGACATTCTCCTGCCTGTTGGGTACTTGAGTGGAGTCGGGGAGAGTGGTGAAGGCAGCAGCTGGTTCTGTAGGATAAATGTACAAGAAATGGGGATCACAGGATCCCAGCAGGGGAGGGGGCTGGAAGAGAGCTCTGGGATCAGCCAGGCCAACCCCCCTGCTCCAGCAGGGCACCCACAGCAGCTTGCCCAGGGTCACTTCCAGCTGCCTTGGCAATCTCTCCACACAAGGAGACTCCACAGCCTCTCTGCAAAGCCTGGGCCAGGGCTCTAACACCCTCACACCAAACAAGCTTCTCCTCCTGCTCAGCTGGAACCTCCTGGCTTCCAGTCTGTGCCCAGTGCCCCTTGGCCTGTCCCTGGGCACCAGTGAGCAGAGTCTGGCCCCAGCCTCTTGCCCCCAGCCTTCAGCTCTTGCTGGGCATTGAGCAGCTCCCCTGTGGGGCTGCTCTTCTCCAGGCTAAGCAGCCCCAGGGCTCTCAGCCTTTCCTCCTGCCAGAGCTGCTCCAGTGCCCTCAGCATCTTCCTGGGCTCTGCTGGACTCTCTCCAGCAGTTCCTTGTCTCTCTGGACCTGGGGAGCCCAGAAGTGGAGCCAGGACTCCAGCTGTGGGCTGAGTAGAGCAGAGTAGAGGAGGAGGAGAACCTCCCTGAACCTGCTGCTGGTCACATTCTTCTTCATGCACCCCAGGAGACCATTGGCCTTTTTTGGCCTTAAGAGCAGGTTGCTGCCTCAACTAAATGTCCTGGGACATGGCAGTGTTGGTTTCCTGTGCACTGAGAGCCATGATCACTAAATACAAACAATACTGCCAACTGCTGCTCAGAAATGTTCCCTTTGAAAGCTGCAGCTTAATTTAGTCCTTAGCCAGCTTTTAGAAAGGTTCCTTTTGCACCTATTAAAAGTCAAGAAATCCAGATGACCTGACCTGTGTTCTGTAGAAGCTGAAATACCACACCAGAGAACACACAGTCTCTTGCTCTTTGGATCTATCTGGTCAACATCTGAGCCCCATCCATGGTTGGCAGTGGATAAACCAGAAATAAATCAATGAGAATCTTGCCTTTATTTTACTTTTCTGTTGCTTGGCACCTTTTGGCAGTTGGGCTGGGCAATGGTTTGAAACTCCAGTGACCCAGGATTGCTGTCTGAAGCATCTTCCCTGGCCTGTGCATCACTGGTCTGGAGTGTGAAGAAGTTTACTGTGGAGAAATGAGTATGCAATTAATATGGCAAATGAAGAACTGAGCTGTAAATGGGCTCACTGGGAGAGCTGGGGAGCCCAGGGAGAGAATCTTAATCTGTTGCCATGTTATTGGTGCTAATCACTTCAAATGGGCTTCTTTATTAGTAGCTTTAATGAGAGCCACTTAAACTGTGCATTAAAAAGAGGAACTGCAGAGAGGGAGGACAGACTGGGTAGCAGACAGTCATCATTTTAATTGAAATGCTTTTAGGACCAAAAAGTCTAAGAAAAGCTGGACTCCAGTAATCCTTTTCCCTATCTGAAACCCCTTTCCATTATGGCTCATCAATTAGTTTGGTTTCCAGTGCTTGGGTTATTTATTTGCCTAAGTGGGGATGGGTTTTAAACCCTCTAAACACCATTTGTTATTCAGTCACCCCCTTGGAGTGGAACACATGAGTCTGGAAGAAGATGGGGCTTGGCTTGATGGAACTGACATTTCTGGAAGCAGAGTGCTGCCATCAAGGGGTTTGCTGAGGTTTTTTACCCCATTTTGAGTATTTTTCAAGTGGTTTGTGACTGGTGGCAGGAGCTCAGCGTGGATCCTGTTGCTGTGGTGGAATTTAACACTTCACAGGGCTGAGCTGCTGAGTCAGCTGGGTTGTCAGATGTGTTAGTGACCACTGGGGCCAGTGGATGAGTGTCCCCTGCCTTGGGATGCTTATCTTTTGTTTCATTTCTTTAATGTTGACAGCTGCAGGCTGCTTCCTGCTTTTATCTTTTCCCTTCAGGAGGTGGTTTGTAGGGCAGAGAGCTCTGCAGTCTTAGGACTTGCATTGCTTTCCCCAGAGTCATACAGCAGCCCTGGAGAGAAGGTGTCCAAAGGCCATGGCAGTGGTGGGAGCAGGTGCTGCATCCTTGGTGCTTTTTCCTTCCCCATATTCCAGATGAGGCTGGCTCCAGGGGTTAGGCACTAGCCCAAACTGGAGACACACAAGTTCTGTTTCTTTATTTGCTAGGGTTTTACTGAGGTTGTGGCCAATGCACTTACTCCTAGGCACAGGAGACTTCAGTGCTGGCTCTCAGTCCCAAGAGATCACTTAGCTCATGGGTATCAACTAGAGGAGGGGAGATTGAGATTGGATATCAGGAGGAAGTTCTTCACTGTTTGGGTGGTTAGACACTGGCACAGGTTGCCCAGAGAGGCTTTGGAAGCTCCATCCCTGGAAGCTTTGAAGGCCAGGCTGGCTGGGGCCCTGAGCAACCTGCTCTAGTGGGAGGTGTCCCTGGCAGGCAGGGGGGTTGGGACTAGATGCTCTTGAAGGTCCCTTCTAACTCTGGCTATTCTGGGCTTCAACTTTAATGGAATTTAGACTTTCCTGCCTCAACATGCAAGTTGTTGTCCCAGAATTGAGGTGCTTTTCTAAAGAAGGAGGGATGTACTGGTTCTGGCCATCCTCAGCTGGGTGCCTGTTGCTTTGATCTACCGGAAGGATTTCAGCAAGTTCTCATGTTGGCAGCTTGTCTCTGCTGGGCTAATTGACTGGAAGGGTACAATTCCTGGAGTGATATTCCTCTTTCTGATGTCTCTGCAGGCTTTTTCCCAGGAAGCTCTCAGGGATGTGATGCTTTCCTACGTCACAAGATGACTCTCATCTCCCCCTCCATCCTGAAGAAGTACGGCATCCCCTTTGACCGGGTAGGTACAGAGCAGCAGGGACCCTGCCCAAACCCCAGCACCCCTTTGGATGGAATCCACTCATTCCCAGGCCTGGGGAGTGATTTTTGCTTCCCCTCTCCAGTGTCTCCTAGGGTTGGAGCCAGGTGCTTTGCTGTAGATGAGGATTTGTGGCTTGGCTCAGGCACTTGTAGCTTTCACTATAACTGTGTCTCTTAGGGATCCTCTCCAAGCAGAGAGGGACAGACTTTCCCACAGATGCCATGGTTTATCCATAGGCAGCAGAAGTCCTTGGTAATTCTTGAACACATTCTGGATCCAGGATGAACCCAGAACTGGAGTTAGCCATACTGGTTCTCTGTTGTGTAAGCATTTGTTCTAAGCCAAGCCAGTAAGGAGCCAGGAATCCCTTAAGTCCTCTTATTTGAAGTGAGGAGGGGGGGGGAGGGGTCATGTTTGTTTGGGATGATCATTTTAATGTGCTTACTCTTAAAGTCTTCTGGCAAGAAGTAAATCTCCTCAGCCAAGCATGCTTAGCAGGGATTTAGATCTGTGCAGACTCCAGCAGCTCCTGCTGCTGGGTGTTAGCAGCACACAGAGCCTGTCCTGCAAGGGTGTCTTTGGATGTGGGAGAAGGAATTGGGTTAGAGATAGCAGGACTCTTTCACTCTAGTGGGGAGTGTCAAGGAAAGCCTTGTTGAAACTGGTTTCATCCTTCCCCATCCCCTTTGCATTCATCTGTAGATGTTATGGCCATCTTTTGTGAAGTCAGAACTTCTGTGCTCTGATCATTTATCATTTTTAAGCATGGCTTTGTTAGAGTTAGTCCAGCAGAGACAAAGGGTAACACCTATTTGTTGAGCCTGGTGATTCTTGGAGATGGAAGTAAAAGATCTTGGCTCTTTGATAGCATCAAACCCTTATGAATTCATTCAATTTACTGCTCTAGGGACTGTTTCATTTTTCCTAGTGGAAGGCTGTGATGAATGAAATTTGAAGTGTAATCATCTTGGCTTGTCAGATGAGCTTGCTGTCAGTGCAGGGGAGACTTGAAGGAAGCAGGGTGGTGCTTCTGGTTCAGTAGCAGTGCCTAGGCTTGGACTGGTTGGTACTGAACTGGTCAGAGAGAGCAACAAACCATTTTTCTTGTCATTCTGTCTGTGGAACCTCATTGCCAAGTGTGAAACCCTGCTCCAGATGGGTGAAAAGCAAATCTAATGGTGGGATCTGAGTTTGTGAGGAGGGTGTTTGAAGGAAGGAGATGTGTGGACTGGAGGATGGGAGTTTAATGCAGAGATGCCTCTTTGAGAAATGACTTTTGATAGAGGATAAAAGACATTCTCTAGCCCAACCATATTCAGGAAAGAGTAGAGAATCTATAACCAGTGCAAGCTCCTGAAAAGTGTCTGACTCATCCTTATTTATTGGCCCAAACTGTGAATTTTAAGGATTTCTTCTTCTTCTGCCTCTTTCTACTTCAGCAGCACTTGAGTGCTGTGTCCTTGCTGCTGCCTGCAGTGCTTCCTTGCAGTGTTGTCTTAAGCAGAAGCTGTAAGTGGTGGAATAATGGCTGAGCAGAGCCCAAATAATGTCCAAATAAGCACTGCTTCTGTAACACAGCTGCAAATAGTCCCTGAAGAAGTGCCTCTGGGTGCACAGGAGCTGGTGGAGTGAAGTTTGGCCTCTGGTGAGAGGCAGAGAGGGCTGGGAAATGGGGAAGAACTTCTGCCAGTTCATCCTAGCAGCATGTGGGGGCTGTGCTCTTGGGTCTGCTGGAGGCCAGGAGCTGAAGGAAGTTCTTGGAGGACTTGCAATGTTTGGATGTTGTAGGTGGGCATCTTTCCCCCCAGAATAATAGTAGCTTGGTACAGGTTTGGTTTTGAATTGTGCACTGAGTGCTGCTCAACCAAGCAAGGGAAGCAAAGGATTTGTTCAAAGGCAGCAGAGGAAAACTTCTTCTGAGCTCATCTCAAGTCTCTTTTGCTGAGCTGTGTGGTGGTAGGTGTGGGATGGGATGCAAAGTGATTTAAATAAGGGAGTTCCTCATTTATTGCTTGGTAAAAAGTCTTTACCTGCTTAGCCAGGCTTCCCACCATGACTTTTTTGATGTGTGATGTGAAGGAGTTCTGCAGATCAGTGCCTGGTGTCTCCTTCCTGCTGAGTATGTGGAGGAATCTTAATGCTAAGAATCTGGTTTTTGTGTCTCCATTTCCCCCTCCAATAGAAGAGGAGAGGGTAGTGTACACAGAGAGGACAACATTCATGTCAAAGCCAAAGCAAGAGGGGTTATTAACATGTTACTTAAATAGAATTCCTAATCCTGACTTACAGAATGTGTGTTTTTGATGATAGCTATTTGCTTCTCTCTGGCACTCAGCAGAAGGATGTTTTTAAATGCAAAAAAGGAGGAGGAGATCTCTTCAGTCTGAGCAGGCTGTGTCTGAATGCCTCCTGTTCTGAAATAGGAGCTCTTCTGAAGGAGGCTCTCTGTTATTCAGGAAGACAGAACATGTGCCATTTGTCTTTGGAGGCAGAGATAGGATCCCTTCATCTCAATCCCTGGCAGCTCCCAGTGAAGTGAACAGGCACTGTTCACTCTGCCTCTCTGGAGTGGTATTTACCTCTGGAAAAAAAAGGAGCAGGTCAATAGGAGGCCTTGTTAATAATTAAAAATGTGTATTTCTGTAATCCCCTATTGATTTCTCCACTTACTCCTCAAGAGCTTGCAGGAGTCAGTAAATTTGGGGCTTTCTCCATGAGTGGCAGTTTGCTCTGGCTTGCCTTCAGTAGTTATTACTTTTCTGCATGGCCTCTCCATCAGCTTGAGTGCTCTGTCATTTATTGGAGGGATAATGTTGACAGCAGTGCCATGGAGGAGACATCCACTGTGGGCTTGAAATGAAGACACCAGGATGCAGATCTCCTGACAGAAACAGAACCTTTCTGTCTTTGGAAGTGAGCAATCTCCCACTCAGCTTGGATTCATGGAGGGGATGGATGGGAGGTTGCTCCATGGAGCTGGTCCAGGCTGCACCTCAGCTCCTCTCATCCAGAAACAACTGCAGAAGCTTCTTCCATGATCCTATCAGGGTTTATTCTCTCTGGGAAGTTATTCTGCTTGCCATTAGCAAGTCCAGGTGTTAGTCCAGCCAGGTGGGTAGATGTTTGAGCTTCACTTTAGACCCATCCTTGTGTTTTTAAGTGCTTTGGAATCTCTGCAGGCTTTGAAGTGCTGTGTTGTGAGTTCCTGCTGGTGGGAAGGAATCCAAATGGAGCTGATTGGCATGTGACTGCTGTGAGAGGGCTGTCAGCACTTCTGGGTTGGAAAGACAGGGAAGGTCAAATCCTGCCTCTTTCCTCATCCCTAGGAGGGAAGTGCTGTCACAGGCTTGCTGGGCTGGAAGGGTTGCTCCCTGCTCCTCAGGTCACTGCCAGTTGCTCTTAGGATCTTTGTGCTATACTCTAACAGTTAAACTTCTTTCCCTCCCCCCAATAACTTCTCTACTTAAGAGGTAAAAAGAGGATTTTCTGGAAGGATCACAAACTGATTGGCCTCTGATTACAGCTGTAATCTGTGGAGGCTTTAACCCTTGCATGAATAATGGCCATAATGCTTATGGTTGCTTTAATTTTGCTTAAATGGATGCAGTGGTGGTGGGCTGTAGTTCTGAGGAGTGAAAGTGGTGTGAGTGGGAAGATAAATGCAGTGAAAGGTACTTCAGAAGGACCTTGCAGGGCAGAGTGCATGTTAGGAGTGAAATCCAGTTTTCTTGGCTCCTCTAGCATGGTGGTAGGAGTGTAAATTTGGGCTTCCATGAGCTAAAGTAGTCATGATCTGGAGATTTGTTAATCTTTGGAATGCTGCATCCTTGGAGCTTCTTGGTAACTGGAGCCTGAGAGTCTAAATAATTCAGGTTTTGTGACCCCTTCCATCTGTTGCCTTTTTCCTTCCTAGAAATACTTCAGTGTCTCTGCAGATAACCTGAAACTGTGGTAGGTTTAGCCAAGAGTTGGCAGTGACTCTGCTGCCTAGCCTCCAGCTGAGAGAAAGAGTGTTCAGAGGAGGCCATGAAGATGTGAAGGTTCTAGAGGGGAAACTGTATGAGGAGCTGCTGAAGTCACTTGGTTTGTTCAGCCTGAGGAAGAGGAGGCTGAGAGGAGACCTCAGTGTGGTCTATGACTTCCTAATGAGGGGAAGTGGAGAGGCAGGAGCTGATCTCTGCTCTCTGGAGGCCAGGGATGGGAGCTGAGGGAATGGCACGAAGCTGTGGCAGGGAAGGGTTAGGCTGGGTATTGGGAAGAGGTTCTTCAGCCAGAGGGTGCTGGAGCCCTGGAACAGGCTCCCCAGGGACACAGTCACAGCACCAAGCCTGTCAGAATTCCAGAAGCATCTGGACAAGGCCCTCAGGCACATGGGGTGATCATTGGGGTTGTCCTGTGCAGAGACAGGAGTTGGACTTGATGATCCTTGTTGGGTCCTTTCCAACCCAGGGCATCCTATGAGTCTATGTAACTAGTGAAACTTTCTTTACAGGTCTCTGTTCTCCAGCTGCTCTGTCAACTGATCCATGGGTGTCTCTGCTTTTATCTTTCAGATCACCCAGGAAGCTGGAGAGTTCATGATTACCTTTCCCTATGGTTACCATGCTGGCTTCAATCATGGCTTCAACTGTGCTGAGTCTACCAACTTTGCCACTTTGAGGTGGATTGACTATGGCAAAATGGCAACACAGGTGGGTGCCTGTTGGGCTGGGCCAGGAGGGTTCCCTGTTGGGCTGGGGGTGGTTCCTGTTGGGCTGGGGGTGGTTCCTGTTGGGCTGGAGGGGTTCCCTGTTGGGCCAGGAGGGTTCCCTGTTGGGCTGGGGGTGGTTCCTGTTGGGCTGGGGGTGGTTCCCTGTTGGGCTGAAGGTTCATTAGCTCATGAAATACAAAGGACTGAGAGTGGGAGACTTGCCCTAAAGAACAGAATGGGAAATGCTGTTGTTTGGACAGTGTGCTCTTTCATGCTTTCTGCCTGTTGTGTCACTTTGGGGGCACAGGAAGGACTTTGTCAAGTGCTAGATGTTGCACATACCTGGGGAAGAGCTTGTTTGGAGCCTAGTAAGTTAGGATTGGTTTTCTGATGCATCTGAAGTGCATTTCCCAGGGAGTGAGGAGGCTGCTGGACCTGAGTCCAGTCCATTAGGTGCACACTGAAGGGGAAGGAATAAGCTAGAAATACTTTCAAGCCTTAATAAGACTTTGGTAATAACCTTCTGCAAATCCCTGTGTTTCTCAAATGTGAGCACTCAGTTTAGTTTGAAGAGGGGAGTGATGCTGCAGTGCCTTTGGCTGTCTCTCATCAGGGCAGACCTGTGTGTTCTGTTGCTTCTGAGAGCTCTGAAGTCAGTGCTGGCTGGCAGGACTGCAGAGGCAGGGCATTCTCCTGCAGTCTCAGAACTGATTCAGCAGCATCTTGTCAGTGTTTCCATTGGGGATCAGTTCCACCCAGCCTTTGGGGAAAGGATAGATGATTAGAGAGGGGCTAGCATGGAAAATTGCCTGAGATCTTCCTCTCCAGAAAGGCAGACTTGGGTTTCACTCTAGAAGAGCATTTCTAATATTGCCTTCACTTATTTTTCCCTCTGTTAGCACAGCTCTGTACCTTCTGTAATGCTGAGATGCCATCCTGGTGCTTGCTTCTGGACAAAACCAGTTGTGTTCTAAAGGGGCTGCAGGCAGCTCTGTGTCTCAGCCTGTGGAGCAGCACAGTGATGTCCCTTGTTCCTTTACAGAGGTTTATATTCAGAGAGCAGCAGAAGGGAGATGCTGAGTGAACGGTGTCCTTCACTTCTCAGCTTTGGGATCCTTCACAGAGCCCTTTTGAACCTTCCACCTTTTTCCTCTAATGCTTTCAGCCACTTTGGAGCCAAGCTGGAAGTTGGTGCAGAGCATTCTCTTTGGTGGTGATGAGTGGTGTGTTAATCACCCTCCCTGGCTGCTCTGTGCCTCATGTGAGTCACTTCTTGCTGCTGAAGGCTTGTGCTGTTCCTGGCACTGCAGCATTCCAGATCCAAACCTCCCCCTCTCCCTATTTTTCCTTCTCCAGAAGTGAACATCATTAACCCAACCACAAAGGGAAGGTGGTTGCCACCCCACAGGACTTTCTCTTTTGTCCCCTCTTTGGTATTCTGTATCCTTCCTCATCAGCTGCAGGCAGTCTTTGGCTCTCCAGTGGTACAATAATCAATATTGGAGAAGCTCAACCCATGGAAGGGAGGCTCAGCTTCCTGCAAAGGGAATTGTCTGGCTTTGCTTCTTTTTCCTCCAGCCCCACAGTTTGGAGACCTCCACTGGTAGCCAACCTGTTTGGCATTTGAGCTCTCTCCTTTTCTCAAAGAAAGATGTTTTAGGATTTCATTTCTGAAGCCACAGTTGGTGTCAAAAGCATCTCCTGTGAGGGGCTGCTAGGGGCTGTGCCATGAGACAGCAAACTGAAATCTGCCATGAAATAGAAAGGACACAAAGTGCAAGGGGCCACTGGAGCCAAACCTCTGCCCTGCTAGCAGTGGCAGCTGAAATGATTCTGCAACAGAGAAATCCTCATGCTGAGTAGTCAGGAACTTGTCCTCTGTGTCCCTCAGCAAGTGTTGAAGTGGTGAAGCCTGTGCTGGTGTTTCTCATCTCCTCCTAGCCCAGCAGGGCTGTAGAGCAGAGCCTGTGGCAGGCATGGAGGGCTGGGAGGAGGCTGGAGTGGGAGTCAAGACATGGGAAGTTCTTCTGAACTTAAAGGGGTGGGAAGAAGGAAAACCTAGCCCCAGAAGAGGCTTCCAAAGAGTGTGAAGTGTCTTCAACTCCAAAACCCAGCCCAGCAGCCTTGGTTTGGAACTCTGAGCCCCTTGTTTGTCTGCTGTGCCCATGTACCAGCAGGCTTCTCTGTAAGCAAATGGTCATGGTATTGCAGCCCAGCAAATGAGGTTTATCCTGGCAATTCTGACAGACCCTTAACTACAGCAGTGCCAGCAGGCACCACTCTCATATTAAAAGCAATTTTGGGTTCAGCCATGTGTTCCCAAACAAGTGACATTTGGGAAGTGCAGTTTTAGATTGAGCTTCCATGCTCACATTGTCAGGCAGCCTAGCATGAAATTACTGAACAAGCAGCAGCCAGGGCTGGGGGCAGCTCTGCAGAGAGGAAAGCTGGAGTGTGGAAGGAGATGCCCAATTTATTCCCTTTGCTCCCAGTGACACTTAGCTGTGCAGGGATTGCCACTGAATGTGGCCTGAACCACGAGCTGCATGCCTGCTCATTAACCCCTTGGTACCTTACTACCAGGTAGTAGTAAGTAGTTCTCTTTTTGAGAAGCCAGGGAGAGGTTTTGCAGTCCCTTTCAGAGCTCTGGTTGATGTGAAGGGCCTGGAAGGGTGTCTGAGGGTGGTTACTGAGGTGTGATGCTGTCATCTCTTCAGGTGGAAGCTGTAGCTGTTCCTCACAAGCAGCCTCTTACCACAAAGACATAGTGACCAAAGCAGCTTTATTAAGTGACATAGGATCAATACCCTGAGCTAAATTTGTGTCCTCATCTCCATCAGATGTCTCTAGGACCTGTTCAGCATGTCCCAGGCTCAGGTGGGCAGTTGGAGAGCTGCTGGCTTTGGCACATAGGTTACCAGAGAGGTGCAGCACAACTCTTGGCTTTCTCTCTTCAGCCTCTCCCTGGTTTTGTTTCAGCTTTTTCATGCTAGCAGATGCTTGCCTCTGCTCTGACTTGCTGCTCTCTCTCAGAACTGCTTCTCCAGCCTCAGTGCTGAGGGCTGGTGTGTGTCAGACCATGTCTTCCTGTCATCTCTTGTGATGTCTGTAGCTCCTCGGGAGTGATTGTTCTCTCTTCCTAGCAAATGTCAGTCTCCTTAGGTGCAGAGGAACATTCTCCTTCACTTGATGGCTTTAGTTCTGTGCTGGTGTCCCACTGGGAAATAGATGTCTTGCCTACAGCTGGACATTGTGCCCAGAAGTGTGAGGATTAACAGCTCTTTAACTGTTCCCCCATTAATTGGCACTGGAAATGTCTCCATCTGTCCTGGAGGAACCTGGTGCTGCAGCTGCCTGACTTCCAGCCAAGGTGACTTTGAGGCCAACCCCAGCTTGCCTCTTCCACCTAATCTGCCTGAAAAGCTGTGGTTGAACAGCACATCTGTCAGGGATTGAGAAGGAGACCTTCAGGTTCATCTTGGGACCCTCCTAGGTCACCCTGCTGCAGCTCAGCTCAAACTCTGGCAGGAGTTAAGTCTCCTTCAGCTCCAGTCCTGTTTGACTACTGGGAGTAGCAGTCTGTCACAGTGTGCAGAGGAAGAAGAGATCCAGAAGAAGGGAGCTAAAAGGGATTTTTGCAGTGCTGGAGATACTGGCCCAGTCTTTCAGGAGCCAGCTGTAATTGGAATGCTCTGCCTTTGACCTGAAAGGTCTAAATAATCCAATAATTAATGAACCAATCCAGTTGAGGAAGGGTGGGTTTATTTCTATCTACTGCAGTTAATGTTCACCTGCATGGGCAGAGCCTAGAAAAGGAGGGAGGGATATTTTTCCTTTGTACTCTGGAGCTGGAGTTGTTCAGTCCTTTGCCTTCCATGAGCTCTTTGGCATGGTGGTTGGGGTGTTTTTTTCCCCTGTTTGATGGTTAAAGGCCTGGTGCAGGAAAGGCAGTTGAATGATAATGTTCATTCCTCACTCTCTGGTGTTTTAAGCCTGCAGCTCCTCCCTGCATTCCTCTTTTGGTTTGCTTTCCTGGGCAGACAGAAGGTCTTAACAGCTGCAACCTAACCAGCTAGGAGTAAATAACCCTTTTAAAGCCTAGTGGTTGGGGCAAGTGTCCTTTCTGAAGTCAGGGTGGCCTGGAAGTCCTCCTGATACTCAGAAAGGCCCTTTCAGAGTGTCCAATGTTAGAGGAAACTCAAGGGGAACTCCTAGGTTAACTTTCCCATTTCTTTTCCAAGCTGGACAGCAAAGAGGTGGCTGGGAGGGGAACAATTTCTTCCCTTTCTGTTAATAGCAGACCCTCCTGGATGCTGACATCTCTCTTGTTAGCAGTTGACATTTTCCTACCTTCACTGGAGCTCCTGTTTACTCCAGAGATGGTGCTGGAGTTATCTACCTCAATATAAACTGGGGTCAAGTTGCCTTTCCTTCCCAAATCCCACATTGTATCTCCTTCAGCTCAGCCTGGGCAACATTCCCCACACAGCCCCTGGCTCCTGCTCTGCTGCTGCTTAGTCATTTCCCTGGGGAGGAGAAGACAACTCAGAGCCTTCCACTTGGCTTTTACTGGTCTCTTGAAGGCATCCTCAAGAGAGGTCCCTTCTGGATCTCAGGCTCTGACATGGTTTATTCCTGCTGCATTCCTCCTGCTGTACTTTGGGTAACAGCAGAAGAACCCTGGAATAACTGTACAACATCTGACAGTTAGAAGACCTCACTTTTGCATTGGGGTGTTCATCCTTTGAAGTTGCCTTGCAAAAGCAAAGCCTGCTTCTTCCTCTTCAGATATTAGTTGTTGTCTCTCCAGAGTGGCCTTCCTTCCCCAGAAAAGAAAAGCCAGGAGGTTTTCAGAAGCAGTCTGGAATGTTGTCAAGTTGGTCTCTGAAAGAAGGGAAATCAGGACTGTGTTTTCCCATCACCTTGGCTGGCTCTGATTAGACCTTTTTAAGCTTGGAGAGCACACAGGGGGGAAAAAAAAAAGAGTATGGCACAGCATTTCCATGGCTTCTTTTTGTCAGCCAGATGCAAAGTTGCTCTTGCACAAAATCTTCCACTTGATTTTTATTTTTTCCCTCCTTAATTTCTGCTCTGATTTGTGAGCTTCCCTGGCACCTTCCTCTCCACACAGCACTGCCTCTCTGCAGGAAGGAGGAATCTTTGCACTGCTTCTCATGCTGAGGTGGAAAGGAGCCAGTTCTGTTTTCTGTAGGTGGCTTGGAGCTTTGTTTTAGCTGCTCTCTGCTGAAGGACTGGTGGGGAGGTTGCTTGGCATTGCTACTGTTACTGAAGGAAGAACATTTACACCTCTGTCAGAAGTGAGAGCTCCAGGATTTCAGTCCTTGGGCTGCTGCTGCTGGGCCTAAGGACTGTTGTCCATGAGGAGGGCTGGGTGCTAAGTAGATAGCTGGCCTTGTCCCTGTGGATGTCCTGGGCAGCTGAGAGACTCCTTTTAGATCCAGAAAGTGACTGTAAATGGTGCAGGACTTGGCTGACAGCTCAGGGGATGTGGCTCCTCCAGGGCTGTGGTGGCTGCAGGCAGCTTGTCTCCAGCTCTGCCCAGGCTTTGCTGTAACCCTTGGGGCACTCAGCTGGGAAGGAGCTAGGGTTCTCAAACAGGTTTGGTTTCTCTTGTTGACCAGACAAGGCCTATTCATGCTACTCAGCCTCAGTTACCTGAGCTTAACTACCACAAGGTCTAAAACATGCTGTTGCTGGCTCTTTGGATGCTGCTTAGTAAAGGCTTTGCCAGCTCAGGGTGACTCTCATGGGAACAGCTGGATCTCTGGGATGGAAAGCTGCCCTGAACCCATGAAGTCCTGATGTTGTTGGGCTGACACCATCTCCTAATCTTTCTCTGCCTGGCTAACCCTGTGATTTATGGTGTGGAGGCTGTGGTGTGCTCTGTGGCTGCAGTAAATAGGGAGGTGAAGAATGTGCTCCCTGCAGCTTGTTCCTTCAGCTTCTCTGTCACCCAGGAGTCCCTGGTAGAGTGTTACCAGCCCCAATCATTCATGTGTCAGAGCTGAGGCTCACAGGTCACCTGCCTTTGGGGCTGCTGGAATGGCAAAGCCATCAGAAATGCCTTTCAGAAGCTGCCTTAGCATTGTGTTCTCTGTGCTGCCAGTTTTGCTCCACTGGAGTTGCTTCAGGGGTGAAGTGGGGGCAGAGATGGAAGAAGGAAGAGCAGTTTTGTGTTCCACTGAAGAATAAAGAACTGAAGAGGGCATTCTGATCAAGTGCAGAAGGGCTGATGGCAGAACTCTGAAAGGCAGGGGGAAAGGGGGAAGTAGCATGGCTTAGGCATTGGCCCAGGCTGCCCAGGGCAGTGCTGGAGTCACCATTCCTGAAGGTGTGCAGGAGATGTGGTGCTGAGGGCCATGGTTTAGTGGTGACCTGGCAGTGGTAGGTCAATGATTGGACTCAAATGATCTCTGAGATCTTTTCCAACCTTAATGATTGTGTTCTGTGATTTCTCTGATCAAAGTGGGCTTTATTTTGATGGTGCAGTGAGAGCAGATTGCTTAGGAACAGCCTCTTTTGGGTCTTTTTAACTCCATTTTGCTTTATTCTTTGGCTTTCCTGGGAGCTGTGTTCCCCACTTGCCTCCAGCTTGGTTCTCTGGTGCCAGTTAGCAGTTTCAGGGGTTTGTGGGGTGGATTATAGCTGGGCACTTCCCAATCTCAGCCATTTCTGCTTTGGACTCCCCCAGCTCTCAAAACTGCTTCCAAAATACCACCTGCAGGTGGGTCTGGATGATTGCAGGAAAGGCAGAAGGGATGCTTCTGTTGGGTGGTTTTCAGAGGGGACTCAGTTGCTCTTTCCTCTAGGATTGATATCCAACATCTTGCCTCCTTTATTTGTCCACCAGCCTTCCCTTCATCCTCAGCTGTAGCATTTGGAGCTACCAAAAATGCACATTTCAGCTTGGTAGCCTTGTGACAAATGTTCCTGAAGAATCCTTGTTATTGCCAGGGAGAGAAGTTGATGGTGTGCTAGGAGCAAATCTTGGGCTGTCACTTTAGATGCTGACACTTCCTCTGCCACCCAATACAGTTAGTCATGTTTCTCCCAGCTGCCTCTAGATCTTGGTTGTCATCCATGGGATGCAGAAATGGGGAATTTTCCTACTTCATCTCTTGGTTTCCAGGGGGGTAGCAGAGCATTTGGCTGTGGCTGAAAAGCAGGTGATCAAACAGGAGGGTAAAAGGATAACCTCAGTCACTCAGCGCTAATTGTCTCTCATGTGTCTTGTCACTTGAGAGCTGGAGATCTTGGCCAAGCCATGGCAGTTCAGCCTCACCTTGCTGAAGGTGTGAATGCAGGGAGCTGCTAAGCTGCTGAAATGATCAGAGTCACAGAACCTTTCAGGTTGGAAGAGATCATCAAGTCCAACCCTCAACCTAGCACCACCAAACCATGGCCCCAGGCACCACATCTAGAGGGTTTTAAACTCCTCCAGGGATGGTGACTCCACCCCTGCCCTGGGCAGCCTGGGCCAGTGCCTGATAACTCTTGCAGCTTAGAAGTTTCTCTTAGTATCCAATCTAAACCTCCCCTGCTGCTTTCTGCCACCCAAAGTGGTCAGTGGCAGACTTCTTTCATTCACCAACTGCATGTCTGGTGACCTGGAAGAGAGGATAGCATGAGGTAACCTGAGAGGGGTGTTTGCTCTAGACTGCATCATAACCACTGCTAAAAGTCTTATTCTGTTTACTCCTTGTCCTGGCATGAGCCTGTCAGAGCAGAAGGGAACTGGTGCTTCATTGAATCTCCTTCTTGTAGTGCTGCTGAGAGCATGGAATTTACCTCTGTGTTCTACAGAAGGGCTACAGAAATGATGAGGAGTCTAGAACATCTCTCTTGTGGGGAGAGGAGAGAGCTGGGGCTGCTTAGCCTGGAGAGGAGCAGGCTGAGGGGAGATCTGATCAATGCTTAGCAATACTCCATGGGTGGGGGTCAGGAGGATGGGGCCAGGCTTTGGTCAGTGGTGCCCAGGGACAGGACAAGAGGGAGCAGGCACAGACTGGAACAGAGGAAGTTCCAGCTGAACATCAGGAGAAACTTCTTGACTTTGAGGGTGTTGGAGCCCTGGCCCAGGTTGCCCAGAGAGGTGGTGAAGTCTGGACCCTCCTGGATGTGACCCTGTGCAGCGTGCTGTGGGTGACCTGCTGTGACAGGGAGGTTGGACTAGATGATCCCCAGAGGTCCCTTCCAACCTCTAACACCCTGATTCTGTGAAGCTGTGCAGAGATTGCCAGCACATGCCTGAAAGACAAGTAACAGGCATTCCATGAGGAGATGAGGAGTTCAAAGGAGGAAAAACCCAAACTGCACAGTTCCTGTCTTTAATGGTTGGTAGTTGAAAGCTTATGGGGAAAGAAGATGAGTCTTGACCCCCTGTTTCTTGTGTAATTACTAGCAGTGCCCTGAGTCTCAACAACAAACCAGTTCATTAGGAAACCCACTGGAGATCCTCCACAGAGTTTCATAAACAAAACAATTAGGCAGAGCTTTCCAAGGACCCCCCCCCAGGTCCCTGCCTGCAGGGCATGCTTTCTCCTTGCTTGCTTCCTTAACTTGCTTCCCTAATGCTCCATGTTCCAGGCAGATCTTTGTGGGTGCAAGTGCTGTTGGCTGGGGGGGTTAGGTTTACCTCACTCCCTGTGCAAGAAGATGATTCTGGTTTAAGAGAGAATCTGAACTGCTATGTGGCATGCTTCAGTTAGGCAAATAAAGGAGTGAGTGGCACCAGGTTTCTGCTGAGGTGTTTATTACACAGAGATTTCTTCCTTTTTTTGTTTTCTTTATTTGTTTGTTTCTTTGGGGTTTTTTTTTGCTGTTATTTTTTACAGCTTCTGCTAGAATTCTTCTTTATATTTCACTGTTCTGTGCAGGACACCTGTAAGGATTCCAACTACCCTCAGTCTTCTCCAGGCTAACCCCAGCTCTCTCAGCCTTTCCCCACAGGAGAGATGTTCTGGTTCCCTAATCATTTCTGTAGCCCTTTCCTGTGCCCTCTCCAGAAGTTCCCTGTGCTTCTTGATCAGGAGTGACCAGACCTGGAGCCAGGACTCCAGCTGTGGCCTGACTAGGGCAGAGTAGAGGGGAAGGAGAACTTCCCTCAACCTGCTGGCCACACTCTTCTTGCTGCACCCCAGGATGCCACTGGCCTTCTTGGCCCTGAGGGCACATTGCTGGCTCAAGCTCATCCTGTTGTCCCCCAGCACTCCCAGCTCTTTTCCCACAGAGCTGCTTCCCATCAGCTCAACCCCTAAGCTGCCCTGCTCCATGAGGTTATTCCTCCCCAGGTGCAGGACTCTCCACTTGCCCTTGTTGAAGTTCTGGATCCCAAACTGGTTTATTCTGTTGTGCTGGATGAATATTAACTGGATCTGAAGCAACAGGTCTCCAGTAAGACATTGCATAGCTCTTTCAGAAGGTTATCCTGGGAGGATTTGGTGTTCCTCCCAGCCTCTGGAAGCTCTGGGAATTCATGGAGAGCAGCTTAGGAGTGTTGTCTGCACTAGTAATATGTGTTCCTAGAAACACAGCAAGGATTTTGTAGCTGCCTTGGAATGGAACCATCTTTCTTTCCCAGGAACTTTGTTTTTTAGGCTTCCTTGTTGTGACAAAGCAGACACAGAAGCTTTAAGGAAGGATTCTGGGTTGCTGTTTCATGGTGGCAGAAGAGCTGAAAGGCTTCCTGAGGGGATTTTGGGGTTTTGTTGTGTTTCAGTTTCCATTGAGGTGAAGTGGGAGGTTAGCTGAGTCTGAAACAAGTGTGCAGTGGCTCCTGCTTTCCTCTGAATGGGAGGTGAGGGCTTTGCCATGAGCCAGAGGTGCCAATTTCCATCCATCACTGTGGTGATTATTCCTACTTAAGGAGAAGGTTGTTTTCCATTAGCTGTGTGGATGGTAGAGAACAGATGGAGTTCAGTGGAGTGTTAATAGCTGGGAAGTGAGGGAAATAGCCTCCCAGAAATGGCTCTGAAGGTTGAGGTTGAAGAAGGCTGCCTTCTTCCATTTATCATGAGATTTTTATGGCTTGGAGGAGACAGGCTTTTTATTGGACTTGTTCTTTGATAGAGTTATTAGTGTTTTCATTTGAAAATCATTGCAAATAAGATAACAGTTGCACATTCAGGAGCCACAAATTTCCCAGGATCAGCCTGTGAGCTCTGAGTGATGGGGCAGCCTTCCTGGGGTGCTCAGATATCTCACCACAGTCTCCTGCTCTGAGGAGCAGATGATAATAAAGTCATAAATAGAGGAAGAATGTGGGTTTTCTTTGTTGGAAAAGTGCCTCACTTTGTGTTGCTGCCTTGGAATAGTTTTGCCTGTGCTTAGGTTGCAAGTTGCCTTTGTGTGTTCTGCTCCTGGGTGGTTAACAGAGTTGTTAGCTTGTGGGAGAGGTGAGGTTAGGAAAAGCCTTCAGGAGAGGAGAGCTGAGGCTAGGAAAAGCCTTCAGAAGACAGAACAAGTTCAGTTCCTGCAGGTTTGGTGAGTATGGAAGCTCTTCTTGTGGCTGTTTTGGGTCTCAGGTCTCCTGTAACCCAGTGGCAAAGAGCTAAGCCTAAAGCTGATGGTTGCTTTGGCTTTTTTTCCACCTCACTGTCAGGATTTGGAGTTGGTCCTTGGAGATCTTGGTTCTGAAGATTGTGGTGTTGCTTCTGTTGGGTGAGCTGTGCCTCAGAGCCTTGCTGCTCCTCACAGGTGGCTGGGCTGGGCTGGCTACCCAGTGGTCAGTGACAGCAGAGAGAGGGGAAGATACTGGATGAGATCTCAGAGCTCCTCCCATTTCTCCCCTGTCACTTTGACATGACAGGGGGATCCTTCACCTTGCCATTTACTCCTGGTCTGTGCTTTGGGTGCCCACATGGCTCTGAAATCTTTCCCAGGTCTGCTGGTGTCTAGGAGTTGTGTGAATACCTGAATTGGGGCTTCTAGGGTTCAGGTTTGGCTCACCTAAAGAAAATGAGGTTTTGTCTCTTCCCTTAGTGCTGGTGTTTATGTGTAGACATGGTCACTTGAATTGTTGGTGTTTCTGTGAAGTTTAAGAATGATGGGGTAAGAAAGTGTTAGAATGTGGAGGGGAAATGGACTATGGAAGGAGTTGGATAGGGAGAGGCAGAGGTTTGGAGTATGTCTCTTAGGAAATCAATGTGTTTGTGTCCACAATTCCATCTGGAAGCAGCTGTCAGTGACAGAGAAACACAAGCTTGTTGGTTTTGTCCTGCTCTAATAAACTAGAGTCATAGAATCACAGACTCTCCTGAGCTGGAAGGGATCCCCAAGGGTCATGGAGTCCAGCTCCTGTCTCTGCACAGGACACCCCCAGAGTCACCCCATGTGGCTAAGAGCAGTGGCCAGATGCTTCTGGAACTCCAGGAGAGTTGGTGCCATGCCTGCAGCCCTGGGGAGCCTGTCCCTGTGCTCCACCACTCTCTGGGGGAAGAACCTTTGCCTAAGCTCTAACCTGAGCCTCCCCTGGCACAGCTTCACCTAGAGCAGGTAGTTAACTGTAAAGGAAATTTCTTGTCCTTCTGTACCCCCAGCCTCCCCCCCTGTGCTCTCCTCCCTCTCCCACCCCTCACACACACCTGCACGTTCCCTTTCCCAGTTGTAGGGGAAGTGTGAAGCAGGATCTGAGTGCTGAGTCAGAGGGAAGGGCATGGAAAAACACCCTGACCCTTGTGGGAATGTCAGTGTGCCACAGCTGCAGCAGCTGAGGAAATACAACTGCCTGGCTTGGAAGAAGCCCCAGAGGAAAGAGGCTTTGTGAATGATTTATGCTTGCTAGTGTGAAAGCAATAAAACTAAATGAAAATTGAAATAGAAACATACATCAGGTTAGATTTGTGTAAGGAAAGGAACTTGGCTACTGCAGGCATCTGGTGTTGCAGTGCTCTGGAGATTGCAGCCCACATTGTCAATCCCCTGCATAGCATCCAGAGAGCTCAGGATGTGGCTTCTGCAGAATCTGTGGATACTTCCCATTTCTGTGAGCCTTTGAAGCTGATGGTGCTTGGAGACCACACTGGAGACCTTGCTGCCTGCCTGCCTCAGGATTTGCTTTGCTGCACTGTGAGGAATTTGGCATCTGTGTGTGCAGCATGTTGGTTCCAGGTTAGGATCAGCAGATGGACTGCTCCCTTTGAAGCCATTGTCCAGACTCTGTAGAGGCAGAGGAGGTCAATCCATAGCTCGCTGCTGATGTGAGCTGGGGGAAGCTCTTCTGCAGTCCTCTCTGGAGCACTGCACAGGTGCCTTGACAGTTCCTGATGGAGAAGTGATGGCAGATCTGCTCAGGACAAATCCCTGAAGGCAATATTGCCAGAGGTGCTGCTGAGAAGCTTCTGCCCAGCCAGGACTTGGAAGCATGGCCACCAGCTGTGTTCCTGCTGCTCTCTGGCCAAATTGCATTTCCAGCCTCTCTACCCCACACTATTTCTCATGAAGTGGATTCAATTTTCCTGGAAGTGCCTTGTCCATAGCTAGTCCTTCCCACTCAGCACCCTCAGGTTACTGCTCTCCCAGTCAGGGCAGCAGAAGGGAACCAGGGCTCTTTGCATCATGAAAAGCAGGAGCTGGGAGGGAGGTGGGATAGCAGATAGTGGGACACAGAGACTCTTCTCTCTCTCTCTCTCTCTCTCTCTCTCTCTCTCTCTCTCTCTGTGGCTTCTTAGCTAGCTAAGGTCATAAATCTTCTAATAATGATAGTGAAAAGTGAAGGAGGTTAAATTCTGTGTATCTTTATGAAGAGAAGGAATCACAGAATGTCCCAAGTTGGAATGGACCCACCAGGCTCCTGGGAGTCCAACTCCTGTTTAAAAAGGACAGAGTTGTTTGGAAAAGGTGTGGGGGAAGAGTCAAAGTCCTGCACAGTGTCTATAATTAACCCTCACCCTCATGGTGAAGTATAGAAGCAATTTAGCACCAGTGCATACCAGGCAGAGCTTGGCAACCCCCAGAAGGGGCTCAGCTGTTCACAGAAAGCTGTAGGTGCAGCCCCCAGGAGGCAGGGGGGTGCTGGGGTGTTGCTGTGTCCTTTTGAATCCCATCCTTTCTTTTGAGTTAGAGATTGATGGAGGCTGGCTCTTTGTTCAGTCTGGTGTCAGCATCCTGGGTGAGAATCCCTTTGGTCTGTTAATTCTGTGCTTCATCAGAGCAAATGGATCTCCAGGTGACAACTCCTGTTAGTAGCTTTTGTGTAGGCTCCTGCAGTGGCAAGGGTGTAAATCCAGAGGTTAATTGTGATGAGCATGTGCTGGTTGAGATGAATAATGCACCTTGTCTGTGGTTCAGATGCACAGTGTGGTTATTGTTGTAGCCTGTTTGATTTCTCTAGTCTTGTAAAGGATTTATGTGCAGTGTCATGGTGTAGAATTGTGAAGTTTTAACTGCCTTGTTCACTAGGTTAGTCTTTTGTCCCTTTAAGGTGTTTATTCCTTCAGTTAAGGAGTGATAATAATCTTTATTTCAGCCTGAGAAAGTCTGCAAGAGGCTGAGTGGCTAATGCAGGGAAGGCAGCTTAGAGATCAGGCTCTGGCCTGGTCCACGCTGGCTACAGTGGATGACTCTAAGACAGGAGATGAGGAGTATACTGAGGGTCAGCCACCAGAAGGGTTTAACTGTGCTGGTAGGCTTAGAGGGAGAAGAAAACTCTTGGGAACAGAGTCTCCAGCTGCCCTTGGAGAGTGTGGCAGCTTTGTGCCATCTCTAGTTTGGCCAAGGGCAGGTGGAGTCAGTGCTTTCCGTGAAGCTGAAGTGCCCACCTATTGGGTCAATGTGATTCCTAGCACTGCCCCACCCTGGGAACCCACCTGAGACCTCCCAAAGCAGCTGGGCAGAGTGTTAGGTTGCCTCTGGAGGAAGGAGAGCTCAGCTGATGGGAACAGCAGGCATTGCTCTGCTCTGATGTCTTGGTGTCTGGCTCTCTCTTGCAGTGCACCTGCCGCAAGGACATGGTGAAGATTTCCATGGATGTGTTTGTGAGAATCCTGCAGCCAGAACGTTATGATTTATGGAAACAAGGAAAAGACATCACTGTCCTGGACCATATGAAACCAACAGCTCTGACTAGCCCAGAACTAGATGCCTGGAATGAGACAAAAGCAGAGCTGAAGGCTAAACTGCTTCGCAGGTAAAGAGGGGAAAGAAAGAAGCCCAACCCTGAGCCAAGTGAGCAGTGTGTTGGATCTCAGCTGCAGTCAGTTTTGCTTTGAGATACTTTCAACTCTTTTCATGTCTTTTCTTTTTTTACCAGTTCCTCTTGTGATTTTCCTTGGGTAATGTGTTTCCCTCATTGTTCTCTTTCCTTTCACTGTGTAGAGCAGCAGATGTTTGCTGAAAGTAGGACACTCTGCCCCCTCACATCTCCTCTCTTATCCTGGAAGACAGAAAAAAATCTGTAGTAAACATTTCTAGCTTCACTTATCAGAGAGCAAGAGGGGGGGAGAAAAAAAAACCCCATCAGTTGCAAAAGGGATTTTATATGCATGCCTTTCTGTGCTTCCTTTGATCTCTGTATTCATTTCCTAGCAGTTTGTGGGGTTGGTGTGTTAGAGCATGCTTGAATTGGAGACTTGGCATGCTAACCTTTTCCTGTTGGCATCTTGCTTTATAGGCTAGGAGATGAGGAAGAGGACAACAGACACCGGTATGTGACTTCCCTCATCAACTTCCATGGCTTCCTTCTTTTCCCTCTCAAGTTTCTTAAAGCAGTAACTCTGAAAGTGGTTTGCAGTTAGGTTTTCTTCAGGTCTGCTTCCTTGGAAGGGCACAGGAGACCTTGGGGCATTGAGGTTTCTTGCACTTCATCTTGGGTTTGTGTCGTTCTCTGAGATCTCCTCTTGCATCCTTGGAGAACTTCAGCCATCTCCTGCCTGTTCTGCTTCTCCATTCTTGGGTGTGGAGTTAATCTATTGAGTTAGCAGTGATGTGTGATGATTACCTGCCTGGAGATACAGCTACCTGCCCAAAGCTCTTCACACTTGGATCTACTTTAATTGAAGTCACTTTGGGGTTTGTTCTTTAGAGAGCACCAAAGCAAGGGCTCAGAACCTGCAGTTGAACCATGGGCTGCTGCTGGGAGAACTTTCCTCCCTCATCAAGCTTGCTGGAAGAAGGGGACTCTGAGAGTTCAATCTCCTAGAACACAGAGAGCTTTCATGTCCCCAGGTGCAAAGTGTGTGCTCTTCTGTGTGCTCCCTGGCTCTGCTTTTTTACATCCCTCTCCCCTCTGTCTCTTCCCCAGAGTGCTTGAGGTGCAGCACACAAGCTTCCTCCTTTCTGCTCTCCTCTAGCATTTGTTGGATTGCTGGTGTGAGTGTTGGCAGGCTCTGGAAATGACAGAATCACTTCATCCAGCTCTCATTTTTTAGCTTGTAACTTCAGTTCCAAGGTCACCTCTTTGAAATCCAGGACAAAAAGCTTTAAATTGCCTGTAGGTTTTTGGGGCCATCTTTGATAGGGACTTTCAGTAATGGTTTAAAACCTCTTGAGCTAATTAATGTGATGATTACTGATTTATGTGGCCATTCTAGCAAAGGGAAAGGTGACATCCCAGTAAGAGTCTCTCTCTTTCTGTAGCACTGTTGTTTCCCAGGGGTTTTCAGTCACCCAGTGCTGCTTTGAAGTGCTGCTCCTGTGCCTTGCCCTTTCTACCTGAAGTGCTTTGGCCATGATTGTACAAATACTGAACTGAGGAGCTGTGTTCCTCACTAAAGCCAGAAGAAATAAGAGTCTTTGGTAGATAACTGACCTCTGCCATGTTGCTCCACTCCAGAGGTTATAATCCTAAAACCATTTCAGCTCTTGCTCCTGCAGTGAGCTTCAGGAAAAGCAAGGCAGTCTCTGAGTTGTGCTCTGTGGGCAGTGGCTCTGAACTCCACTGCATCCCTGCATCTTTGCCTTCCACATCTGGAAAGTGCCAGTGGCTGTCAGGGGTTACCTAGAGGTGTGTAATAGTTGCAGAGAGTCAGGAACAATATCCCCACCAAGGATTAGTTTCCCTCTTTGAGCCTGGTGCTTAGCAGAGAAGCCTCTCTCTTCACCTGAGCCTATTGCAAAAGACCCAGGTGCTTTTCCCCCCCTTAGCTGTTCATTGTTTCCTAGATTATTTCAGCATTATCCTGAAGCAGTTTTGAAGCTGTTCAGTACTGCTTAGCAGGAGCCTCTCTCCTCTGCTGATGTCTTGGAAAGACAGAGTTTTACTTGAGGACTGGGGTTTGGTTTTTTTTGCTGCAGGATGGACTTTAGAGGAAGAATGGGATTCACCTCTGCCCAAACCTCTTCACAGTTGGATCTACTTAATTAAAGTCACTTTCTGGGCTCTTCTTCAAAGACTACAAACACTTGCTGGGGTTTTTTTTTGCCAGCTCTCTTGGAAAATGGAGCTTTTAGACTCTGCAGAGAGAGATGTTGTTTCTTCTCTAAGGTCATTCATGCTTAGTTACCTTGAAAAGCTCAACTTTGTTTACTTTCTGGCTCAGGAAGAGACTGCTTTAGTCAGGTCCATAAAAAGCCCACTGCTGGTGTTCTGTATTTCTTTAAATGAGGTGCTTTCTGCCTCTCTTCACTTTTCCACAGCTTCAGAGTGAGAAGAATACTGCAGAAAGATTTGTTTTTATCTACTCTGAGTATAAAGCTCTGTGGGGGCTTTTTTGGGTTGGGTTTTTTATTTTCCCCTGGGAATGAAACACACATTTGCCCAAAAATAGCTTGTACCACTTGGTTCTCCTCTGCTCTCTTCAGCAGCTAGGGAAAGTTCCAGCTGCAGTGGAAGAGTCTTAGAGGTTTCTCTTCTCCTCCCACCTTGCTTTTCCCCCACAGAGAAGGTGATGTGTACTTAGAAATATGGGTGAGGAGAAAAGCTGCTGCTCCTGGGTTCAGCAGTGTGTTCCTGCTAATGAGTGTCTTGCAGGTGTGAAGTTAACATCCATCCTGGGAGGGCTCCCATATGCTTAGAGTCTGGCAGTTAGAAATTACTCTGCATGTGGAGCAACTTTCTTTTCTGTTCATCATTCACCTCAGGTTGACTTTTTCTTTTCCCCTTTCCTTCTTTGTTGGTGCTGTGATGAAGAGCTCTCAGTTCCCTTCTACTCCAAATGTAATTAGCAGCTGAGATGCTGAGGATGGGAGGCTGAGTTTCTGCTGGTGCAGAGTTTTGGGCTGATGGCTGCAGTGGGGTTGTGTTTGGCAGTTCCTGTGATGGCAGAAGAAGTGTCTGGTCTGCATGCTGAAAAGGGTGGGAAACTTGCAGTCTCTTTTTCAAGTGAGAGTTTGTTAAGACTTCAGCCCAGCATTTAAGAAGCTAGTTGGTATTTATTAGACTTAAACCCAGCATTCAAGAAGCTGTTTGCTAGATCCTATAAAACACTTGCACTGGGCCTGGCTGGGATGGAGTTAACTTTCTTCAGAGCAGCCTGGGGGGCTCTCTTTGGGGTTTGTGGCTAGGAAGTGCTGATAAGACACCAATGTTTTGGCTCTTGCTGAGCACTGCTTGCAGTGTCAAGGCTTTACTTTATTCCCACCCTGTCCCCTGCCCAGGCAGTAGGCTGGGGGTGGGCAAGAGATGGAGAAGGGAAGCAGCTGGAACAGCTGATCCAAAGTGGCCAGAGGGATATTCTGTACCATAAAACGTTGTGCTGAGCAATAAAAGCTGGGCTAGAGGAAGAAGGAGGAAGGTTGGCTTCCAAGGTGCTGTTGTTTGGAGACTGGTTAGGCATTGGTCTGCCTGGGGGAGGTGGTGAGTGGATTTGCTTTGCTTTGCTTTATTTCTTTCTCTTGTTATTCTTTCCTCTTTCCTTCACCTATTAAGCTGTCACTGTCTTGACCTGTAACTCTCCTGACTCTTGTTCTTCCTCTTTTCCCTCCCTGTCCCACTTGAGTGATGGAGAATGAATGAGTGTCTCTGTGGGTGCTTGGCTTATAGAGTTCCTAACCAAAAGGCATTCTCCTGACTTAGGAATTAGCACTTGTCCTTTGCATTGTGGCTGCTGTAATCTCCCTAAGTGCTGTTAACTCTTTCTGTAAAGAGCTTTCCCTGCAAGAGTGGTTAGGCATTGGCCCAGGCTGCCCAGGGCAGTGCTGGAGTCACCATCCCTGGGGGGATTGAGAAGCCCTGGAGATGTGGTGCTGAGGGCTATGGTTTTGTGGTGCCCTGGCAGGGTTAGTTAGGTTAATGGTTGAGCTCAATAACCTGAGAGGTCTTTACCAACCTTAACAACTCAATGGTTGTAAAGAGCAGTGTTGCTGTTGGCTGATCAGTGTTAGTCTGATGATGGGAATGTGCACTTTAAGCCTTGGACCTGGGAGTTATGTTACTGAGGACTCCTGGGCTGCCTCTGGATTATGCCATGAGCATTCAGCATCCTGGGGCTTTGGGAGCTAGCAGCCCTGGGTTCTGTTTCAGAGCTGGATGCTGATGCTTTGCAGACTTCCAGCATGGACACAATGAAAAGAGCTGATGGAATGGAGGCAGAGGATGAAAAGCAGATGTATAACAAGTTTCCATCTCTGTTTTGAAATAGAAGCAAAAGAGCTTTAAAATACAATTGGAATGCTATTAACTGCAGCTTGTGAGCTTACATTAGTAATGGTGGGAAGAAGCTCTTTCAAGAGACCCAGGCAATTAATGACTTCTGTGAATGGATCTTAAAGGTTGTGTCATGCAAGGTTCATCTGCTTCCTTTCAGATACCTGGTTTGGCCTCTAGCTATTGTTAGCTACCTTGTGTTGTCTGTCCCAAGAAGATCTCTTGTTTGGTATTCAGCTTCTTAAGGCAGTGCTCCTGTTACTGACTGAAGGCTGTGCTTTTATGTCAAATCACACTTGTGTGCTTCTAGGTCTCACAGAAAAAGAAGTCAACCCAGAAGACATAAAACAGAGGATCAGAAGTCTCTTGGGGATGTCATGGCTATGGAAACTGCCTTGGAAGATGTGAAAGTAAAAGAGGAGCTGAAGAGAGGAGCAGATCTAGAGGAAGAGGAGAGAGGCAAAGTGATGGAGGGAGAAGGTGAGCTCCTGCTCTTGCTGGTGGCAGGTCACTTGAGTGGAGGACTGGGGCAAGCTCTCTCTCTCTCTCTAAACCAGACCTGTAAATAACTTTTCTGCTGTAGTTCATTTCTGGTGAAATATCAGTGGAACCTTTCCCAAGAGTAAATCTATGCTGACTGAAATACACCACCATTTCCAGCAGCAATTGATTTTTTCCCCCCTCTCTTTAAGGATTCAGTCCAAATAGCTTTCTTGGCAGGGCTTGAAGATCCTGCCAAAACTATTACAGGTCTGTAAGAAAATAGATATTAGGGGAGGGAGGAATATTTGAAAACATTTTTGTAGAGAAACAACTAAATCTATTTTGTGTCCTGCTTTGAAAAGGGAATGATCTGTGCACTGCCTTGTGCAATTAATCATTCCCCTTTCAGCCCTCTTCAGTAAATAAAGCCAGCCTTAGGCTCTGGGAGGTCAAGTTGCAGGTGTGGTTGTCTTCAAGTCTAGCTGTAGGAGGGAAGCTTTTCAGCTTCCTTGGCATGGCTGAAGCAACTCCCAGTCCTCTATGATCTCTTTTGCACGTGGTTAGTCCAAAGGCCTGACCTCAGCAGGCTTGCTGGGGCTCTCTGGTACCTTCCTCCCCCCCCTTAGTGTGCCTAGTGAAGTAGTTGATGTGTCCAGGATACTCTGTCTCTTGGAGGCACTTGAGCATTTCAGGAGCACTAGGAAATTCATTATGATAGATTGTAGATGTCCCTGATTTGTTCAGCACTTGGAGAAGACTGGTGCTGCAAACTGGTTAGGGAACCTTGCTAACAATCCTGAAGGAGATCTGTGGAAGTTCTGGGAATAGGAATGAGCTCTTGGTTCAGCTGCAGAGTCTCTGAGCTTGACAGGGTATTTTTTTTTCCCCTCTTTTCATAGGAAATCAGGAGTTTGAAAGCCATTGTTGTACAGAGCAGGAGTAGCACAGTGCAGATAGTTAATTTCTATTGCCCTAAGCTTGGAAGTGTCAGCAGTGTGTTAAATTGTATGCTCCTAGCTCTTGTAGGAGTTTTAACAGTTGATACTTGTAATAAATGGCCCAAAAAATGCTGCTACCCATTTGGAGACAAGAGATAAGTGACAAGGACAGATCTGAGATCCTTAGAAAGGCAGAGGAACAATAAAGACTCTGCTCTAGCTGAATGGGTTCCACTTCATACACTTAGATGACATGTTAAGAGCTCTTTAACTGTTGACACAGGAGGGCAAAACTTATTTTCAGCACCATTGCAGTCCCTGGAACTGGGCTGGTTGCTTTGCAGTGGCTGAGGAGCTAGTGCTCAGTGTGGCTATTAGCAAGCACACAAGTTCCTTAATGCAATCAGCAATTAAACACCACTGAGTTTTCTAGTTCTCTACATCCTCCTTGTCTGCATTACCTCTCCCAAGTCTCTTACAGTTTCACCCTGAAAAAGAAAGCAGTGCCTGGTTGGATGGCTCTGCTGGTGGTAATTCAGCCTTTGCCTTCAGGTCCTTTTTCTCTTCCTCTGGTTTTAATTTGGCTTGGTTTTTCTTCTTTTTACACCAGAAAAAAATCCCCTGACCTTGAGAATGAGGAAGAATGAGATTCCAAAGTAGGTCTTATGCTTCATGTTGGTTATTGGGGCTGGGTGGATATTAATAACTGAGGTTTTCAGGATTTCTGACCCAGATACCTTAAGGTGTTTTCATTTTTTATGACTCAGCTTCAGATTCATAATTGATGATGTTGCTATTAATGTATTTAGAATTCTTAGCAGGTTGTCCTGGGACTGGAAATGGAAAAGGAGAATCTCTAAGCTTTGCTCTTAATAGATCCTGTGAGTCAGTGATGCTTTGGCCTGCTCAGAGTCCACAGACTTGGGCTGGGAACCATGTATCTGACAGAATTCTTACTCCTTTTATCATGTGAGAAAGAGCAGTGAGATCACAGAATGTCAGGAGTTGGAAGAGCATCCAGTCCAACCCCATCTGGTGCCTAACTGCCAAATCATTGTGTGCTATTTTCCCTCACATTTCATTCAACAACCTTCCCACATCCTCTGTTGTTGTAAAGTAGGTGCAGAACTCCATGAAGGATTCTTGTGCCAGGAAACCAGAACTGGAAACCTCTCTGCTCTTACCTGTATGGGACAGCAAACTGAACTGAAACCCTTTCAGCTGTGTTACCTGTATGGGACAGCAAACTGAGCTGGAAACCTCTCTGCTGTTACCTCTGGTGCATAACTGAGTTTTTCAGATGACCATTTGGTGTGTGAAGGTTTTACTTCAGGCAGCATCTCCCAGACTGCCAAGTAGTGGCTGGTTTCTTGCTGAGAGTTTCATCTTATCTCTGTGCTTCTGCTTCTGCTAGATTAATAAATCCAGTTTAGAGTTTCTTTTTGAGCTGTTGACAGTACAAATGATTTCCTCAAGTTGTGGCTAAGTTACTGATGCTGAACTCCTTCTCTAATTGTCTTTGCCCACTAGCAGGAGATATTGCTTCAGCAGTTGAAGTCCCCACTCCTGGAGCAGCTTTTAATCATCTCATTACCCAAAGCCATGGTGTGTGATGCTGAGCAAGTGGTTTGATTTCCCTGCCAACACTCCTTCCCCTCAAACCTGTTGTATACCTTCAACATCAGTGAACTCTCTGTAGCATTTCAGGTTATCTCTGGACAAGCAAGTCTTCTCATCATGACAAAACACCATTCTCCACATGTACCAGCTTTCAGACAGTCACAGAATGTTAGGGCTTGGAAGGGACCTCTGGAGATCATCTCATCCAACCCCCATGCACCCACAGGGTCACCCACAGCAGCTTGCCCAGGATCACATCCAGGAGGGTTTGGAATGTCTCCAGAGATGGAGACTCCACAACCTCTCTGGGCAGCCTGGGCCAGGGCTCCACCACCCTCAAAGTCAAGAAGTTCCTCCTGATGTTTAGATGGAACTTCCTCTGTTCCAGTCTGTGCCTGTTCCCTCTTGTCCTGTCCCTGGGCACCACTGACCAAAGCCTGGCCCCATCCTCCTGACCCTCACCCAGGCAGTATTGATCAGCATTGATCAGATCTCCCCTCAGTCTGCTCCTCTCCAGGCTAAGCAGCCCCAGGGCTCTCAGCCTTTCCCCACAGGAGAGATGTTCTGGTTCCCTGATCATTTCTGCAGCCCTTTCCTGTGCCCTCTCCAGAAGTTCCCTGTGCTTCTTGAACTGGGGAGCCCAGACCTGTGCTACAGAATTGCCATGGAGATTTGTGCCTAAAGATCCCTCTCCTCTCCAGCAGTATCCAGGGGATATGCAGTTGTACCTCCCTCCTTCCTGCCTGCTGCTTTTCTCTGTTCCCTTGCAAACCACCTTGTTCATCCTGATGCAGAAACTTCTAACCACAGTTCTGCCTGCCAGCTGCTATCAAATTCCCCCTTTAGAAGGCAGTAAAGCTGGTGAATGGCATTTGGGTTGCTGTTGGGGAGAGAATTCTCCAAGCATATAGAGAGCAAATATGATCTGGTTTTGTGCAACTGGGGAAAAATCCAATTTGCTGCTGGTTCAATATGTTTGTTTCTCTAAGGAAATTCAATATTCCTTTCTCTGTGGTAGAACAAACTAGTTTATCTGAGGGACTGCCTACACAAGTACAACAATAACTATTTGGGCTGAATTTCTTCCTGTATTTGTAAATTAGTGTAAATAAAGTCATCAGAGCAGGCTTCAGGGAACCATGGAGGTTGGGGCATCCCCTGGAAGGTTTCAGCAGGGAGTTTAGCACTTTATCTTAGTATCAGATTATTCACCTTCTCCTTTTCAGACCCTTCCTCCTGCAGACACCTCGTTGTTTGGTGGTTTAGGTGGCTTTCTGTTGACTAGGTTTGGGTGGTCAGCTTTGGTCTGGTCCTTGCTGGAGGAGTCAGAGTAGGTTGGGATTGGTGCAGCATTCTTCTGAGGATGAATAGTCTGTGTCTTCCAGCCCTTCTCCTTTTCCTGTCAGTGGGAAAATCACCTTTTGTAGCAGAGTCATCAAGTCAGAACATCTGCAGGTGAAAAAAACAACCTCTGATGAAATCAGTTGAGCACTGGCATCTCTCCATGGAGCATCTGTTGTTATCTCCTTGCCTTTGAGTGAACTGATAACTTCATTCCTGAAGTGAGGGAAGAGTTGGGCAAAGAGAAGATAGATCATTTTAGCTGGAGTAAGGCAAGATGTGAAGGCATCTCCTCTCCAAGCCAGAGACACTCCCTCAGTGGTCAGCAGGAATGTTAATTGCTCTGTAAAATCAGAGTGTGTGGCTCCTTAAACAGAGGTGTATTGGGAAAGGGAGATGGGGAAGGCTTTCATGGGTCATTAGTGACTCTGGTAAAAACACTCAGCTGTTTTATCTGTTCCAGAAGTGGCTTTGTTGTCAGAGCCATGAGCCCTGCAGTGCAGATGAGATGACTGGCAGTAAGCTAGGAGAAACAAGGACAAAAGGAGCCAGTGTTGGGAAAGGAGAGCTCAGTAGCCAGTGCTGTAATAAGCTTAGTTCAGTGCTGGGCTTTATTTCTGCTTGAAAGGCATCTTTTTAAAAGCCCTTCCAGGAGAAATCTTTGGGTAAGAATGATTCAGGTATCTCTGTTCAGCTCCTCATTTCCCAGGCCTGCTGAAGGCATTGGTGCAGAGGAGTACTCAGAGAAGAGCTGTGCTTGCAAACAGAGGGAGCAGTAAAATGAGGGTGGTCCAGAGATGAGGGCAGGTTAGTGGTAGAGGACAGTGACCTCCAAACCTTTTTGATTGTTCCCTTTATCAGCCAAAAACCCCTCCAAAACAGCACACACATCCTGATCTGTCTGTATTTGTGTATAAAACCTATATGTGTATTACTCTGCTTAGTCAATTATAAAACATACAGAAAAATAGAGCTAAAAAAGGATGAAAGATCAAATAATCACTATTTCTAAGATATATTAAAGACTATCTACAGATATAAACCCACTATATTAAGAGGGATATTTACTAATGGTACAAAACCCTTTCCTTGCTGCAGCCCTGTGGATGGCTTTGAGCTCCCCACCTTGGAGACTGGTGACAGAGAAAAGCTGAAACAGATCACATCAGCCCTGACCCCATCTCATGGGGCTTGGGACACTGTCCAGTTTCCTAGGGGGTTAGATATTTTTCCCTCCAGGTAGCCTTCCTGTTGGCAGCCTTTCTGCTCCAGTTAAGAATTAAGTAGTCCACAGGAAGGACACAAGGCTTTTCTTCCTCCAGTGGGCACCTGGAAGTGGCAGCTGAATCTATCTGCAGTTTTCAGTCTGCCTGGTTGAAAGGAGGAGGAACAGCATCATGTACCCTGTCAGCCCAGCTCTGGAGCTTTTGGATAAATAAAAGAGAGAAGAGAAAAATCTGCAATGCCTCAAAATGTTGCCCTCTAAAGCTAACTGTTGCCTGTTCTCTCCACACAGGTGACTGCAAGGCAAAGGCTCGTCCTCCAAAGGTGAAAGGGGAGAGGAAGAAGAAGCATCTCTTCCACCAACACCAGCACCATCTCCAAGCACCTCAGCCTCCTCCTCTGCAGCAGCAGCCACCGTTGCCACCACCACCCACTGCCCAGCTGATGGCAGAGGACCAAGTGGCAGCAGCAGGACGACCACCAGTACCTCCAGCAGCACCCACATCCTCCACAGCAGAGAAGAACTTGGCCCCAGCTCCCCTGAACATTATCCAGCCCTCAGAGGCTCCCCTGGAGGATGAGGACTTCAAACCTCGGCCGATCATTCCCATGCTCTACGTGGTTCCACAGACCAAGAAGGTGGTGTTTGACAAAGAGCACATGTCCTGCCAGCAGGCCTTTGAGCAGTTTGCCACCCAAAAGACTGCAGGCTGGAGGGAACAGCCTGTCCCTGTGGAGATCCCTGGCAAGGAGGAGTTGAGTAATGCAGAAGCAGAAAACAGAGGAGTCACTGCAGAGGTTGGTGATTTCCCTTGTGTGTTTGACCAAGGAGGTGTCTGTAAGATTTGCTGGTTTTAAGCAAGAGGTTGAGGACCAAACTTGGGATGAGAGGAGTCCTTAATTGGACCTGAGCCTCTCCTGTTGGTGAGCCATGGAGTGCTTTGACAGGAAAAGATTGAGGGAGGTTCTCCTCCCCTTATACTCTGCCCTACTCAGGCCACAGCTGGAGTCCTAGCTCCCCTTCTGGGCTCCCCAGTTCCAGAGAGACAAGGAACTGCTGGAGAGAGTCCAGCAGAGCCCAGGAAGATGCTGAGGGCACTGGAGCAGCTCTGGCAGGAGGAAAGGCTGAGAGCCCTGGGGCTGCTTAGCCTGGAGAAGAGCAGCCCCAGAGGGGAGCTGCTCAATGCCCAGCAAGAGCTGAAGGCTGGGGGCAAGAGGCTGGGGCCAGGCTCTGCTCAGTGGTGCCCAGGGCCAGGCCAAGGGGCACTGGGCACAGACTGGAAGCCAGGAGGTTCCCTCTGAGCAGGAGGAGAAGCTTGTTTGGTGTGAGGGTGTTGGAGCCCTGGCCCAAGGCTTTGCAGAGAGGCTGTGGAGTCTCCTTGTGTGGAGAGATTGCCAAGGCAGCTGGAGGTGACCCTGGGCAAGCTGCTGTGGGTGCCCCTGCTGGAGCAGGGGGGTTGGCCCGGCTGATCCCCAGATCTTCCAACCCCTAACATTCTGTGATTCTGTACTCTCCTTTGCTTGCCAAGATACTTTGGGGTTCCTACTGAGCTTGTTTTGCTTTGTTCCAGACTGCTTCTGCCTTCTCCAAGATGAAGATGGAGATCAAGAAGAGTCGTCGCCATCCCCTGGGCAAGCCACCAACCCGCTCCCCGCTCTCGGTGGTGAAGCAGGAGACCTCGAGTGATGAGGGTGAGTGCAGTAGCACCAGCACTGCCTGTGTGTTTTGCCTGCTCTGAAAACTTGCTGAAGCCATTAACAGTTAGAACTCTATGACCTGAAACTTGGTGTGTTACACTTCACTGGTAGAAGATGCAGCCTGTTCCCCATTCTGATCACCCAGCTGGAAGCTAAATCCATCAGTGGGAGGTGTCCCTTCTCCCCTTCTCACCTCCCACCTTTTTTTTTTTTCCCCTTCCCTCTCAAGGAAAAAGCAATTTGCTGGCTGCAGAGTGAGGTAGTGTTTTGGGCAAAGGGAGAAGAAAGCTGACAGAAAATAACATCTTAAAGTCAAAGCTCTGTCTTCAATCCTGCCTTAGAGTGAGGCCTGTTCACCTCAGAGGGAGGAGGAGGTTAGGGCTGCTGGTAGGGAAAGTTCATTCTTACTGGTTTTTGGGTGGCTTTTTTAATTGGTGTAAATATTGGGCTTCAATTTTTCTTGGCAGATCCAGAAATGAGAATTAGAAAGTTTCTGAGTGCTGAACTGTGCACCACTTGCTTTTCTTTTCCCACACCCTAGGCACTGTCAATGCCAGAACTGTCTAGACCAAGAGAAAAATAATAATAACAATAATAACAAAAGCAGTCTCTTCTCTCCCCTGTGCTGTGTGATGTCATTTACCACTTCTGGGGCTTGCCCACGTTATACAGTGCTCAGAAAAGTCCACAGCCAGAAGGTTTTGCCTGCTGGGGCAGGTGCCTGCTTTCCAAGGTACTTGCAACTTGGTATTCAGAAGGCTGAGGTCTAGCTGATCTCCTTCAGAGAACATAGCCAGTGCTCTTAGAGGAACTTTGTGTAGGGAAGGGATATTCTATAGGTCCATAGCTCCTTCTCCTCTCCTAGGGTGATGCATCTGATGTCTTGAATATGTATAATGTGGATTGAAGGATGGAGGAAGCCACTGGAGACTAGTTAAACCTTGTTTGGGTGTGAGACCTTGCAACAAACTTGATGCTGAAGGATCCTCCTTAGATCCTCTGCAGTGTTTTGCCTTGCTGGGTGGTGTGTGGGGACTTCACTGGCTGACTCAGGAGCAGCTTTCTGTGAGAGCTGGCATTTCTTGGGGACTGATTTATAGCACTGTTGGGCAAAATCTCATCAGAGATTGTTCTCTTCCCTGCCAGGGAACAGAAGCAGCTCTCTGCACTCCTTCCCTTTTCAGGGGTAATGTGTGAGGATGATCTGGAGGCTGTGATGAGAAGAGTGAGCATGTAAATTAGGGGAGTGTATATGCTGCACTGAGATTCAGCTGGGGGGAAATGAGTCTTTTCTGCTTGTGTACAACTTGCTTGAAGTGTAGGAGCCACCCTGAGTGCTGTGTGTCACCTGGAATCCATCCTGGGCTGAGTGAAGGTGCTGATAATGTACAAGAGTCATTTCCTTTTTCCTCTCAGTCTGTCACTCTGGATTACACTGCTGCTTCCATTGATTTCCCTGCTATCAGGAGTCCTTGCCTGTCTCCTGATATGCCTTGACTACAGTTTGAAGAAGAATGTGTTTGGGGTTTTGGTTTGTGTCTTTAAAATGTTGTTCAAGGTTGCTTGATGCTTTTGGAAGTCAGGTATCTCAAAAGCATCCTCCTGCAAAGCTGAGCTCAGGGCCTTTGCTGTCTGTGTCTCACATGAGGTGTGGACATGTACACATGTGTAAATGATGTTAAGAGCACAGAACATCATGTCCTTGTAAATCTGGGCTGGCTCTGCTCTGCTGCATACTGAATGAACTACAAGAGGAAATGGCCTCAAGTTGCACCAGGGGAGGGTTAGATTGGATATCAGGAATCATTTCTTCCCAGAATGAGTTGTTAGGCATTGGCCCAGGCTGCCCAGGGCAGTGGTGGAGTCACCATCCCTGGAGAGGCCCAAAAAACATCCAGGTGTGATATTAAGGCCATGGTTTAGTGGCATGGTGGTGCTAGGCTGATGGTTTGGCATTTATTTTTGTCTTTCCTAGAAACATTTCCATTTTCTGGAGAGGAAGATATGAGTGACCCAGAGGCTTTGAAATCTTTACTGTCCCTCCAGTGGAAGAACAAAGCACATAATTTCCCAGCTGAAAGAAAATTCAATGCAGCTGCTGCCCTGAGTGAGCCATACTGTGCTGTCTGCACCCTCTTCTACCCCTACAACCAGGTAACTGCTGCTAGTGTTCAGCTGGGACCTCAGGTGGTGGCTTCTGTCTCCACTAGGATGCAGCCCTCTGGCATAAAGAAGACTCAGGCAAATTTGCACACCACAGAAGGGTGTTTGGATACAGCAGAGGCAGCAGATGGAGCCTGTTCTGTTCTTCCCTGGCTTCTCTGCCTTTCTCAGCTTTCATTTATTGAAGTGACACTTAAGGAGCTCTGCCCTGCAAACACTGTTTCATGCAGAGGAATGATGCCACCTTGGGCTTGGGGTTGCTCTCCTGGAGACAAGAGCTCAGGCTGCTGAGTAGCTGCAAACAAGCAGCAAAATCAAAAGTGACTGAGTAAGCACATCCTTGGAACTAGCAATGTGCTGTGGGATATTCTCCTGAGCAGAAAGGCAGAATTTAGCAGCTGAATTAGTTATTGGCCCAGTTGGGTATTGATTTGCTCTTGCCTGCTTAGAGAGCCAGGTCTGGCTTTGTGTGTCCACCAGGAATATGCCTTAGGTGCATGTTTATAGAGAGAGATGTTGGAAGCTGTTCCTGAGGACAGCAGAGCTCACCTCCCCCACTTTGATACAACCTCCTGATTCATTATGGAGACTGAAAATGAGTGCTGTCTTCTGACTGCTGGTGTGTAGTGGGTGGAAGGAGCAGTAGGTACAGTTGGGCTGGGGGTTTCTGACCAGAAACCTTGAACAAGTGGCCTTCAGGAGGAGGAGTTCTTAGAGGAGCAGGGCAGTGTGCCAGGAGGCTGGGAGAAGGGGAGGGAAGCTCTTGCTTTTATTAATATTTTCCTCTTTTTTCCCTTTCCCCTTGGTGTTTTCAGCTGCAATTTAGGAATTTAGACTTTTACAGAAGGACAGCAGGGCAAGTTTCTCATGATTCTGTTGCCTCTGTGACTCTGTGAGCTCCCAAATTCAATGGCAGGTCCCAGCACAGGCCTGAGGAGGAGAGAGAGAGAGGAGCAGAAGGCAGGGGTGGGGCATGAGAAGACAGGATTTAAAGTTCATTGTTTCTGCTGCATGATGTCAGGTGTTGGGTGAGTTTTGTGCAGGGGGAGTGCTCTGACCTGACAGTTACAGCTCTGAGCAGGGAAGAGCTGCTCCCATATGATGATATTTTCTCTCTAAGTCCCTACAGGTGGATAAAGAAGCTGTCCCAGTCTCTGTAGGAGAGACCACCTCCTTTGTCCACCTTTCCAAGTGTGGACAAAAGACCAAGCCTCTGATCCCAGAGATGTGCTTTACCTCAAGTGGAGAAAACACAGAGCCCCTCCCTTCAAATTCCTATCTTGGAGAGGATGGAACCAGTCCCTTGATATCCTGTGCCAAATGCTGCCTGCAAGTTCATGCTAGTGAGTACTTCCCTCTTCACCAGAGCCTTTTGGGTATTGAGAAACACCCAAGTTTCTTTGTCTGGGATCTAGATTTGAGTTCCTTCTGGGCTTGTTTGCTGTCCCTCTCACTCCCACTTTCCTGTTCAAGCACCAGTGTGTATGTCTGTGTATATTTGAGGCCATCTTGGCAGTCACTGATCTTCCAAAGTAGACCCAAATCCTCTCTTTTGTTGGCTGACTCTTCTCTGTCTCACAGAAGAGATTTCCTTCCCTGGTTATCTTGCCTTCTGCTGGAATAAAGCAGATATCACCAAGCTGATCACACTCTTCTCTCTCCTCAAACACTGCTCTGCTGGCTGAGGTTGTATTGTTCTTGTGTGCAGCAGAGATTATGGAGCAGTTGCTGAGACACATTTTATTAGTGTCTGTGCCAGTGTTTGCAGGAATGGCACTTGATTGCAGAAGGGAACATATGTCTGTGTGTTTCCCTGATCATCATGTCTCAAAGAAGGTCTGATTAATCCTGGTAGAGGGTAGTACCTTCAGTGTGGCTTGCACCACATCCAGTTAGCATTTGCACTCATGCTAGGAGATGGGATGAATTACTGCAGTTCTGCTGGTTGATCCTGACAGATGGGGAATCTTATTTGACTTGCAGCCTCTGGAATTACTTCTCTTGTTCCAATTTTATAGTCCACAGGTCACCCTGCAGCTCAGGATGGCTGCCTCTGGAGGGAGGACTAAAAGGCAACTTTTATTTCTCTCCTGCCTCAGTGGTTGTCACTTCTGGCTAGTGAGAGCCTGTGATGGGGAGTGAGGGGGAGGGATGAACTCCTTTCATACTTCACAGCAGAGATGCTGCATCTTCTTCATCCATTTGTCTTCCAAAAGTCCAGTCTAGCAGGGATTGTTTCAGTGGCCAAATGCTGTTTCAGGACAGAGGGCTGTGGGCACAGTGGTGTTGATCTGCAGGCTCAGGCAGAGGTGTGTAGAAATGCAGCCTTCTGCTTTGGCTGTGCCCTGCCCTTGAGGATAGGACAGAAGGTAAATCTAGTCTGATGTGGTCTCCAGTGTCTTGTGGTTTCCTTGTGGCTGTTTGTGCTTCTAGACTGTGCTACCCCTTTGACTTTCCTGCTTTTATGACAAGGTTGCAGTGCTGAGGTGGCTGTTGGCTAATCTGGAAAACCACTTAGCAGTCTGAGAGATGTCCTCATCCAGCAGTGCTGGTGTGGGACAGTGGCAAGGACATAGAGAGAAGAAAGCTTTTGCCAGAGTTTCTGGCCTTTTAAGGTGTTGATAAAATCCATGACAAGAACACAACACTGCTCCTGTTCTGCTAGGGTCATCCTTAGGGAACACTCTGGTAACAGGCACAAACCTGAACACAGAAGTTCCAGCTGAACATCAGGAGGAACTTCTTGACTTTGAGGGTGGCAGAGCCCTGGCCCAGGCTGCCCAGAGAGGTGCTGGAGTCTCCATCTCTAGGGACATTCCTAACCCACCTGGACACCATCCTGTGCAGCCTGCTGTGGGTGACCCTGCTCTGCCATGGGGGTTGGACTAGATGTTCTCCACTGGTCCCTTCCCACCCCTAACCACCTGTGCCTCTGTATTTCACAGTACTGTGACTCTTTCTCCTCTTGAATCCTCTAGTCCAGCTCCATGTGGTCCTGGAGCAAGGAATCAATGCTGGAATTTCAGCCTGTTCCACAGGGATTGGAGCTTCAGCAGTGTTTCAGTGGAAGGTGTTGGTTTCTCTCTCAGCTCAGGTTTTTTAGACCCACCAGCACTGCCTGTTTGCTAGGATTGGGTTGCATCTGCTTTCTTGATTTGCCATGTGATGAAGAGAGACCTCAGATGGGGAAATAACAGCTGTGGATCTATATTATTGACTTTTTTATTTTGACACAGTGTTTATCTGGCTAAGTGGGTGATTTTTATCAATCAGGTTAGTGTGGCAATCTCAGTGCTTTCTAAACAACTTCTTTGGAGTTAATTTGGTCATTGGCCACTCTCCAGCTGAAATGTTCTGTTCAGTTGTTGTTAGGATGGGATGAACTTTGTGTTAGCTCAGATGTTAGCCAGCAGTTCATGGTGTGTTTCCTTTTCTGCTGCAGGCTTTCTTGGCAAGCTTGTGGGAATCACAGAGATCCAATCTTTCCAGAGCAATTTGGGTGTCTTGTCCCTGTTGTTTCCAGTGGCAAACCTCAGTGCCTTCTACAGAATTTTAGGGGCTTTTTTCCTGGTCTTGTTTCCCTGGCTTCCTAGTCAGTATAATGCCACTTCCTATTTTGGGGCTGCAGAGGGGTGTGTGGGAGGATTTGGGGCTTGCATACTGCTCTATAAAGTCATGTTTCTAATACTTCATACAACCAGAAATGAGTATTAGTTTAAATACTGTGAATTTAATATGTGATATGTGAATAAATAATGTGAAATGCAAGCATTTCATTTCCTTGCAGTGTTAGTGGGTTTGTCCTTCCTCATAACACAGCCCTGCAAAGATGACTGTGGCAGTCATGCTAACACTCACTAGTCCTACCTGTGTTGATGTGTGAGTGCATTCCAGCAGTAGCAGAATCACTTTTGAGCCCAGTTCTTGCCTGCAGCATCCAAGGATTGCTTTTGTAGTCCTTGCAAAAGAGGAAGAAATACTGTTGAGGGTTACCTCTTGGGGAGGTTTTGGCTTGGGTTGGTTTTTAGATCTGCTGGTCCCAAATTCTACCTGCCCTCCAAGAGACGGTTTTCCTTATGCTGTTGGTCTGTGCCTGGACTGTTGGATGGAGTTCCTCAAGTGCTACAGCTGATTTTTAGAGCTGCTTCTGCATTCAGAAGTCAACAAGTCCCTAGGAGAGGCTCTGAAGGAGATCACTTTGTTTCTTCCAGGCTGTTATGGAATCCGTCCTGACCTGGTGAATGAGAGTTGGTCTTGTTCACGGTGCTCAGCCAACGCCTGGGCAGCAGTAAGCATCACATCTTCTGGGGCACAAGGGGACCTTTCTGTGGGGATTGAGTAGCTACTTTAGCAGAGATGGGTGGTGGGAGGGTACAGTTTGCCTTTGCATCTCAGATAAAACCCCCTCAGATGGCTTTAGGTTAGATAGAAAGGGTTCTTCACCCAGAGGGTGGTGGAGCGCTGGAAGAGGCTCCCTGGGTGTGCAGTCATGGCAGCAAGCCTGACAGAGTTCCAGAAGCATCTGGACAAGGCTCTTCAACATGTGGTGTGGGGTTTTGGGGGGGGTCCATAAATGGGAGTTGGACTAAATGATCCTTGTGGATCTGTTCCAACTCAGGAGATTGTGTGATTCTGTGAGCTGTAGTCATTTTGGGGGAAGCTGGGCAATCCAGCAGAGCTTTCTGCTCCAGTTCTGAAGGAGTTTTGTTCCTGCAGGAATGCTGCCTGTGTAATCTCAGGGGAGGAGCTCTTCAGATGACCACTGATGGGAGGTAAGTGCTGGGTTTCACTCTGGCTTCCTTCCATTCTCCATCTGATCTTGGTCACGCTGCTCAGTGGAGCAGCTACTCCTGGTGTTACAGAGGACTTGGCAGGATGAGCTTGCCTAGCTCTGCTGTCTACCACTCTGCACCAGGCTCCTCAGTAGCAGAGGGAACATAGCCCTGAGCATCTGTTGGGTTTGGTTATTTCTCAGAGAAGAGTATTTAGCATCCTGCAGGATCAGATGCATGAGGAGGTTGATCCCTCTTGTTCCAGAGACATTTCCTTTGTGTGACTGTGATTAACAGTCAGGTAGCAATGTTGCCAAGGCTGTCAACCACCATAAATACACTTGGATAGTGAGAGAGTCAGAGAAATGTTAACTACCCTCCTGAGGATGTCATTCAACTGATGGTAGACTCTGCTTTGTCTCTTGCCTTTGTTCCCAGGTGGGTCCATGTCATCTGTGCTATTGCTGTCCCTGAGGCTCGTTTCCTCAACGTCATAGAACGTCATCCTGTGGACATCAGTGCTATCCCAGAGCAGAGGTGGAGGCTGGTAGGTGTCTTTTCCCTGTGGAGAGGGTTTGTGAACAAGAGCTAAAAGAAATGAAACTGAAAAAGCCTTTAGCCAGGCAGAAGAAGTTTGTGTGTGGCATCAGGTAGCTGAGATGGGAGGTGATGTTCTCGTGTGTAGCATCAAGTAGCTAAGGTGGGAGGTGATGTTCTCACTCTTCCTTCCAGCAAACACATCAGGTAGCTCTATCATTGGCATGTTTTCTGACACACAAACAAGTTGTAATTACCAGAGCTGCCTTTCCTCCCAGCCTGGGGCTTCCCCACCCCAGTCAGGGCTATTCTCAGTCAGTCAGGGCTAACCAAGGCAGAAGCTTCACTTAGTGGAAGTCCAAGGTGGCAGGAGTGTGAAGGGACATGGTGGCTTGAAAGAAGCTGACACATGGCTGGCTTGTTCCTCTGGAATTTGATCCATCTTTCTGTCCAGTATTTCTCTTTATCATGCAATCTCTGGCAGCAATGAAGAATCATTTCTTTGTGACTGCAAGGCAAGGTTCTGCAAAGAATTGGATTCAAGTCCAGGACAAGTTGTTATTTAGTTGCATTAGGCCTCAGCTGAGGGATTAGTAATGGATGATTCATTAGCTCAGAGCAATTAATCTTAATGTTGGTTAATGCTCCATCACTATAGTGTGTTATTGCAAAACAAATTGTGCTTTTGCTGCTTTTCTTGCTGTAGAGAAGTCAGCTGGGGGGGGGGAGTGGGGAGAGTGGGGCAGGGGAAGGTGATGGAGCAGGGACCCATCAGTTAGCAGTGATGGATTTGTTAACTGCACAGCTATTTAGTGCAGGCAGGAAGAGGCTCTGTCTGCTTCCAGAGTTATTTCTCTGTTGTCCAAATGGCTTTTGTACACAAATGTGAGTGTAAAAAGCATTCATTATTCAGGTGGAGTGATGGAGCAGAGTGGTAAATCTTACAGCAGTGGTTCTTTATGGATCATCTGACATTTCCAGCATGCATCCTCTTCATTACCAGCACTTGTAACCATGAACTTCAAATCCTTTTACACCAGGCTGCCTTGTATTGCTTAATGGAGCCTCCCAAGGAAACATGACTTAAGTCTTTAACTCTTCTGGGGCTGCCTTGCTATCCTGCACAGCCAGAGCAGTAATAATGGTGGTAGAACTCTGAAGTATTGGCTAGGCAAAGTCTCTGCAGAGACCTGCTACACATCCTTGTTTCATTCCTGGCTTACAGCTTCATAGTTTGGAGGGTTTCTCCTTTGTATTCCATTTGCACCTCATGTTTTCTTCCTGGCTCAGTGAAGGTAAAGAGTTTTGATGGGAAGTGCCTTGACTTCCCCAGGCTGCAGGTTGATTTACAGGCACTGATTCCTTAGGTCAGTGTTAGCAGGAGCCTGGCCTGTGGCTCAGTTCTTGTCAAAGCCTGGCTTTAAGCACCTCACTTGGGGAGCCTTGGTGTGGAAGGGTGCTGCTCACTGCTTCCCCAGCATCAGAGGAGCTTTTCTAGAGGTGCAATACTGTTTAATTTCTGCCAGGATCCAGGATGCCATGTTGGCTACTCAAGCCTTGCTCTTGATATCTGTCAGCATGGCACTGTGAGCCCTCTGGAAGGTGTCTTGGGGGCCCTGTGGAGCTGGCCCAGCTTTTAGGGTGTCAGAAGTAGACTTTCAGCCTGATTTATGTTCAGGAAAGTCACCAGATAAGCACTGCTGTATTGAGCCTGGTGACAAAGATCTCTCTGCTCTGCATTGCTCCTTCTTTGTGACCACCATTGCCATGTGTGTGCACACAGCACCAGTGCCTGCTGAAAACTGTGTTGTCACCACATGCTCTGGGGCATTTGGAGTATCATTTGCTACAGGAAAGAAAGCAAAGCAATGATCTTGAGCTAAAATGGAGAAGGGTTTTGGAGGTTAAAGATTAAAAACCAAATGAATTTGGAAGGCAGAATGTAAAGGCAGGGAGGTGCTTTGAGCAGCAGCATTGGGGTAGTGTGTGGAGAAGAAAAGGAAGCTTCAGCTGGATCAGGTTGTGTGGAGAAAAACCCTCCTGAGCCATCCTGGAGAGCTGGAGGATTCTTTATAGGTGTTTGCAAGTGATTCATGGAGTGGTTGAGGAGTCAGTGGAAGAGTTAGGGGCAGCTCTGTGTTTTGGAGGTGTGCAGCTGCATTGAGGAAGATGAACTGAAGGTGACAAGCAAGGAGCTGGTGTTGGATCTGGTGACCTGGGTGCTGACAGATGATGCAGTGCTAGATAAAACAGGAGAGATGGAAAAGGAGAGAAGGAATGGTGTGAAGGTGGAGGACAGCTGAAGTGACTAGCTGGAGGTGGTGGAAGCTAGGGGCTCTCTGTGACCATTTGTTTGAATTCTTTTACTATGTTTGTGTTGGTTTAAGTTCCTGTGAGGGGGCTGAGGGAAGAGGGAGTTGCAGTGACCTCTTTAAAGGTGTCTTCTGTGCTTTGAGCCTGCAGCAGGAGCCTCCCTTTCCAAGCCCAGAGCTTTCAGTCCCTCTGTGGGTAGTGCATCATTGAAAAGAATGCAGTTTGCATGCTCCCTGATGAATGGTGCATCAGGAGCCCCTGCCTCTCAATTATTTATGACGTGGAAATTTGGAATAATTAGCTGTCATTCCTCAGTGGACTAAATGAATTGCAGTGTTCATCATGCAGGAGACAGCCCATTCCTTACCCTCAGCTGTGACCTGACTCTCTGGTGTGCATTTTATTCTGATGATTTTTCTCCTGTCCTTTAGACTTTCTTCTGGGGGAGGAGAAGTAGCAGGAAAATGTCTTTATATCTCCATGTGCTGCCTTAGCACAGCACTTGGCATTGCTGCCTCTCTCCATCCCATCTCCCACAGCCCAGGTCTGCAGTTATGTTTTTAAAGCCCTCCAGGGATGAGGACTCCACCACTGCCCTGGGCAGCCTGGGCCAGTGCCTGACAACTCTTGCAGCAAAGACATTTCTCCTAATGTCCAACCTAGACCTCCCCTGGGTGCAACTTGAGGCTATTTCCTCCCAGACTGTCACTTGTTCCCTGGGAGAAGAGCCTAACCCCTACCTGGCTCCAGCCTCCTCTCAGGGAGCTGCAGAGGGTGAGAAGGTCTCCCCTGAGCCTCCTCTTCTCCAGGCTAACCAAGCCCAGTTCCCTCAGCTGCTCCTCACAACACTTGTGCTCTAGACCCTTCCCCACCTTCCTTGCCCTTCTCTGGCCACACTCCAGCACCTCCATGTCCTTCTTGGAGTGAGGAGCCCAAACCTGAGCCCAGGATTGGAGCTGTGGCCTCCCCAGTGCCCAGCCCAGGAGGTCAATCCCTGCCCTAGTCCTGCTGCCACCCCAGTGCTGCTCCAAGCCAGGCTGCTGTTGGCCTTCTCAGCCACCTGGGCACTCTGCTGCCTCATCTTGGGCTGCTGTGAACTGACACCCAGTCACTCTGCCTGCAGCACTGCATGAGGTGGTTGTGCCCCAAGGGCAGGAGCCAGCACTTGGCCTTGTTGAACCTCATCCCATTGGCCTGCACCCACTGATCCAGCCTGGCCAGGTCCCTCTGGAGAGCCTCCTACCTTCCAGCAGATCAACACTTCCTCCTGTCTTGGTGTCATCTGCAAAGTTAATGAAGATGCTTTTGGTCTCCTTACCCAGATCATCTTCACCCCTTCCACCACCATCTGTATTTCACTGTCACTGGAGCTCCCATGTTTCTGTATCCTTTGATCACAGTTGCTCTGAGTATTCCTTGTGTGTAGCTCTCCTGCCTGTCAGAAGGAGTTTGGCTTGCCACTGGGGTGTCAGTAGGTGCATGCTAATCCTTCTGGCTGGGAAGAAGCCTGCTTGCATCAGGAAAGGCAGATCCCTGATATAGGAGGGTTAATGCTTGCTGGAGATGCTGTCTGGAGCACACTGTATATCAGCAGTTGTCCCTGTTGGCAGGAGAATTAGGTATTGACAGTTTAATAATGAGATCTCATTGCTATTGACTTGCTTTCAGAGCCATGTTCCTGCTGTGCACGTTGCTGTGGTGCTTATCTGCCTTTTGAACATGGTTTACAGACTGATAAAGGCACAGCTTATTAAAGACTAGAAAAAAACCCCACATTCTGGCAAGACTAAGGCTCTGGGCTTTGAATTTCCTGGGTTTTGTTAGCTCCAGTAGAAAGAGCAAATGAATTTTTGGTGTAAACACACTGGAGTTATTTGGAGGAAGTGAATCTGAGTGATTTCATACCCATGTAGGGCAGAGCCTGCTCAGGGAGAGGGGTGATGCTGCTCAGAGACTGGGGAGAACACATCTCCCTTTCTTTCAGATGTCTTGTCTTTCCAAGAGGAGTATTCCTTGGAGGAAGGATGAGCTTTCATTTGTCTTGGCTAGCAGAGGGGGCTCTGACTCTTAGCTGTGATAACACCACTAAACCACTGAGATTTGGCAATTCTTCCTTGGCCTTTGCTGGGGAGTTTGTCATACAATAACCACTCTGCATGGTTTTGTGGTTACTCTCTTCAGAGAGCTCAGGTCTAGAAGCAAGAGTGAGTTTGTACTTCTGGGGGTTGGATTGGCTGATGGTGTGATCTTGTGTTACCATTTCTAATCCCATGGGATCCAGTAACTCTTAGGATCTTAATGTTTAGCTCGTGTGTTCTGTAGTGTTGCAGGGCTTGGAGCTGTGCTTTAGGGGGAGTGAGGTAAAAGAGAGGCCATGGGGAGTGCAAGAGGGAAAGAAAGGCTCTGTTTAATGTCAGAGAGAGGAAGAATTTGTCATTCCTAGTACCATAGTGTGTTTAGAGCAGTGGATGGGTTGGGAGGGGGGCAAGAGGTCAAACCTGGGGTGGAGGCAGTGGCCACTGTGGTGTGCTTTGGAAATGGTCACCTGGAAACAGGCACTGAAAGCCACTGCTTTCCTCTGTTTCTCCTTTGATGTGGAAATTTCCTCTGTAATAAATAAATTACATAGCTGCACAGTCAGATTCATGAGTGTATAACAGCTCTCAGGGTTTCCTTTATCTGAGCTCATGATTCTAACCAGTAAAATCCATGTTTGTCTCACGTGTGATATCAATTTTTCCCTGATTTGCCTTGTCCAAGCCTCAGCTAAGGTAAAAAGCTGCCATCAATCAGTGACAGATTCCCTAGAGTTAACATGTTAAAAGCTAAGAGTGTCCAACTTAAATTCCTTTAGATTGGAAATCCCCAAATCTGCTTTTCTGTGTTTCTGAGGAGCTGGAAAGAAGAATTTGGTGCTCTTAGGGAGTGAGGGAAATGTCTCATTTCTCACTGACAGCTGATGCTTGCTGCCAAGTCTGCAGTGCCATAAGCTTATCATTTTTAGCTTTGCAAAAAAAATGGAGGTTTCTGTTTAAATTAGTCACACATGGTGATTACCTGTCCCACCCTAAGTGCTGTCTGATTCCATTAGCCTAATAAATGGATTTGTTTTGCAGAAAATGAGTTTAAAAATTACCAAACAATATCAGACCCTTTTTTTTTTTTCCCCCTTTCCCCTGTAATTCTGTTGTTTGGTAGAAAGCCTTTATTCCTTCTGTTGGCAAAACAGTGCCTGAGTTAACTACAATAGCTCATCTGACTTGGATACCAATAAAACATTGTTGGTTGATATGTTTATGTGTGTAAATTAAAACCCCAATATTTTTGTTCCATTATATAAAATGATAATACTCCATTAGATCTAATAGCTGTAATGTTCCATTAAGTATAACAGAACAAATCATTAGAGTTATTTGCTGTTCTGTTCTTTCAAGCAATGAAATGGTTCTTTTCTAACAGTGTCTCAGTGAAGATCCAGCTGCTGCTGGGATTCACATGGATACATTTGTTACCTAAGGAGGACAAGGATGGGGTTGTAGCTGTCCTCTGATAAGACTGAGGTGCTCACCTGTTGTCTCCTCCCTTTCTCTCAGCCCTCTGGTGAGCAAAGTCTCACCGTGTTCAAGGGAATGATCAGTTAGTCTCTGCTGTAGCTTCTTGGCTTATGAGTGATTCCAGCCACAGGTGTAAATAGGCCATTCTGGAAGCATTGGACTTGACCTCTCAGCAGCAAACGTCAACATTGTTGGCTGTGGCTTCTGGGCCCTAGACTCTAATGCGACATAAACTTTCCACTGTGTCAGGTAACAGGACAAGGGGCAACTGACAGAAGAAGCTAGAAGCCAGGAGGTTCCAGCTGAGCAGGAGGAGAAGCTTGTTTGGTGTGAGGGTGTTGGAGCCCTGGCCCAGGCTTTGCAGAGAGGCTGTGGAGTCTCCTTGTGTGGAGAGATTGCCAAGGCAGCTGGAGGTGACCCTGGGCAAGCTGCTGTGGGTGCCCCTGCTGGAGCAGGGGGGTTGGCCTGGCTGATCCCCAGAGCTCCCTTCGAACCCCCTCCACGTTGGGTTTGGGAGATTCTGTTAACAGGCTGCATACATTGAATTCAAGCTGCTGGTGACTGCCTGTGTAATGCTGACTTGGGCTGCTTTTCAGAAATGTGTCTACTGTCGGAAACGGATGAAGAGAGTGTCTGGTGCCTGCATCCAGTGCTCCTACGAGCACTGCTCCACCTCCTTCCATGTCACCTGTGCACACGCAGCCGGCGTCCCCATGGAGCCAGACGACTGGCCCTACGTTGTGTCCATCACGTGTTTCAAACACAAAGCAGCTAACCAGAACGTATGTGGGTCTGGGCCGGGGCCGGGGTCTGGGTCTGGGCCGGGGCCGGGGCCGGGGTCTGGGCCTGGGCCGGGGCTGGGGTCTGGGCCTGGGCCGGGGCCGGGGCCGGGGCCTGGGCCTGGGTGGGGTCTGGGCCTGGGATTTGGGTGGGGCCTGGGCCGGGGCCTGGTTGAGGCCTAGGCCTGCCTGGGCCTGGGGTTGGGTGTTTGGGTTTTGGTTTGTTTGGGTTTTTTTGGGAACAGTTTCTCTGCAGCTTTTATGATTGCAAATGACTTGAGCAGCCTGATCTAGTGGGAGATGTCCCTGCCTATGGCAGGGGTGTTGGAACTAGATCTTTAAGGTCCCTTCCAACCCAAAGCCTTCCATGATTGCAGATGATTCCCTTTTCTCTCCCACACAGGTTCCCTTTCGACGGGAGGTGGCCCTTGGGCAGACTGTGATCACCAAGAACAGGAATGGACTCTACTACAGATGTAAAGTGATTGGCATGACAACACAGACCTTCTATGAAGTCAACTTTGATGATGGTTCATACAGTGACAACGTTTACCCAGAAAGCATTATTGTAAGCAGCTCTCTGTGGAGACTCTTGCCATGAGAGATGAGTACAGAATGCGATGTGTGCTTTGGGGTGGAACAACAAAGTAAAACTGAAAAAGCCCCTGGAAATTAAAAAGTAAAGTTGCTGCTTGCATAGACAACCTCACACTGCTCTTCATTACTGTTCCTCTTGTCTATGACATTATCTCATTTCATTGTCTGTTCCTTTCCAAAGATGTGATTTTGCTCTATGCAGATGACTTACCAGAAAGCAATGTTTGTTTTCAGTTACATCCTCTTTGTTTTGTGGTTGAATAATCTTATTTTTCAACTGACAAGGGTGATTCATGGGGGAAGCAGATTGCCTGTAAGCACTTCTAGTTCAAAAGAAGGAATTCACTTAATAGAAGGAATGCCTAGAAGAGGCTGACTTGCCAGCTTCTGCATTCTCTTCCTGATTGTGCTCTTGATTCACCATGTGAAGCAGAGCAGGCCAGCCCTCTTGGTTTTATTGATGTAGATCTGATCTTGTGGGATTTGTCAAGGAGAAACTCCCCAGAGCTGAGTGCTGGCACCAGAAGGAGGTGCAGGTGTTTTGTTTCTGGTCTCTCACTGGTTGATGGTTTGGTTTGATATGAGTGCAATCAATCACAAGTGCAGAAACTTCCTTACAGTGTCATGTAGCAGCTCCCCTGAGCAGTGATTTTTACACACCTCATTCCCTTGAGTTTACTCAAGGTTTAGTTTGAGTTACCCAAGTCCTTGAGCTTTCTTGATGTTGAATGTCTGACCTGTTTCACTCTGTGTCTTCAGAGCAGAGACTGCATCCAGATGGGACCTCCTTCAGAGGGTGAAGTGGTCCAACTGCAGTGGACAGATGGAATTGTCTATAAGGCCAAGTTTATTGCAGCCCAGATCAGTCAGATTTACCAGGTGAGTATGGATGTGTACCCAGGTGCTTCATGTCAGTATCTCTGAGAGTTGCTTGAATTGCATAGCTCACTGGTGCTAAATGAAGGGAGAATTTGCCTTCTGAAACTAGTTCAGGTGGTAGTCTGAAGAGAAATAGAGTGTTCAGGTAGGCCCAGGTTCAAGGTTTTCTGTGGTAGGATGTGGATGTATGGGTGGACACATGTCTAGATTGTCTCTCCTTTGAAAACAAGAAAGAAATTTGCCCTTTTCCTTAGAGCTGAGATCTGACTCAGGCCAAAAATGAACCACTCAGACTACCCTGATGGCTCTGCTATGGCTGGAGCTGAGCTCATCATCTGTAGCTCCCCTGAGTTAATATCTCCATAATCACAACTTTCCTCAGTGCTTTGAAAAGTAGCAAGGGAAACAATGAGTCAAGAGACTTCTTCAAACAGGGGAATAAACCTCTGGTGATGGGAAGGAACTGCACAAAACCTTCAATCTCTGTGATATGCTCTCACCATCTCTGGTTTTGAGGTGAGAAAAAACAACAAAGAGGTTTTTTGCTGGTTTGGTTTTTGTTTGGTGTGGGGGTTTGTTGTCTTTGGGTCTGTTCCACATGGGGTTTTTCTCTTGTGGAAGGTTCTAATAGTACAGGAAGATGTAACCTGGTTGCCAGTGTTGGTATTTCAACAGAGGAGGTTTTATCAAGTGCAGGACATTCATTTGCTTAAATCCTTTTGAAATGCTTCCAAGAAGCTGAAGAGTGCAGCAATTTGGAGAGTCCACTTTGTGCACATCCCTTTGACAAATACATCCTGAAATATGCAGCTAATTGTCCAAGTTTGAGATGAATGCCCCAAACAACAGGCAAAAGAAGTCTCCCATCTGGTAGTTGTTTGCCATGGGGTTCTGCTTTCTCTCCTTACTCCACAGAGTGTTTCATCTCTCTTTGCAAGGAACACAATCATCCACCCTGGCAGTTAACAATCTTTGTGCTGCCTGCAATGACTGTGAACTGCTTCAGAGATGATGTGATCCTGGCTATGAACAAATACAATGTCTAGTTCCATCAAGATCTAGTCTTTTGCATGTTTTCCAGCTTAATCCCAGCAGAGGAAATTGGCATTGATTTCTCCAAGGTGCAATAATTTGCAGTGGGCTATTCCAGTGATGGTGCCAGATGACAGGAAAATATGCATGAGGAGCCTGTGTTTTTCAAATCAGGCACTTACAGACCTATCAGTAAAGCTCCTCTCCATGGGGAAAACTGCCTGAAGAGCTTGCCAGGTTGCTTCCCTACCTAGATCCTTTCTCAGTACTTGGTGGTGCATCTCTTTGATCTGTTTTGGAAAGGGTTTTTTATTTAGAAACACAGAAACAGTTTTGTTGGGAGATGTGTATTCCCAGGAGGACACCATGGCTTAGCTTTTGTGTTTCCAGCTTGGCTCCTTTTGCAGCAGCTGCTCAGATCACACCTCTAAGTCTTGTGTTGTGTGTGCTAAGATTAGATGAGGCTGCTTTACAAAAAACTGAGCCCAAGTGGCACCTGGGGATGACCATGAGGCAGCAATGTGGCCTCAGGGCCAAGAAGGCCAGTGGCATCCTGGGGTGCAGCAAGAGGAATGTGGCCAGCAGGTCCAGGGAGGTTCTCCTCTATCTCTACTCTGCCCTAGTCAGGCCACAGCTGGAGTCCTGGCTCCAGTTCTGGTCTCCCCAGTTCAAGTAGCACAGGGATCTTCTGGAGAAGGTACAGGAAAGGGCTACAGACATGATCAGGGAACTGGAACATCTCTCCTGTGGGGAAAGGCTGAGAGCCCTGGGGCTGCTTAGCCTGGAGAAGAGCAGACTGAGGGGAGATCTGATCAATGCTTAGCAATACTCCATGGGTAGGGGGCAGGAGGCTGGGGCCAGGCTTTGGTCAGTGGTGCCCAGGGACAGGACAAGAGGGAACAGGCACAGACTGGAACAGAGGAAGTTCCAGCTGAACATGAGGAGAAACTTCTGTACTTTTGAGAGTGGTGGAGCCCTGGCCCAGGCTGCCTAGGGAGGTGCTGGAGTCTCCTCCTCTGGAGACATTCCTAACCCTCCTGGATGTGATCCTGGGCAAGCTGCTGTGGGTGACCCTGCTGGAGCAGGGAGGTTGGACTGGATGATCTCCAGAGGTCCCTTCCAAGCCCTGTCTATCATTCTGTGACTCTGGGAAGTGACTGTGCTGTGAACTGCTCTAGTGTGTGTTTATAATGGATCTAACCCATATCATGCATTGGGAACTTAAATCAACAAGGTCCAGCTGCTGTGATGACAGTGACAGTGCCCTCAGCTGCAAACCCTGCCTTGCTCAGGTAGTGGAGATGGCAGACAGTGATCAGCCTAATTCCTCTTCCCTTCTAACTGCTGTGTTAGTAAAACCAGACAGTACATGGGACCAGCAGCAGCATCTGAAACCACCTCAGCAGCTCTGGTCAGTGCCTGTTCCTGCAGGGTTGTTCCAGCCTGGTGTGTGCTCCTCAGGTAAAGGACCTCAGCAGCATCATGGAGCTTGCCTAGCTGATGAGCTGCAAACCTGAGCAGCCTGGGAGGAGTTGCTCAGAGCACAGCTGCTTTCCTCCTGCTGAATCTGTCCAGCCTGAACCTGACCTCCCTTATTAAACTGTGGTCTGTGTCCTCCTGCATTATCCAGAAAAGCCTCCTGAGTTTTGAGCCAAGGAAATGAGAATCTCTTCCCAAAAGTTTTAATAGTTTGAACATTTTTCTGTGCATGTTGCCATGAATAAACATTCCTGGAACAGCTGATGCATAATTCATCAGATAATCAGTGCTTAGCAAGAAAAAAACACCCAGGTTTGATGTGAGGAGTTACAACCATTGGTGGTGATTTTTGTACCTGGCTGCCTATTGCTGCTTGTTAAAATACAACTGTATTGTAGGAGCTGGAGTTGTTTCCTTCTGATGTCTGCAAATGCTTTGTTTGAGATGAAAGAAATTCTCATTACCATCTTGGCCTGAATACAACTCTCTGCCTTTTCTTAGAAGGGAAAAGCTGCTGCTTTTATTTTTCTCCAGGATTTGAATCAAAAATCAGTAGCAATCTGTAGGGCTCTGCCTGGGAGGGGGCAGCAGGGCTGCTGCTCCAGCTGTAGTCTGGACAGTTGAGGATCCACAGGAGTACTGAATGAAACCACTGGGGCTGGATAAGAGAGGAGAGCCCCAGAAGCACTGAAACCAGCACTTTTGGGGTTCAGCATCCTTAACACACCCTAGGGTTGCTCCTTCTACAGCAACCCTAGAGACAGGCAGTGCCAGGGACAGGGAATCATCTATGAGGGTTGGCCCCTGATGCTTCCCTGGGACCATATGTGGCATGGCCTGGGAATGGCACAGGTACATAGTCTGTTCAGGTTCTCATTTCATCTTCTCCCTACTCTGCAGGTGGAGTTTGAAGATGGTTCTCAGCTGATGGTCAAACGTGGTGACATTTACACCCTGGAGGAGGAGCTGCCAAAGAGAGTCAAGTCTCGCCTGGTGGGTGTCAGACTTCCCAGCTCCAGGAAGAAGGGAGGTGGTTTGCAGGGCTCAGTCCCCTCTCCACTGTTTATTGTCTAGCCAGGAGGTGACTGACTGCAGCCTCCAGTTTCTGTGGCTGCAAAACCACTTGTCATTGACCAAGTACTTAGAGTAGAAGAGGTCCTTGCTGTGGATGCTGGAGGAACATGGAAATGATTTTTCCCTTTCCCATGTTCAGGTCTGAGTTTTGGTTTCTCTGGTTAAAAGATGCTGTTTGTCTCATTTTACACCAGCTGAATTTAATTGTGTGTGAGTGCTGCCTGTCACCTGAAGTGAGGTGAAGCTGGTCTACAGCTAAGTGGTTCCTGGAGAACAGATTAGCAACCTGGGGCCCAACCTCCATTTCTCACCAACTAGGAGATTGAGGATGAATAACCTGAAGAGGCAGAGGAGAGCAGGAGTGAGCAGAGAACTGGCAAGGCAGGAGCTGAAGGGAAGGGTACTCTGAATCAGAAAGAAGGCAGCTGGAGGCTTTGACAGCAATGGGACCTGGGGCAATGGCACGAAGCTGTGCCGGGGGAGGCTCAGGTTAGAGCTTAGGCAAAGGTTCTTCCCCCAGGGAGTGGTGGAGCACTGGGACAGGCTCCCCAGGGCTGCAGTCCTGGCACCAACTCTCCTGGGATTGCAGCAGCATCTGGCCAGTGTTCTCAGACACATGGGGTGACTTTGGGGTTGTCCCGTGCAGAGACAGGAGCTGAACTTGGTGATCCTTGTGGGTCCTTCCAAATTCTGTGACTTTCCAGTTTGGTTTCAGCAGCTGCAGAGTTTTCAGTTCCAGCCATGCTTTGCACCTGTCAAGAGTTCTCGGAACCAAGCCGCTCCTTGCTGCCCCTGCTGCCTGCTTCCACAGACCTGCTCCACACCTCCCATCCCTCTCTCTCCCTCCCTCTTGCCCTGCTGTGCCTCTAACGGTTGTGCTTTGGTCTCTCCTGCAGTCCCTCAGCACTGGGGCCCCTCAGGAAGATGTTTTTTCAGGAGATGAAGTGAGAGCAGCCAAACGTCCGAGGCTGGGGAACTCCAGGAACCCTGAGGAGTATGGACAGAGCCCTGATTACTTGGCCTTCATGGAAAGCCTGCTGCAGACACGGTACCAGCCTGGAGCTCAGAGCAACCTGTTTTAACCAGGATTAAGGAAAACAAAAACAAAGAAAGAGAGGGGGGAAAAAAAAAAGAAAGAAATTAACCCTTTTCAAGCCTGCAGGGGAAAAAACTAACTGAACAGGAAACTGTGGAATGCAAACCCAGCCTTGTGCAATAGCCTGCTGTGAATTTCTTTTGTCTCCTCTCGGTTTGGACTGCAAGAAAAACCCTGTCTGGCTGCACGCTACCTCTCCTCTGCCAGATGTTGCTGACCTACAGAGTTTTTAGGGGAACTTCAGACAGCTTTGGACACCCCAGCCTTTGGAACAGAGTTTGTTACTAACAGAGCTTTGGGACTGGCTCCTTGTGGGTCTTTTTTTTTTTTTTTGGGTGAGGCTTGGAAAGGGTTAAGCACTTAACCAAGTGACTTTTTAAGCTAAGGTCAAAACTCTTTTTGTCTTTTCAAGGTGCTATTACATTGACTACTGAAGCAGCCTTTGGAATAGTGTTTTCTGTACATAGCTGTCACCTTTGTGAAGTTTTCTATAAATGAGCATTATAAAAAAAAGGAAAAAAAAGGAAAAAAAAAGAAAAAACAGGACACAAAAATAGGAAAAGAACAGTTTCCACAACACAGGTTTTCTAGATGATGGCTTTAAAAATAACCAGAAAAGAAAGAAAAACTCCCTCCCTCCCTCCCTCTCATCCCCACATGAAATGTGACTAATGCTACATACAGAGGGGAGAGAGGGAGCCAGAGCAGAAGATGGCCTGGAAAGTTCTGGATTCTTTTTTTGTTGTTGTTGTTGTTGTTGTTGTTGTAAAGAAACACTTTAGCTTCTCTGGAAGCTTGGGGGAGATGGGGAAAGAAATGTCTCCTAGCTGGGATGTTTCTTCCCTTCAGTTCTCCACCAGGCAGGGGCTAGATGTGTGCAGTGCTGCCGTGGCACCAGGAAAAGGTCTGAGGGAAGACATGGCCAGATTTGGGTCATTCTTGGTCATCTTCTTTCCCCATCTCTCCCCTCAGAGTTGCTTTCTTAGTTACAAACCAGCATGGCTTTCAGTTCCAATATGCCCACTCCATTTTGGCAAGTGTTCTGTTGCTGTTCCTCCTGTTAGTTCCTTTCTGAGCCATCCCCCTCTCCCCCCAGAGGCTGGAGCAGCCAGGGGTAGCTCTGGCTCTCTGCTAGGCATGTCTCCCATCCCTCACCTTTTTCTTTTCTTTGTCTCCTTTTTTTTTTTTTCCCCCCTATTGTAATTATTTTATTCTATTTTATTTCAGTTGTGAGAATCATTCCATGCCAGAAGCCTGGGAGGTGTTTGTATGTTTTGGTTTGCTTTGCTTTGGTTGTTGTTTTGGGTTTTGTTTTTCTTTTATCCTATTAAAGAAGAAATTCCCCAACCATCTTTGGATTGTTGTGACATCCTTTTGCTGAAGTAAAGACCTCCTGGGGAAGAGGAATGACTGCAAGTCCTGCACTTGAGATTGGAGTCAGCTCACTGAGCATTGAATGAGCAAAGCAAATCCCAAAGTATGCAGTGGGCATCTCCCACTTGAACACTTGAAATTCATCACCTCCTGTTACAGAGCAGTGTTTTGGAAAGGAGCCTGATCCAAAGCCCTGCTGTAGGCACTGGGGAGTCTGCCACCCTCTTTGGAGGATCTCTGTCCCTTCAGAGGGAGAGCAAAAGGCAGGACAGAGCTGGAAAGGAGATGAGGCTGGGTAAAGGGGGCAGAGGGCACAAGGTACCACTCCTCCTCCATGCCTTAGCCTGCCAGGGGCTGCTGTGGGCTAGCAGAGCTAGCCAGGATGCTGCCCAGCAACATCTTGGCCCCTTCATTCCCTGAAATGACTGGACAGAAAGCAACAGATATTTTTTTCCCATATATACTTGGGTTTTCCTGAGCCCTTCCATGCTGGTGGTTGCTCTGCAGAGAGGTTTGGAAGCAATGCTGTAGCTGGATCTTTGCCACTTCATTCCCTGAAGTTACTGGGCAGAAAGAAACAATTCTTTTCTTGTCTTTTTTTTTTTCCTTTAAGCCTCTCCAAGGTGGCCACTGTCCTGCAGAGAGGTCTTGAAGCACTGCTAGAGCTGCATCTTGAAGGGAATCAAGTGGGAGGGATTTGGGGGCTAGCAGATGGTAGATTAGCATCTGAAGAGACTGGGTGGATATTAAACTGTCCTAGTGAAAGAGTGGAGCTAGAATCCAGCAACTCTTTTTATTTCTATTTGAGTTTTCATTATTCTTTGGGGCTTTCTTCTCAACCAGGAGAACAGGAGTTCTCTGCCAGGGGTTCTTTCCCTGGTGGCTGTGTGTCCATGCAGGCCTGGGGGGTGTCTGGAAGGCATTGGAAACAGCATTTCTTTTCTTATTCTTCTTGTTTCTGACTTTTGGACAGTTTCAATAGATGTCTCCAAGAATAAATAAACAACAAACTGAGACTAATAAACGTTTTCAAACTTGGCCAGGTGCTCCAAAGCCTCTGTTGTTGCTCCTGCAGAGCTGTTTCCTGTCAGTTGAAGCATGAGGGAGCAGGAAACTTGCTTGAGTAAGAGAAGGAGAACATTGCCAAGCCATGAGAGAGATATTGAAGGCCATTGGAAGGGAATTGAAACAGCAGAGGGTTATTTATTTGTTGTTTGGAGGTGGGAGGGGAAGGGTGGGGTGGGGATGAGCCATGGGGAATTCCTCTGCATGCTGAAGTCCTGTGCAGTACCTTGCTCTGTGTTAGAAAGAACCAAGGTGTTTCCTGCCCCCTGCTCAGATGCTGAGTTGTGTCTGTAAAGGTGAAGCTGGAGCTGTGGAATGCCTTTCTGTGGGGCAAGGCTTCTCCCTTCTTCTTCATTCCTTTCAACCCCTCTTTTTGCTTTGGTTACCCACAATGACCCTTTGGATGGCCTCTGTGCATCAGAGTGTGGCCAGGCAACAGAAGATGCCCACTCCTTCTCCTCCCCCTTTAATTCCTGATGAACTACAGGCTGTTGAGCACTTCAGAATTCATTGCCCTTTCTGGGGGAGGGGGGGGTTTGAAGTCTCTTCATGTCTAAGTGTCAAGTCTTTTGTACTGCAGGCTGCAGGCCTGATGAGTAAAGGTGGCTGATAAAACTGAGGCAAGAGAAGCTGAAGCTGATGAAGAAGCTGGTCTTCTCCTTCCTCCCTGTTACCCAGGCAGGAGAAGAGGTCTATTGTTTCACCCCTTCCCTAAACTAAGAACCAACCTGGCAATGAATTTTTAAAGTGCAAGGGCCAGGGTTTGCTCCAGTTCCCTCATTCATGAGGACTGTGCTGGCTAAAGAGCCAGAGGTGCTTCTAAAGTCCTCTTGCCTTTTCAATCACTGGATTGCTGCTTCCTAGCCTTCCACTGGCCTCTCTTTTTAGCCCTTGGAGGTCATGCTGACATTGAACCTCTTCAAACAGCATTGTCCTCACCCTTCATTAAAACACCTTCATTTCCCAGCCTGTTCTACAGATTCCAATTGTTGCAGTGTGAGGCTAATGCTGTGGATGATGTGAAAGAAATCTTCAGCTTCCAGTCTTTGGCAGCTTAATAGTTTCTCTGGAGATAATCTGAGGAACCATAGAGTGGGAAGAAGCTGCTGAGTCAAAGTCCTTTGGAATTTACACCCCCACAAAGCTTACCTTTGAATTTAAATTGCTGTAGTAAGAACTAATTAATTTTTAAAGCTGTTATAAGAAGCAGTACACACTTCCAGTTAGCTGCTTGGATCAGTGATCAAAAGGCAAGGATCAAACCTTTCTGTTGCTCTCTCAGCCTCCCAAGCTGGAAGAGACATCTCCACAAACCCCCCCAAGCCACCATGGGCCTCTTAACTACACTGAAATATAGATGATGTGGGGCTGCAGGAAATTAGACTGTGCCCAGGGAGTCCTCAGGGAGACAATGGGAACATTCCAACTGCTGGAGTGAAGAGCTTTGCTTCCTGTGCTTCCCTCTCCCCAGGTACCATTTGAGTGTGGATGAGCACAGCTCCTGAGCCCTGGAGGAGCTGCACCTCTTCCTAAAGCATGTTTCAGTTTCCACCTTGTCCATTTGTACCAGCTCCATCCTTTGGAGGTCATAGACTCAAGAATGGGTTGGGCTGGAAGGGACCTTAAAGATCATCCACCTTCAACCCCCTGCCATGGCCAGGATGCCACCCACTAGAGCAGGTTGCCCAGGGCCACATCCAGCCTGGCCTTGAACACAGCCAGGGATGGAGCAGCCACAGCCTCTCTGGGTAACCAGTCCCAGTGCCTCAGCACCCTCAGGGTAAAGAATTTGTTTCCAAGATGCAATCTAACTCTTCCCTCCTTCAGTTTGAAGCCATTCCCCCTTGGCCTACTGCTTTCTGCCCAGGTAAAGTCTCTCCCTTTTGTAGGGCCCCTCTAGGTGCTGCAAGGCTGCAGGAAGGTCTCCCTGGAGCCTTCTCTTTTCCACGTTGAACAACCCCAACTCTCTCAGCCTGGCCTCACAGGGGAGGTGCAGGGGTTCAAAACCCATCTAGATGTGGTGCTGAAGGCCATGATGCAGTGCTGACCTGGCAGTGGTAGGTTCACAGTTGGACTTGATGATCTCAGAGCTCTTTTCCAACCTTAGTGATTCAGTGCTGGAAGGTGTCTGATAGAGGTGACACCTGCCAGTGCTCCTGGAGCTTGCAAATGGCTTGAGACTCCAGCAGCAGCTCTCAGAAGGAGTTCCTGTGGCTTCCTTATTGCCAGCCCCAAGCTGAAGCCATCTCTTGCTTCTCAGCCTGTGAAAATTGTGCTGGCACACACACACACACAAACCCCAAACCAACTCTGGCAAAATACCAAGGCTCAAATGAGTTGGAGATGTTGAGCTGGAATTATTTGGCAGCTTTGATAGCAGGGAAAAAAAAAGATAACAACTTTGTTGTCTTGCAGACCAATAGGAGACCACAGGGAGTTCTTTCTTCTGCTTTAGAGCAGCAAAACAATTAAATTTCTTTGTTTCCAAGAGGGGAAACGTAAAGGTCACTGTGTAAACCCTGTTTGGAACCACCCAGTGGCTGCAGCTTAGCCACTCCTCCCATGGAAGGAGGAAGCACTTGGCTGTGTTTCAGCAGGGTTGACTTTGGCTTACCTCTCCAGCCCTAGCCTTGCCACTTCAGATGCCAGCTGCTGATATCCCCCAGCCAGCGAGCTCGTGGCCAAGCTGCCTCTGAGATGGGAAGAGCCTCCCCTGTGCCCCAGATCAGGCTTTAAAAATAAAGCAATGAGCAGCTCCAGTGCTGCTCTGCTCACTGAAGGGAGCTGGCTCTGGCAAACGGCAAGCTGCCTTTGATGAGGAGTGACTGGTCAGTTAGCCAGGGTACAAGGCAAGATGCTGCTGCCGTGGAGAGGAGCAGGGATTCATCTGCCTGCCCGCAGAGATCAAATCAGAGCTGATGGGAGGTCCAGAAGGGTCACTGGATGATTTTCTCTCCGTGGAGAAGCAGGGAGATGGGGAGAAGGAAAGGCTGTGGTGGTTTCCTGTGTCTCCACTTAAGAGCTGAGCTTTATTCCTCTCTGTTGTTATCTTAATAGCCTGGGGCCACTAGAGAATTATCTAGGCTGAAGAAGTGGTGCAGCTGATGAAGCTGGGCTTCAGCTAGGACACGGAATTAGCACTGCAATCCAGGAGCTGTGTTTTCCTCTGTCAGGTGATTAGCAGGAGATTTTTGTCAGCCTGGAGTGAAAAATCTGCCTGAGTGCAGTTGTTTCTGTGAGCTCTGGCTGCTGAGGGCTGCTTCTGCTTCACAGGAACAGCTCAACAGATACTTTTTTATTACTTCAGCATACAGACAATTAGCTGCTGATTAACCACTGATTTCTCTCAGTTCCATGATGGTCTCAAATTAAGTCCATTTTGTCCAATTTCATTTCTTTGAAGTTTTTCTCAATGCTAAGAGATAGCCTCATGTGGGTTTTTTCTAGCTGGGGTTGAGATGTTCCTGCCCCAGGGCTCTCAGCCTTTCCTCCTGCCAGAGCTGCTCCAGTGCCCTCAGCATCTTCCTGGGCTCTGCTGGACTCTCTGCAGCAGTTCCTTGTCTCTCTGGAACTGGGGAGCCCAGAGCTGGAGCCAGGACTCCAGCTGTGACCTGAGCAGGGCAGAGTAGAGGAGGAGGAGAACACCTCTGAACCTGCTGCTGGTCACGCTGTTGTTAATGCAGCCCAGGAGACCGTTGGCCTTCTTGGCCATGTGGGCACATTGCTGGCTCCTGGTGAACTTGTTGTCCCCCAGCACTCCCAGGTCCTTCTCTGTGGAGCTGCTTTCCATCAGATCAACCCCTAACCTGCCCTGCTCCATGAGGTTATTCCTCCCCAGGTGCAGGACTCTCCACTTGCCCCTGTGGAACTCCAGGAGGCTCCTCTCCCCCAGCTCTCAGCCTGTGCAGCTCTCCCTGAATGGCAGCACAGCCTGACAGGGGTCACCACTCCTCCCAGTCCTGCACCATCACCAAACTGGTTGGTTGAAGCTCCCTCTTTTGAAGCTTGCCCAGGGATTTCCCATCGATTGTGTAAAGAAGCTGGGTAGGGAACCCTGCCCTGGAGCCTCCCAGCCCCTCTCTGGTTTGCACTTGTAGCTGCTTCCTGTGATGTCAAGCAGTAGTTTATGTTTTTAGCAGATTTACTCTTAAATCACTAAGACCAAAGCTCCTGTCTAGCTACAATCACTGCAGTATTTCACTCTCAGCAGGTGATGGACTGCAAGGAGAGGAAACAAAACACTAACTGTTTCCTCAGGTTTTTCCTGTCACACTTTCCATTACAGCCTGGGCTCTCTCAGCTGCTCCTGGGCCTGAACCAGTGGCCAAGAAGGTCAACAGCATCCTGGCTTGGAGCAGGACTAGGGCAGGCATTCCAGGCTCATGGCCTGGAAATATCCTGTGGCAGGAGACAGCACAGCTCTAGGACCCAGTGAAAGCAAGAGGAACATCTGCTTTGCTGTGCCTGCCCCAGGGTGGGTAATTAGCAGCCTTCTGGTGATGCAGCAGACAAAGGAGTAATAAAACATCAAAGAAAACTTGAGGCCCTTAGCTACTGCTGTTGTGCTAGGGGTTACCCTGACAGAGGGATTTGAATCTGACTGTTTCAGGGGGAAGAGGAAAGAGGCCGACCTGGTGTTCGTGCCCCCCTTTGGAGCTGCCTCTTGCAGAGATGTGCACCCAGCAGCGAGGTGCAGTGAGATTAGGAAGGGTTAAAACTCCCTTGGAGTTCTTCATTTGCTGTAAAGAGCTGATTTGCTTCCAGATCATCTCTGCTGTGCTCTGAACTGTGCTCCTGTGCTTCCCAGGAGGTAGATAAACTCAGAAGGAAAGAGAATGAAAGGGTGAATTTCTTTGGCATCCTTGACCTGTGGCTGGTCAGATGCTGCCTCAGATGTTGGGAGCTGTGGGATAAGACCAGGGTTGGGCACAGATCCAGCAGCCCTACCTTGGAGAGGCTTGAGAATGACCTCTGAGAGACACATCAAATGCACAACCAAGGCTGGATCTTGCTGCTGCCCCCAGAATTCTCAGAGAGGAACCATTCTAGCTGGGTTTCCAAAGAAATCAATTAAAATCCCTGTGAAATCTGTCAGGCTCCTTTGAAATCTTGGAGGAGCTGAGGTTCCTTCCACAGCCTTCCTTGGAAAGGAGCTGGGGTGAGAGCCAGCTCCTGCTGGTACAGTGAGAGGACAAGGGCAAGCTCTGGGGGATTCTGAGAGGCAGGAGCCTTGTGCCTTGGAGCTGCACCTTGGGACCTCCTGGGCAGGGCTTTTGGGGAGCCACTTGCCTTCCCCCATCAGCAGGGGAGCAGAGCAAAGCCACCAAGATCTGATAATCAAATCTGTTTGGAACAGCTGTCTGCTGACAAGTATAATAAACTGTATTAATGGTGTCATTATTATTCCCTAATTAAAAGCTAATAACTAAGAGTTAATTGCCTTTAAAAGATGAAGCAGAGCAGTGGCAGGGATTTATCTCTGGCTTTCTTTGCCTGCCTGGCTCTGCTGATATTTTCAGGCTAATTAATTGAATCAAATCTTTCTGAAAAGGAATAATCTTGCTGTGTCAAGGCAGCCAATTGAATTCAAAGGTGTTGAGCTCTGTGCTTGGCTTGGAATAAAGCTAGGGGGCTGCTTTTGGGAGCTCCTTGCCTGCAGTGGTGATCAGGGTCAGCAGGGCTTGGGCTGGCTCAGGGCACAGAGGTTCTTGGTGGCAAAATGGTTTGGTGGTGAAAACTTTCTCCTGGTGTTAACAGGAGAGAACTGGGAGGGGCCTGGGGGAAAGGGACCTGGGGTGTTGGTCGACAGCAGCTGAAGATCAGGTGGCCAAGAAGGCCAACAGCAGCCTGGCTTGGAGCAGCACTGGGGTGGCAGCAGGGCTAGGGCAGGGATTGACCTCCTGGGCTGGGCACTGGGGAGGCCACAGCTCCAATCCTGGGGTCAGGTTTGGGCTCCTCACTCCAAGAAGGACATTGAGGTGCTGGAGTGTGGCCAGAGAAGGGCAAGGAAGGTGGGGAAGGGTCTAGAGCACAAGTGTGGTGAGGAGCAGCTGAGGGAACTGGGCTTGGTTAGCCTGGAGAAGAGGAGGCTCAGGGGAGACCTTCTCACTCTCTGCAGCTCCCTGAGAGGAGGCTGGAGCCAGGGGGGGCTTGGGCTCTTCTCCCAGGGAAGAAGTGACAGTCTGGGAGGAAACAGCCTCAAGTTGCACCCAGGGGAGGTCTAGGTTGGACATTAGGAGAAATGTCTTTGCTGCAAGAGTTGTCAGGCACTGGCCCAGGCTGCCCAGGGCAGTGGTGGAGTCCCCATCCCTGGAGGGGTTCAAAACCCATCAAAATGTGGCACTTAGGGCCCTGGTTTAGTGGCATGGTGGTGTTGGGTCAGTGGTTGGACTCAGTGACCTTAGAGACCTTTTCCAGCCTTAATGATTCTGTGGCCTCAGGAGCTGGAGGCAACCAGTGCCTCAGAGTGCAGTATTGCTGAGTAACTTGTGCTGCAGATGAACACCAGAAGTGGATTTCATCCAGAGACAGCAAAGAAATAAACCACATCTGTCCTGAGCTTTTCTCTTCAAGGTTGATGAAGGTTTCTGGAGGATGAAGTGTTGTGTCAGGGCTTGGTTTGATTTATCTGATGGGTCAGAAGCTGTGCACAAGCCTTTGAGCCTTCCAAGGGCTGGGACCATCTGTAGACAGGGATTGTTGCTGTCTTCTGTCCCCCCTTTCTCCTCCATCATTGCTGTCCTCTCTGGGGTTGTGTTTTGGGGGGCAGGTAGAGCCACAGACATGGACCTGTGGTTGAAGGTCCCATTTCTATCCCCAAAAATCCCCCCAGCATCCCCCTGAGAAGCTCCTGCCAGTTCTGTGATGCTAATTGAAAGGAACCAAATGTTCTCTCTGAAAGTTCACTTTTATCTGTGTTAATCTTCTGTGTGGAGTAATTTTATTAAAGTTCCCCACAGAGCAAATTGTAAATCCATTAGTGCCTGCTTTGGACCACACCCTCCCTCATTTTGGGGGGAAAAAAAAGAGATTAGGAGTCATCTGGGCTCTGGGATAATTAAAAAGAAGATGCTCCAACATAATTCTTAATTAAACAGTAATGAGATAAGAACTTGTGTAGTCTGCTTTTTGCCTGGTGGAAAGATGCAGAGCTTCCCCTTGTAATTATGTGATTTATGAGCTCGCACACAAAGATGGAATTAGTCCCCCCCCCCCCCCCCTTTTAAAATTTAAACATTATTTAGATCAAAAAGCAAAGTTGTGCAGCAGCAATTTGGATTTGATCTTTTCCAGGTGAAATAGCAGTTTGTGGTGATTTCTCTTTAGCTTTCAACCTGAACTCCCTCCACAGCCAAGAGGTGACACCCAGGGTAGAGGAATCTGCTTTCCAGACCTTGCTGCTCCACCAGAGCCATGCTGAAGAGTAAAATAGTAGCCATAAAATCCAATAATCAAGACTAAATCTCCTGACACTGCTTTGTGTGGCTTTGGCAGAGACTGAGCTTGACAGGACACCAGGGGAGGGTTAGATTGGACATCAGGAACAGTTTCTTCCCAGAAAGAGTTGTCAGGCATTGGCCCAGGCTGCCCAGGGCAGGGGTGGAGTCATCATCCCTGGAGGGGCTCAAAAACCATCTAGCTGTGGTGCTGAGGGAGACAGTTTAGTGGCATGAGGGTGCTAGGTTGCTGGTTGGACTTGCTGATCTTGGAGTCTCTTCCAGCCCCAGTGACTCTGTGAGTTGTTCCTTGTGGAAACACAGAGAGGATTTGCCCAGAGACCTGCTGCTGGTAGAAGGCTGTTGTGAAGAATGGAACTTCCCCCATATTGCATCACCTGGTGAGCCCTGAGCTCCCACAGATGGTTTGGGACTGACCAGGCCATGCTGACATGAAGGTGACCTCTCCCTGCCCCCAGCATCTCCTTCCCTGTACAGGTGGAACAGGCAGACCTCCTCCTTTCCTCATCCACAGCAGAACATCTCCACCTGCCAGAGAAGCTGTTTGGGAAGTGGTGAGAAAGTGCTGGGGAGCCTGAGCAGCCTCCAGAGTGTCACCAACCAGTTTCTTTTGGGTTTTGGAAGCAGAGTTTGCTGGGAGTTGTCTCTCTGAATGTTTTGCAGATCCTTGCTGTTGTGGAGCAGCTGGGGCAGACCTTCTCTTGGCTTCTCTTCCAGATAAAGCAGCAGAGGAGCCCCCTGTGTTCCTTTAGTGGTGGCCAGGGTGGGGTCACCCAGCTGCTTTGCTGCCCAAATCACACACCTGATGCCCATTAGCAGGACCCAAGGTCCTGCTCAGTTCTCCTTCTGCTTCACTTCAGCCTCACTGCTTCATCCTGCATGTGCTTGGTGTCACCAAGAGGCTTCTGCTTGCCCGTGGCTGGGGGTTGGCTGCTGTGGGTGAAGGTCAGTCATGTGTGGGGCAAGATGTGGTCAGCTCCAGGTACTCTTGCTTTCTTAGCAGCAGTTCTCCCACCTTGTTCTGCTTTGATGTGACTCCCTTCTCCCTCTTCCACCTTCTCCCAAGGCACTGTTGCCTCCCCACTGGCACAGGACAGCTGTGGCTGTGGCTTGCTCACCAAAATGATGTTGTTTGCTGCTCTGAAGTGTCTGGGCAGCATCTGCTTTGGGGTTTGGTGGTGGTGTGGAACAGCTTGTGTAGATCCAGCTCTGTCCCAGAGGTGGTGGTGACCATCTGGCAGCCAGGGAGACCCAAGAGGGTCAAAGGGAGCTGCCAGGAGGTGGAGATGCTCAGCACTGCTCCCTGCAAGGTGGCATCACTTCTCTGAAGGTAACTCTTCAGCATCTCCTCTCCAGCCCCTAAAAATATCCCCTAGGTGATATCTGCAGGGCCAAGGGCACTGAATTTCTAATAATTTGGGGGTTTTTTTTGTCATTCCCATTGTATTTCTGGCTTGGTGACTCAGTGAGGTGCCATGTGCCTCCTCTGGCAGAAGCATTTGCACCTCACCCCCGAGGCAAATGCTCCTCAGGCTTCATCCCATTGTAGTGTTCTGGAGGAAGTGAAGATGGATTCATAGCAGGGAAATGTCACCAGCTCTTCCTCCCCCACACTTCAGGAGAAGATGTACAAACCTCTGCTGGCTCCTCTCCTGGGAAGTGGAGCAAGGGTTGGAAAATGCTAGTTCAGTTCTGTCTGGTTTAGGAGAACTGGGTGAGGGCTCTGCTGCTCTTGAACTTGCTGTCACCATGGCCTGTTGGGAGACTTTTTGGCTGCAGCTCACTGCCAAGTGCTTGGTTGTGTTTCTGCTTCCCCCAGGTGTGGAGAGGAATGCTGGAGCAGCCAGGGCCAGTCCTGTGGGGGCTGGAACGTGGTGGAGATCAGCCTGGAGAAGAGAAGGCTGCAGGGAGATCTTCTTGCAGCCTTTCAAGTACTGAAGGGACCTGTCAGAGAGGGGGGAGAGGCTTTTTAGCATCAGGCCAAGGGCTGGTGGTTTGAAACTGAAAGAGGAGGTTGAGACTGGATAGAAGGAAGAATTTTTTGATGCTGAGGGTGGTGAGAGCCTGGCCCAGGCTTTGCAGAGAGGCTGTGGAGTCTCCTTGTGTGGAGAGATTGCCAAGGCAGCTGGAGGTGACCCTGGGCAAGCTGCTGTGGGTGCCCCTGCTGGAGCAGGGGGGTTGGCCTGGCTGATCCCCAGAGCTCCCTTCCAACCCTCTCCATGCTGGGATCCTGGGATATATGTGTGTAAGGAGTCTGGTTCTCTGTGCTGTCCCCATCCCTGCCCTGGGGCCGTTGACCCTTCTGCTGGAAAGCATTTGCCTCTCCCAGCCAGGAGGAGCTGGGAGGAAGGTGTGCTGGAAGGGGAAGCTGAATGAGGAGTGTTTAGCAATTTCCTGACCAAACACCTTACATGGAGCTTGGGCAGAATGTTCTGTAGTTAAAGAAAAAGGGATTGTTGTTGTTGTTGGTTTTTAATCATTGGGACACAATGTTTTTGGGGTTTTTTTGAGGAGTTTGTTATCCTCAGTAAGCCTGAGCTAAACCCCTTGTGTAACCTATTAATCTAGGGCTGCCATCTGCACCCAGGATCTGCTCTGCTCTGGTGGATCCAGCCCTGTGCTCCTACCCAGCTGGATAGAGACCCCAAGTCCCTTCATCAGGAATCTCTTGCTGTAGTGAAGGGAATTGAGCCTGTCCTCCCTGGAGAGAGAGAAGCAGGAGGAGGTAGCAAGGTCAGGGGCTGAGCTCTGTACTAACTGCAGAGGGATCTGGAGTTATCACTGGAGATAAGTAGACAACAGAGACTGCAGGTGGAGGATGGAGTAGGCTGAGGGTGGTCAGTGGGCTGTTAAAGCATGGAAATGGAGCACTGCCATCCCTCCAGGTCCTGTCACTGCTCACCAAAGAGATCAGCCCTGGGGAGGAAGTTCTCAGCTGTGGTGAGGTCTCCTCTCAGTCTCCTCTTCCCCAGGCTGAGCAGCCCAAGTGATGTGAGGCATTCCTCACACAGCTTCCCCTGCAGACCCCTCCCCACCTCTGTGGAGCAGTCTCCCTCTCTCCCTTTCCCAGCAGAGGAACCTGTTGAGGCAGGCAGGCAGTTTCCTCAGTGCTTCTGAGGGTATTTACTGTTTCCATTTCAGTTCTACATCTGTTCAGTTACTGCCTTGGAATCTGCAACCATCTTCTTTGGGAGCAGGAATTGATCTCTCAGTCTGTTAGTGCTTCTCTTGCCACAATTAAAGCACATTGCAACATGAGGAACGGCTCCTGGCCTGGGAGCTGCTTTTGCCACTTGGGTAATTCTCTAAAGTGAGAAAGGCTTTTCTTTCTCCTCTGGAATGTCAATGATGGTCACATCGACTTCCAAGCCTTTGTTCTGCTGCAGGGGGGCTGGGGAGGGTCTGGCTTTAGGTTTGTGCAGAGGCTGAGGAGGGCTTTGCACAGCAATCCCTTGGTGAGCTGGCATCCAGGACACTCACCTTCCTGGGCTCCGTGGGCTCTTTGTGTTCCTGGCAGGGTTTTGCCTCTCAACACAGGGGATGAGCACAGAAATAAGAGCCTGGAGAGCAGTGGTGAGGAGTGATTAGCGTCCCAGAGACGAGGGGAGTGTTGCTGGGAGGGCAGGAGCAGGTAGGCATGGGAGGGAGAGAGGAAGGAGGCTGCTGAACAGAGCTTGGATGACAAGGCTGTGTTTTCCTTCCTGTTCTTCAGTGATAAACTAAAGGAATCATCAAAAGCAACACATTGATTCACAGAAGGTTGATGAAAGGTCCCTGTCCTGCTGCCTGCTGAGCTGCAGAGTTCCCTGCTACAAATGAGCTTTATGAAGCCAGAGGATCAAGAGTCAAAAATCATTACTAAGCATAAAGCTGCCTGGAGGGCCTCACCTAGTTGATCTGTAATTAGAGATTGCTTGCTTTTCTTCCTCCTTTTTTTCCTCTGCCATCAGGCTTGTTGCAGTTTGATGTCTGCTTGGCTCCCCACCAGCTCCATCTCTCCTGGGGACTGACAACATGGGGAAGGTGCTGGCACTCCCTGAGCTCCCCTGATAGCTGGGGATGGTCCCAGCCTACCTGGGGTGGGGTTTGTGGGTTAGTTTTGGGGTGGGGGGTGGGAGGTTTGGTTTGTTCTTCAAGTGTGTCTATGTCACTGCTTGCCCAACCCCTCCCCAGCTGAGCCCCATGGCTTGGAGAGGTGACCTGGTTTGTGAGGGAGAGCAACCAGTGAGAGGGGTTTTGCTGTGGTGGTGGGAGGGAGGGAGGGAGAGCAAAGGGCTTGGAAGGCTCCTGCTGACAGAGAGCTCTGCACTCAGACCTTTCAGACAATCTTCCTTTAATACAAAGTCAAGATATCTACATACACAGTGGTATGAAAACCACTTACTGGTTCAGGTTGAGAGAACAGTGTGAAAGCAACAGCACTTTTTGCTCTCATACAAAGGAAAAGAAAAAAGAAACCAAACCAAAACCAAAACCTTCCCCTCCCCACCCCTCCCCCTCCCCCCAACTCGTCCAGTAAGATTTTGTTGCAACAGACTTAAAAACTTTGGGCAACTTTCACACCAATAAGAAGTCAAACCTTGAAGAAGCCTTTAGTTCAGTTCCAGGGGTGGTTGGGGGCTGGTTTGGGGTTGTGTGGGGTTTGTTTTTCAGCCAGATCAGTGTGGGGTTTCTGGGCAGCACTTGATGGCCATGATTCCCCCTTCTAGAGAAATAAAAAGAAGGCAAAGTCCCAGGTAAGGAGTGTTCAGGGCAGAGGGTCCTGGCCCAAGGGCACTCTGGGCACCTCAGCAAGAAGGCTCCTCACCTCCAGCTGCAAGAGCTTTGTACCTAAACCCATGGCACAGACAGGCTCAGGCTGTACCTCCCCTCCACCCTGTGTGTGTGCCAGGGCTCCAAAAATCCCCATCTTCCACCACTGGTCTCCTTCCACCTCCCAAATTCACCCCTGGCCCTCTGCAACCTGGGGAAGGTGGCCAGAGCTGAAGGGGGAGAGAGGTTGGCAGTGCCACCCCAGCTCCTCTCCCAGCCCTCTGATATGTTTGTTTGTTTGTTTGCCATGGAAAAGAACCCAAAAGTAGAACTGAAAAGCCAAATGAACCCCCCCCCCCCCCCTCCAGAAAGGCCATGTTGTTGGGAGAGGAGCAAGTGAAACCTTGGAGAGGGTAGAAAAGCAAGATGTAGAAGGAGCAATTTGCACTGCATTTTTATATATCACAGCCATTACACTTAACATCTCTACAGTGAAAAAATAGACTGTCTTTCAACAGAATATGAACAAATAAGCAAATTCTTTTCTTTTAAATTCCTTGACTGATAATTCTTTGTCTTTTTTTTTTCTTTAAAAAAAAAGGAAAAAATACACTATTTAAAAAAAAAACCAAAGGTAATGTCACTGGTTACAGTTACATCAATACTTTAAAGAAAGCCACTCACAGGATTTGCCACTCAACTGCCTCTGACCTGATCTTTCCCACTTCTGCTAGAGCTGTGCCAAGGAGCTTGCTGTGGGCCATGGTCCTGGGCCAGTCCTGAGAGATCTCTGCTGTGCTGAGAGCTGAGGGGCTGGCAGCAGGAAGCAGCTGGCTAGTGGGAAGAGATTTCTTTCTTTTGAGGTGCTGCTTGGGCTCCTTTCAGGGGAGCTCCTGGCTTTCTGCAGCAGGACCCTAGAGGGTGTGGGGGGTGGCTGCTGGCAGCAGCAGTGGGGCTGTGTGAATGTGCAAAGAGAGTGGGCAAAGAGCTGCCTTTCTGGAGGGGGTGTCCCACCACTGCTCCAGCTAATGCCTCTGCCTCAGCTGGATGTGCTGGAAAGGGAAGCAGCAGTCAGGGAATGCAGCCCTGGTGTGAGATGGGGAAGAGGCCACAGCACACAGCCAGCTTCTGGGGTCTGGATCTTTCTCTCTTCCTTTCTCTAGGGTTTTTTTTTTAGACATCCTACAAAATAAAATGTTGGAATTAGAAGAAATGAGGAATGTTGCAAGTATTCAAAATGTGAGCTAGAAAACCTCTGGTGTAGCAGGGGCATCCCATGAATGCTGTTTGCAAGGTGCCTGTCAGCCCAGAATCATCCCAGCCTTGGTACTGAGGTTATTAAGACTCCAGCCAGAAGAACTCCTGCCCCTAAGGGTGGAGCTTGGGTTCCTCCTCCCAGGCCACCTTTCAATTCTGCCAGTGACTTCCTTTAAAGACTGCCAACTAGATTAGTAAATAAACTGAACTCTAATGATGTAACCAACGTTGGTTTCCTTCCCTTCTCCAGCAGGAACCTATCACCAGGTGTGTTTTAGCTTTTGGATCTGGTTCATGATGTCCAAGACATCCTCCACAGCCAACACCACTTGAGGTAACAAGAGCAGTTCACCACTTAAAGCAGGCCTTCAGCAACCTCCTCAGCTGCCTTCTTCACTGTCCAGGTTACAACATGGAGTTCCTGAAGGGGTGTTCCTTTCAATCCTTCCCCCCCCTGCTCCCCAATGCATTGTCCAGATGAAAAGGTACTTCTTCTGATTCAGTTTTGTTAAGTTCCAGCTCTCCTCCTGGGTCAGAAGAGGCCTTCCAGGACTTAAGTGGTTGGTAGAGTCTGCACAACGGATGGCTTTTTATGTTGCATAGTGATCAAAACTTCCCAGATACTCCAGAGCTGCCTGGTAACAGAACTGGTATTCATCCTGCAGAGAGGGAAGAGAACCAGCTCTTGAGGATCCCTGCCCTGGGCAGGCACCATCCCCACCTCTCTTATTCTCCAAAAGCTGGCCATTACTGGGTGAGGAAATTCCTCTCCCCTTCAGTCTCTGAGCCTCTTACAGATCCCAGTCACCCACCACTAACCCTGGGGGCTCTGCAGCCACCCTGGGCTGTGTTTGGAGGCAGGTGAGTGCCCTGTACCTCAGGAGCAGGGATGAGCTAAGACTCAGGGCCAGCAGACTGGGATAAGAGCTTTAAAGGAGACTTTATATTACAGTGGGAACTGTTACTCTGGGGTTGTTACTGAGGTAGAACTAGCAGCACAGCCTGGAGTGGCTGAGGAACATTCAGCTCTGGCTTCGCTAGTAGTCAGACAGGCTAAAAAAGCACCTTCCAGAGCCAGGGCAGGCAAAGGGCTGGCTGCAGCCATGGGTTGCTTTGCTGCTCAGCCCTCAGAAGTGTGCCAGAGGAGTTGCCCACTCAGCCTCACCTCTGTTTGCACCATGGCAGGTCGTTGTGTTCGCAGCATCTTGACTGTCTGGAAGATATCTACAACACCCTCGTAGCGCATCCGCTCCAGGACGATGCTCAGGGTGATGAAGACTCCAGTCCTGCCCACTCCAGCACTGCAGGGAGGGGAGAGAGAGAGAGAGAGGAAACTGAACCTGACAATGTCCACCTGCTACTCTGAATGCTGTCCTTGAGCATCTTTGGGACACGTGAGAACTGGAGAGGCTCAGTCTTCCAGCAGGTAGGAAAGAGTCAAGCTGCCAGAGGGTGTGACCTGAGCAACTGCTTGGGGAAGTGACATTGAAACTGAGACCTCTAAGGTCATCCAGGCCAAACATCAACCTGTCACCACCCTGCCACCAAACTGTGTCCCTAAGGACCACATCAACAGCTTTGGGTAGTGGAAAACAGCATTTAGTGTGAAAATTGTGACTACTGTGTAACATTAGGCTTCTTCAATACAATCCTTTGAAGAAGATATTACCCTGTGCTGCTCAGGGGTAGAGAGGCACCATTCTTGCCACCAGCAAACACAACCCAGCAGTGTTAGAGGTGCAGAACTAGGCTAAGACTGGTAAAAAAAAACCAAGCAAGGAAGCTTCCAACTCCGCAGGTCAACTATGAACACTGTGGCTCCACCTCCTTCAGTGCACCAGGGTTTGATACCTCTGCCCCAAGCAGAAAAGGGCAAAGGCCTCATGGGCAGTGCCCAGGTCTGAAGGTCTCAAGAGAGGGTGGGAAAGGAGGGAGAGAGCTGCAGGATTTTAATGCCTACCTGCAGTGAACAGAGATGGGGCCATCCTGGCCAAACTGTTCCTTGGTCTTGTGGACTTGTCCAATGAAATCAATGAAGCCTTCTCCTGATTTTGGCACACCCTGCTCTGGCCAGTCAGTGAACTGGAACTGCCTGACAGTCCGGGACTGACCATCCTGGGGAGAGAGGAGCAGCAGGTCAAGGCCCTGCCTCTGTCTGTGGGGCTCAGGAGAATAAAACCCATCAACTCTAGAATCATCATGGCTGGAAAAGGCCTCCAAGATCATCAAGTCCAACCATTAATCTGTCACCCCCATGCCACTAAACCGTGGCCCTAAGTACCACAGTCAGATGGTGTTTTGAACACCTCCAGGGATGGTGACTCCACCATGAAGGAGCACAAAAGGTCAAGCCAACTTTGTGTCACAATCAAGTGACAGTAGATCTATTATCTGTGTATCTGTATTTAACACTGAAGCAGCTCCTGGGGCAGCTGCCATGTCTGGAGTTGGCTGCTCAGTGCAGCTCTGTACTGCTGGCAGGGGAGCTGAAAGCCCTGACCACTGCAGAACCTGCCCAGGTGGAGCCTTCAGCAAAGGAACAGCCAAGGGGAGGTTATGGCCTCTCTATCAATCTTGAGAACAGAGTTGTCCTGGAGTCAGAATTACAGCTGACAGGAAGATCACTCTTGCTCTAGCAGGACTGATGAGGTCTCCTCCTCCTCCTCCACCTTGCAAACAGAACGATCAGGTTCTGTAACAGTGGCAGCCTCCAAAGCAGGAGACTCTGCTGTGACAGGGAGAGTTATATTTGCTAAACCAATTTCAGAAGGAACTGAAATGTTCCTTTGGAGGAGAACATCTTAAGAGTCAGTGGCAGCTATGTAAGTGCTGCCTGTGAGCAACAGTGGCTCTCCCCAGAGCCAGAGAAGTGGCCAGCTCTAGGGTGCAAGGTACCTTTGCTGCTTTTTTTTTTTATGAGCTGTTTTGGGAGATTCTCTTTTCTGCTTTCATCTCAAATAAGCTGCAAGGAAAGCCCAGAGCTGGGTCTGTCTCTAGCAAAGTGCCTCCCTACTGTGATTAGTAGGTTAGAAAACTCCTTTCCATTTGGAAGATCTATTCAAGTCCAAGGTTGGGTGTTGTGCTCCTCACAACTCTGATCATCCCAGATAGTGCTGCCACCTCAGGCTTCCTTTCCAAACCCACCCCAAACTCTCTTGTCTGCTGGAAGCCACCTTTCCTAGTGGGTGGGTTTGAAGCCCTCCAGCCCCAGATGCACCCCTCCCGTTGTGCAGCACTTACCCTGGCATCAGTGACCTTGAACTCTCTCAGGATGTACTGGGGCATGTTGTATTCAGCCATGGGATCTACTACAAAGTACTGGTACCGTGCAGAGCGTTCTGCTGGCCAGTACTGGTGGCACTTTTCCTGCCAAGGAGAAAGAAAGGTCTCTCTTAGCCCTGGTTCTGGAGGTTTCTCCCCAGGCTTCTCCTCAGCAGGCACTTACTTACCCGCCCCATCTCGCGGAGCTTGGTCAACATCACGACGATGGTGGAGTTGTTCTCCCACAGCATCCTCCAGAAATCCTCTGTGGTCTCTGCCAGTGGCCCTTGAGTAGCAATGTAAGCCTTCTGTTGTCTGCAAGAGAGCCCAAAAGCCAAGGGTGGGTCAAGGAGGCTGTGGAGAATGGCTTGGGTAGAAGCTTTGGGAGGTGCAGCCAAAGGCTGGAGTAGTAGGGGAATAAATAAGTGGAAATGTTGGGGGAAGAACTAAAGCAGTGCAGGGTCCAAAGGGGTGGGAGATGGTGTTGGTGTTAGTGGTCAAAAAACCCCAAAGCCAATAGGGAAGCCTTCTCTAGGTGGGATTTGGGCTCTTCTCCCAAGGAACTAGTGACAGGACAAGAGGAAACAGCCTCAAGCTGTGCCAGGGGAGGTTTAGGTTGGGCATGAGGAACAGTTTCTTCCCCAGAAGTGTTGTTAAGCCCTGGCCCAGGCTGCCCAGGACAGTGGTGGGGTCACCATCCCTGGCAGGGTTTAAAAAGCCATGGAGATGTGGTGCTGAGGCCAGGGTTCAGTGGTGCCCTGGCAGTGCTGGGTTGATGGTTGGACTTGATGATCTTAGAGGCCTTTTCCAACCTGAATGATTCTAGGAGCCTGTGGGAACCTGTCAGCACTGCAGCCTCTCCATATCCCAAAGGTAATAAAAAGGCTAATCTGTTTGGGTTTCTCAGAACCCTCCTAAGGGCAAACCCCAGCCTTCCCACCACTCCTGTGGTTAGGGCCTGCAGCTGGAGAAGGGCTTGCTTTGCTTCAGGGGCTAAGTCAGTTAAGACCAGAGTGACCAAAGCTTATCAGAAGGCTGCAGTTGAGTTGGTGTTTGGTTGCTGGCCACCAACAAGAGAGAATTCACCTCTGGCACCACCCTCATGCAGACCTAGCAAGGTGATGGCACAGACCAACTCCCTGCATTGGGAACTAAGCCAGCCCCAGCTTCACAGCCAGAAACCTGGCAAGGCAGCCAGGTGCTGTTTACCTGTAGCCATCAATGAAGCTGGCATTGATGTAGTCTGAGCCCTCCACCCCCCGGATGGGCTGCAGGCAGACCCGCGTCGTCTCGTAGGGCATGATGTTGACCAGGCGATTCTTGAACTTGTTGCAGGGGAGGTTGGCACTGATGAACCTGGAGGTGTGGGCTTTGGAGTTGGCAAGTCTCTGCAGGGAGAAGCAGAGGCACAACCATTTAGTTAGGTTCAAGCCAAGCCACTATGGTCCTGCCTGCTGTGCCCTCCTAATGACTTTAGAGGGTGGGGAGATAGCCTGGGAGCTTTCCCTAAGCTGGTTAGAAACCCTTTTTCCCCCTCTAAAAAGGTTTTGAAGCCCAAGGTGAGGAGGGAGCAAATCCAATCTCCATTTGAAATGCCCACTCCAGCCTCCTGCAGTGACAGGTAGGCCTCCCCTGGGAACTGGGGTAGCCCAAGTCAGAAAAGTAATTACTTCTCTCACACATGGAACCAAAAAGCTATCACCAGCTTGCTGAAGGCTCCCTGCCTGCTCCACCCTAAATGCCAGCAGAAGAAAGCTCCTGTGAGGATGAATAGCCTTCCCCACTGCCCACTGTCCCCATTCAAACCTCTCCCATTACCTTGAACTCCAGCTCCATGCCCGTCACGTGCTCTCCGACTTCGATCTGGGCCAGTTTCTGGATGTAGGTGTAGAGGTTCCTGGCTGGGACCTCTGTGTTGCCACAGGCAACAGCTTCCAGCAAGGCATCGTGTATAAAGCTGTACTGGTCTTCTGTCTGCACCATGTAGTTGCGTTGGGACCTCATGAGGGTGACATGCCCATAGATGTCCACTGTCTTCTCATGCTTGATCCTCTCCAGCATGGCATCGATCACGATGAAGCAGCCGGTCCGTCCCACGCCCGCGCTGCCAAGGACAGGGAGGACATGAAGCCATGAGCTGCTCTGCCACTGAAGAACCTTCCTTCCAGAAGGTCACCCCCCCCACACACCCCTCAAGATCCCTTCCACAGTCACCCCTGGCAGCAAGCACGGGGTGGAAAGAGAGGCAGAGTGAACAGCAGATGCACTCGGTGACTGCGGGAGCAGAGCGAGTGGTGGGCTGAGGCTAAGGGAATCATCTGGCACATGTGTGGGTCCAGCTGCTTCCTGGCTGGGGCTGTAGGAAAGGGGAGTGGTTCCTAATGGTGCTGGTGCCCACTCACCTCCCTGTTTGCTCTGGCTGTGGTTTAAAAACACTGTGTTGGAGGGAGGTTGGCCAAGGGTGCAGTGGAGGAGAGTGGTGACACCAACGTGTTCAGCTCAGTTTAGCAAAAGCTTCCCAGCCCAAGTTTGGTCTGGTGTCACCTGAGGACAGATGGAAGCTGAAGAGCTGCCTCTGGTGATGTGCCTATTGCCCCTCCACACTGGCCTGCCTCCTTTCTCCTGCCTCTTCATCTGTGTCATCCCTAGGGTGGGAGCTCTCCTGGCAGCCACACAACTGTGACAACTCGAGGTAGGGGAGCTCTAGCTTTGAACAAGAGGCTGCCACGATCTAAGGGCTTAAAAAGCACATTTAATCACTCAGATCTTTCAGCAGCTGAGAAACTACTGATGTTGTAATGAGGAACACACGTCACCTCTTCTCCTCTGTGTTTCTGGGCATCAGGCAACGTCAAACTTGTGTGTAATGGCATTTGGGAAGCAGCAGGACTCTGTGGGTGTAAGCATTTGCTGGTGCTAATAAAGGGTTTCCTTTTACTACTCCAGTGCAGTCCCTTTTTTCCTGAAGCTCCCTTGATCTCTGTTAATTAGAGTGCCTAACACCTCAACCAGGCAGGTGACTGGAGCTTTGGCAGGAGTTTAGCAGCTGATCTGGGAGCTGGTTCCTGCTCTCTTGATTCCCTTTCTGAGAGATGCGCAATAATTGCCATCTGCAAGGCTGGTGATAAGTTGCCCACTTACAAAGGCTCTTTAAAATGACATCCTCTAGGAGAGGCAGGATTAGCTTTCCCCAGCAGCCTGGAAAACTCAGGTGTCTTTCCTCAGTGCTGAGCTACCTGCAGGCTCCTCCACACCCTCCTAAGGAGCACAGGCATTTGTTTAAGTTGCGGCTGCAAGTGTTCCTCGTTGGGTTGTTGACTGAATTAGGGACTGCTACCTGCCCACAGGTTTGTCATTATCAGAAGGGCTCCTGCACTCCAAAACAATTCCCTCTTTCAATCACTGTCAGCTCTCCCTGTGACAGCTGAGGCAGCTCTGCCTCCCTAACACCTCATGCAGCACATCAAGCAGCTTCCTAGGTTGCACTTGATCTTCCTCCTTCCCCACCGTGAACAGAAACAAGCCAAGCCCTCCACACTCAACCAGACTCCAGGAGAGCACAAGGTGCTTCCCACTGCTAACAAGAGCTGGGTGATTTGGTCCAAACTAACCACTTAGCACCTCAGGAAACTCTGTGCTCAATGAAAACCCCAGGTATCTTCCTCATGTGCTGTCTGGGAGTTCACTTTCCGGACAGATCTCCTAGGTATACATCAACATCCCTCTCAGCTTCTGCCTCCCTTGCAGATGGCCCCATGCAAGAGTCAGGGGCAGGGAAGCAGTACCTGCAGTGCACCACAATGGGCCCAGCATCAGGGGGGTTGCAGGTTTTGACTCGTCTCAGGAAAGCCAGGAAGGGGGTGGGGTACTCGGGGACACCATGGTCAGGCCACGCCGTGAACTGGAACTGGCGAACCTCCCGCTTCTCACTGGAGCCATTCTGCAAAGGCAAGAGAGGCCCAAGAGTCAGGAGAGCTCCCAGCACCCAAGCACAGCCTGCCCTTGCTGGCAGAGCCCCAGAGCCCATCTCCAGGGGGAGGAGAAGCCTCACCTTGTGCAGGGAGAAGGTTCGGACGCAGAAGGTGGCCAGCTCTATGGTATCCAGCAACGTCACCTGAATCATCCCGTAGGTGTCGGTGCCTCGGCCTGGCCAGTACTGGTCACACTTGATCTGCCAGACAGGAGACACTGCTCAGTGCTACAGCAAACCCTGTGCTGCAGGGGAAGCTCATGCCAGAATCAACCTGATGTTAGAGAGGAAGCTGCTCAAGGGGAGGGAAGGTGCAGGAGAAGCCTTTCCAGAGCACCAGGATAGGGACTGCCCCTAGGCAGAGGCTTTGCTGCACCACATCCATCATGGAGACAAGAGACTGGAATGATCCTGAAGATCAGAGTGAACGTCCTGGGGCTTGTTAAACAAGAGACCTGAATGTGAAACTTGCCACGTGATTAACTCCCAGGCAAGACCTACAAAGCATGCAAAGGGACTGAGTGGCCTCTTCACTCCTGGACTTGCAAAGGAAGCTGCAGCTTCCCAGAGAGAAGGAACTTTTAGGGTGCTGCCAAAGCAGGCAGAAACCTCCCCAAGACATCCACGTGGGCTGCAGATCAAAGGGATCTGCTGTTCCCCAACCCTAGCCTCCAGCCCCCCAGGATCATGACTAACTAGTCATCCCTGGTGTGCATCTTACCCGTGACTTCTCCTCCAGCTTAGTCATCATCACAATAGTAGCTGAGCGCTGCTCCCACACCATCCTCCAGAAGTCCCCAAAGGTCTCAGGCAGAGGTCCCTGGGTGGCAATGTAAGCATTCTGCTTCCTGTAGCCATCAATGTAGTTGGCATTAATGTAATCACTGCCCACAATTCCTGCAGGAAAGCAGCAAAAGCAACTCAAGTGAATCCTGCAAGCCTTGGTGTGGTTGGAAGCATGAGGAGCTAGCTCTCTGTGGGAGTGTTGGTCAAGGAGTCCCCTGCACAACCCCACCAACCTTTCTGGTGTGGTGGCTTAGGCTCACAGCTGGGAGGAACAGGCTCTTGGCAGGTTTTTCCTAGCTCAAGCTCCTGCCTCACAGGTCTGCATTTGCAGGGAGCCAACTTAGTCCACAAGACAGGCTCTGGGGAGACCCTTCAATACTTCAAGGGTCTGTAAGAAAGATGGGGACAATCTTTTCAGCAGGGTCTGTTGAGACAGGAGGGGGGGATGGTTTGAAACTAAGAGAGGGAGATTTAGATTAGATCCAAGGAAGAATTTTTTGATGCTGAGGGTGGTGAGAGCCTGTCCCAGGTTGCCCAGAGAGGTGGGAGATGTCCCATCCCTGGAACCATCCCAGGTCAGGTTGTCTGGGGCTGTGAGCAACCTGCTCTAGCTGCAGATGTCCCTGCTGGCTGCAAGGGGTCAGACTAGATGACCTTGAAAGGTCTCCTCCAAACCAAACCATTCTGTGAGTCTATAATAAAGAGACCAAAGAGCAAGCCTTGAAACCATGGTCTTCTTCCTGATGTTGCTAACAGGAGCAGAAGTCCTGGCCTAGGGTTCTTGCTTCACTGGTCTCAAAATAGGACAAACCCAAATCCTTGTCCCAGAATGCCCAGAGCCTGGGCAGCAGATGCACTGCACAGCCCATAGTCTGGTCCCAGGCAGTGAGCTACAGCTGGGCAAAGGAAGGAATAAACCCAAGCTTGATTCAGCCAAGTAAAGGCTTTGAAATCACAGGCTGTGACCTGCTTTCAATTGTCCACTCTCATTTTTAGGAGTGGGGTTTGTTCCATCTGCACTAGTCACAGGCTGTTAAGCTGCAGCTGCTTGCCTGTGTCCTGTCCTCTCTTCAGGGGCACTGCCAGAGTGAAGAGGATGATTGGGACATGGCAGGACAAAACTGCTTCTGAAGTTCAAATGGACCCTGGCAAGTGCTGCTGCTCAGGCTGAGCTTCAGAGAGCCTCTGAGCTTGGCAGGGAAGAGCTGTGCTGGTTGCTGCCTTGGCCCATTCCTAATTACAGCCAAGCAGCTGGCAAGGGTGGCAGGATGCTGCCAACCTATGATTAACTGGGTCCAGAAGAGCTTAACTCCTGCCTCCAGGGGAGCCAAGGGTGGAGAGCAGCACCAGGATGAAATTGGGTTGCTAGTCCTCATCCTGCTCCAGCAGCAGACACTGCTGCTGCTGTTGGCAAGGTGCAATCCAGGCTGAACTGCCTGCCAGTCCTCAAGGGTGCTTGGTCATTCCAGCTGCTGGTGGAAATGGCTTTTGGTTCCACTGCTGGAGCCTTCCCTGTCCCCATTCCCTCCCAGGCTGAAACTGCAGGAGGGGAAGTGGCAGAGCAGCAGCAGCAGCAGGAACGTGACCAAGGCTGAGCTTCTGGAATTCATCTCCCTCTGCAGGCCCCTCAGGTCCACTCTGTAATTTCAAACGGTGGCCATGAGCTCCTGCAATGTTTTGCTGCCTTGACAGGCCCAGCTAGGGAGCAGTCACAGAACTAAAGCTACTCCTGCTTCCTGACCAAGCAGACAGTGACACTCTGCAGCCTTGACAAATCCAGATCTAAAACAACAGAGGAAACAACAACTCCTTCCTCCAACCCCTCTCATCTTCCAGCCCCCAGCATAAAACACAGCCTGGCAGGAGGGAACACACCAGAACCTTCCAGATGCAACCCTGGCCAATGGTTCTTGGACCATCACTGTGCCACCTGGGCAGAGCCAGGGCTGCTGCCTGCATCCAGCCTCGTGCTTCAGTCTTCCTGAGAGCCAAAACCAGCCCCAAGTGTCCTTCACTTCTACACTTGGGCTCTTCTCTTTCTCCCTGAATGACAGGGTGACTTACAGAGACTTTGCTTTCCTTGGCTCACACACTCAACCTCAGAAGGAAACCAGGGCAGAAGAGAGTCATCTCCACACTGAGCAATGTTTCAAACCCCTAAGGGCAGACAAAACCAATCCCAATTTGAGCAGCTGTTGGGCAGGTGACCACATTCTGTGTTACCCCAGGAACAGCTCTTCCACCTCCCCACACCCCTCAAAGCTACCTCTAGCAGTTCCCTTGTCATGAAACCTTCTGGACAAACCTCTAGGCTCTCCAGGGGTTACCAGCACATCCTGCAGCCTCTCAGCTCCTGGCAATGCAAGACTGCCCTCAAAGCAGAGCCACACAGCCTGAGATGACACAACTCAAACACTATCCTGGCAGCAGTGACCAGAGCAGGTGCCCTCTGAAACTCCACCTCCCCTCCATCCAAAGCTCCTCTTATCCTTGCAAGCACCAGAGCACCTCTGTCAAGAGCTGCAAGTTAGGAAACCTCATGTACACTTTCTGACTGCACCACCACTCACCTAAGAAGCTCACAGAACAATTTAGGACCTACCAGGCTAGGCAGCCTTTGAGTAGCCTCTCCTTTGAGAGGCCAGGGCTGCAGCAGCAGCTGCATTTCAACTCACCTTTACATCTGCACAACTCAGCAACCACATCCGTGTGACGCTGCTGAGGCTCACGTGTGTTCCACAGCCACTGCCACCCACTGCCCTGCTCCTGCTCTCCCTAAAGCACTCTGTGCTCTGGATTCTTCTCCTGAGTCAGCAATGTTATTAGGAAGGGATCTCCAAGCCAAGGGAAAACAGTTCCTTGATAACCAGCCCTTGAAAGGAGAGACTGCAGCTCCAGGGAATAAGCAGCCACCAGAATTCAACCAACACCTTGTTTCTAGAGCATCTCCTGCTTGCTCAACTCCCAGGGAGGTAAGACTCCAGACAGAACGTCCCAGGGGAGGGAGGACACTTAGGAAGAGGTTTCTCTGCAGCAAGCTGAGGCCAGCAGCAGCAGCAGGGGCAGGGGAGGTGCCAGGTACCTTCGATGGGCAGCAGGATGACGCGCGAGTGGTCGTAGGCGATCACGTTGGCGTAGCGGTTCTTGGGCTTGTTCACTTCCAGGTTGGAGTGCTCCCAGGTGAACTGCTGCCCAGGGTCAATGGACTGGAGGAATTGGGAGAGAAAATGGCAGAGTCAGAGAGGAGAAAAAGCAGCAAATCAAGCTCTGAATGCTTTGTTCTGCGTGGAGCTGATGGTGGCTCTGAGATCCAGCTGAGGAACACAGCATTCGCCCCTGGCTGCCTCAAGAACTGATCCTTGCTGGGGGAAGGACCTAGCTTGGTGGCACAGGGTGCTCACATTCCATCTCCCTTGGCCACAGGAGCACCCAGAAAAGCATCTGAGATAATTCCCCTTCTGGCACAATGCAGTGCAACCTGGTGGCAGGAGCACCAGGGCCAACTTCAGAGCCTTAGAGGGTGCTTCTGCTGTGCCCCAAGCCACCAGCACATGGCTAGTGACAGGGGGAGGACAGCAACAACCACCTCAGGGTGTCCTCAGAGGATGAGGAAGGGGCTCAGTCTGGGCATGGGTAAACTAAACAGTGCTTAGGAGGCTGTAAACACAGCAGTGCTTTGGTGGGCACCACTGCCTGGGGAAGACAGGTAAGGTCAGACAAGGTTTATAACCACATGTGCAAGTGGGACATGAAACATCAGGGGAAGAGCTTGTTGTCATGGGCAGCTCTACACAGAGCAGAGACAGCATGACCTGGGACCTCAAAGACTCAGTGCTGAAGGTCTCCCAGGTGTGAAGTGGAAGAGAAGCATCTAGTTGGAGGCCTGTGGCTAGTGGTGTTCCCCAGGGGTCAGTACTGGGCCCAGTATTGTTCAACAGCTTCATCAATGACCTGCATGAAGGGACAGAATGAACCCTCAGCCAACCAGTTTGGTGATGGTACAGGACTGGGAGCAGTGGTGACCCCTGTCAGGCTGTGCTGCCATTCAGGGAGAGCTGCACAGGCTGACAGCTGGGGGAGAGGAACCTCCTGGAGTTCAACTGGGGCAAGTGGAGAGTCCTGCGCCTGGGGAGGAATAACCTCATGGAGCAGGGCAGGTTAGGGGTTGAGCTGATGGGAAGCAGCTCCACAGAGAAGGGCCTGGGAGTGCTGGGGGACAGCAAGTTCACCAGGAGCTAGTAATGTGCCCTCAGGACCAAGAAGGTCAATGGTCTCCAGGGCTGCATTAACAGTGTGACCAGCAGCAGGTTCAGGGAGCTTCTCCTCCTCCTCTACTCTGCCCTACTCAGCCCACAGCTGGAGTCCTGGCTCCACTTCTGGGCATCCCAGTTGAAGAGAGACAAGGAACTGCTGCAGAGAGGCCAGCAGAGCCCAGGAAGATGCTGAGGGCACTGGAG
>VWZX01006203.1:964819-1011582 GCA_013399015.1 Galbula dea | reverse complement strand
AACAGGGGCAGGTGGAGAGTCCTGCACCTGGGGAGGAATAACCTCATGGAGCAGGACAGGTTAGGGGTTGAGCTGATGGGAAGCAGCTCCAAAGAGAAGGACCTGGGAGTGCTGGGGGACAACAAGTTCACCAGGAGCTAGTAATGTGCCCTCAGGACCAAGAAGGTCAATGGTCTCCAGGGCTGCATTAACAGTGTGACCAGCAGCAGGTTCAGGGAGCTTCTCNCAGAGAGGCTGTGGAGTCTCCTTGTGTGGAGAGATTGCCAAGGCAGCTGGAGGTGACCCTGGGCAAGCTGCTGTGGGTGCCCCTGCTGGAGCAGGGGGGTTGGACTGGCTGATCCCCAGAGGTCCCTTCCAACCCCTACCACACTGTGAGTGTGGCAGGCAGCTACCTGCTCAGCTGGGCAGGATGAGTGCCTCACCCTGGACACAGGGCAATGGCCATGGCCCTAAGAAACCAACTCCACATGGCTCTTTCCTGGAAGGGATGAAGGAATAAACACCAAAAGGCACTGGAGAGAAAAATCCTTTCTGCCTGTCCTAATGATTTATGCCAGGTTTAGTGGTGGTTTTGTTTTGTTTTGTTTTATTTTCTCCTCTAAAGTCCAGCTGTCCCAGATATGGAAATTAGGTTAATTACATTTACCTCTAAATCCTCAGCCAGAGAATTAAATAAAACAAGGGCTTAATTCCTTCATCATTTTGCAGAGCCCTTGGGGGTTTGCCTCAATTGGAGGCTTGGCAGGAACGTGCAGAGCTGTGTTTCCTGCTGCTGGCTCCCTCCCTCTCCCTTCCTGGCACTCCTGCCTGGTGGGGACAGGGTCCTGGACATGCCTGGATTTGTCCCTTTTTGCTCTCAGGGGATGGTCCTCACCAGTTACTCAGTGCCCTCTCCTGCCTGTGCTAAGCCCAGAGCTCAGCTCTGGTGCTGATGGCAACAGTGGCACCAAAGTACCCAACCCAAATGTCCTCTTGCACTCTCTTTGCTCAGGATCCCTAACTAATGGCTGTTTCTGCTGCTGTAAAGTGCCTTTTTGCTCTCCTTCCCTCTCATCTCCCCTCCCATTGATTCCATTAGCCATGTTTGTTTAGCTCTGGCTCTCCCACTAGAGGAGGTTGGGCTGGAACAAAGCCAGGGCACTTGGGATATTGCATTATGCAAAGCAGCCTTTGAAATCTGGAGAGAGCAATATTAACAAGGCTGCTGCTGCTGCTGCTCCCCCAGCCCTGCACCCCAATAGGGGGGTGGAAGAGCCCAGCAGAGCTCAACCCCCTCTCTGTGGAAGGGCTGTGAGCACAGAGATGCTTCAAGCATGCTGATGGCTGCAAGCAGAGCAGGGAGAGAGCATCCCAGAGCCAGTCCTCTGCTCAGAAAATATCCCCTCCAGCTCTGCCTGCATACACAACCAGGCAGGCTAGACTAGTTAGGAGTCTAAAATTACCAGCAGCAGGTCCAGGGAGATTCTCCTCCTCTACTCTGCCCTACTCAGCCCACAGCTGGAGTCCTGGCTCCACTTCTGGGCATCCCAGTTGAAGAGAGACAAGGAACTGCTGCAGAGAGGCCAGCAGAGCCCAGGAAGATGCTGAGGGCACTGGAGCAGCTCTGGCAGGAGGAGGAAAGGCTGGGAGCCCTGGGGCTGCTTAGCCTGGAGAAGAGCAGCCCCACAGGGGAGCTGCTCAATGCCCAGCAAGAGCTGAAGGCTGGGGGCAAGAGGCTGGGGCCAGGCTCTGCTCAGTGGCGCCCAGGGCCAGGCCAAGGGGCACTGGGCACAGACTGGAAGCCAGGAGGTTGCAGCTGAGCAGGAGGAGAAGCTTGTTTGGTGTGAGGGTGTTGGAGCCCTGACCCAGGCTTTGCAGAGAGGTTCATTGCCTCTAACTTCAGCTATCTAAAACATCCCTTGGTTTGGTCCTCTCCCTGCTCAGCAGCACAAACACAAACACCTCTGAGGCCAGGTCCCCATCCCACCTGGCTGGAAGTCACAGAATCAGCCTCCTGGGTTGGAAGGGACCCCCAAGGATCATGGAGTCCAACTCCTGTTTAGGCACAGGACAACCCCAAAGTCACCCCATGTGGCTAAGAGCACTGGCCAAATGCTTCTTAAACTCCAGGAGAGTTGGTGCCATCGAGTCATCCTCTTGGCAAAGGGAGCTCAGACCCTGCCCAGGATGGGACAGGAATGGCTCCTGGCCCAAGCCTCTCTTCTGGGATGTGGAGCTGGATGCAGCCAAGCAGTGAGCCAGTGTTTAACCTTCAACATATAACTAGCTTCTCTTTCTTTAATGATCATTATTTCAACTGAGCAGCCCCTTCCAATAAGGCTGTGATTACTGGGCTGAGGTCTGCCTGACTCCTCTGACCCCTCTGCCTCTACAAACCCATGCACAACCCCCACTCTTGCTCATACCTCATACTCTTGGGACAATTTCAGGTTATCATTAGCTTTGAGATGCTCTGTGTGTTCAGCCAGCTCAGAGACAGGGATGGGTGGGTGGCTGAGCATACCTAGAAGACAAGACAGCAGGAGAACAAAATCTCATTGCATAATAACTAAAAGCCACAAGTGCTGCACATTTTAGAAGAGAGGAGAAACAAGGAAAGCAAATTACAATGTAAAGATCTGCAATGAAAGCAGGGAGGTTAGAAGAGAAGAATTCAGGGCTCGAAATTGTGTCCTTGGAAGTAAAATAAACTCATAAAAATCAAGGAAATAAGAAGAATAAGCATAAAAAAAACCCCCAAGAAACAGTAAAATGAGTGTTCCCATGATGGCCCCATTGTCAATGTGTAAACCAGAGCAAAGCAAAAAGGCAAACCCCAAGAGCAGATGTGTGTTAGCAGTTCCACCAGTGGACTTCACACGAGCAACTGCTGCCAGAGGAACCCACGCAGCAAATGTGCCAGCACCCACCAGGAGCAGAAGCAAACTCCACCACAAAAAGAAGGGAAGGGGGCAAGGATCCAGCCAACCATAGGGGATGGGGGGCAGGAGAAGGGAATGCAGATGGGGGGAAGCAGGGGAGGCTTTCTCAGGAGTTGTCCTTTGCTCTGTAAGCTGCCTGGGGAGCTCTGCACCGCTCCAGGAGCTCAGCCAAGCACTGGCTGCTGGGGGGTGATGTTCCTCCTGCAGCACAGCCCACAGATGGCCAGTGCTGCTCTGTCCTTACCCTCCCTTTTCTGGGGCAGCCTGTCCTGTCCCTGTCACAGTCTCTGCTGGGGAGGTCATTACCTTTTGTGATGGAGAGGCAAAAGGTTCTCCTGCCCCTTCTCCGTCTAGGGGATGGGAAGCAACTTGCTGGGGAGACTGATGCCTTGTGACCCTGCTTCACCTGCTGCCCTTGCCATCCTCACCAGCCCTTAGTTGTGCTCCTGCCAAGGCAGACACAACTGCCAGGGAACAGACCTGATCTTCTCCAGGATGTTCTGCTGGTGGGAGGGTCAGGCTCCATCAGCCTAAGGCAGCCAAGGCACAGCTCAGGCACAGTCAGGGCTGAGGAAGACTCGGGTTGCAATCTGAAGCGTGACTTGCACCTCCTGCTCCAAGAGAGCTAACAGGAGCTCTAGAAAGAGCAGGGATCCTTCCTCCCTGTCCCATCCTCTGCACTACAAATGGAGGTGGAAAAGCTCCCCAGGCTTTGCTCATCTGCATTGGATCATGGTTTCTTCCAAGGGCTTCCCATGCTGTCTGCCAGTGACCCCACTAGGGGTGGCAGCAGAGACACAAAGGACAGCAGCATGCTGAGAAGCCCTGGGCAGTGCCCCCCCATGAGAAGGACAGGAGTGGAGAAGAGATGGAAGCCAGGGAGAATTTCGAGCCCCGTGGGTGTTGGTGTGTGACAAAAGCAGCAGCAGTGGCAGCAGCATGGTCAGATACTCCAAAAACTCAGCACAGAGATGGCAAAGCAAGCATGAGATCCTCAGTTTTACAGTGACTGGAGAGATGCTGCCTCCCCCAGGCCTGGGCACAGGATGGCTCTGCAGAGTGGGGATTTGAGCCCCCACTCTGACAAGGCTTCTCCTAAGCTAACTAGACATCCTTTTTTCAGCAGGAGGAAGCCTGGCTGAAAACAGAAGCAGGGGCAGGGGGGAAACAGACCAAAAAAAAAAAGCTCACAAAAGCAACCCCAAAGTATTCTGGAGGTTGTGCTGGCTCCACTCTAGTCTGCTGAGGATCAGGAAAGTCTCCAGGTTCATGGAGGAGAAGCTCTGAGTTAGCCTCTTGCTGTCCTGCAGCCCTCTGAACCTGGAGAAGGGTTTCTCCTTTGCTTCCCACCCTGGACTGGAAGGTGGCTGCTGCCCACCCCAGTATCACAGCAGTGGATGCAGGCTGGGGGTGTTGGGAGGACCTGTGGTGCTCTGTGGGACAGGAAGGCCACACTGGCTGAGATGCCAGAGAGCAGAGACCAAACCAAGTTAATGTTGTCAACACTCCTCTCAGTGTCTGTCCTTCTGCCTCTGAGAGTAAGGGCTGAAGAGAGCAGCAACCACACCTGGAGCTGTAGCATTAGAGCAAAGGCAAACCCTACTCAGAACAACCTCTGGCAACTCAACAAACCACCTCCAGATCCCTGGGGGTCACCTCCTCACTGACTCCTTCCCCCCTGGGCTGGGAGGCAGTGGATCAGCTCTTGCCCAGCTCCCATCACCTGACTCTGCTGCCAAAAGCTACTGATTATTTGCTGAAGCATGCTTAGAGAGGCAGTAAATGAAATCCCAAATGATGAACATGGAGCTTAAAAGGGAAAAATAAACAACCAGAAAAAACCTAGAAATAATGAGCAAGCAAGGAGCAAAAAAAAAAACCCCAAACCAACCAAACCCAACACAACCAAAACAACCCCAGATTCTCTCTGGCTTCCAAGGCAGGGAACAATGTGTGTCATCCCCTCTAGCAAGTGGGCTGCCTGGGAAAGGCTCATTGTGCCAATCTGGAATGAGTCCCATTCCCCTCAAAGGCATTTCACCAAGTTTCCTTCATCAAAGGGCCAAGAAAAAAATCCTCAGCGTGACCAGCCCCCTGCAAAGCAGCTCTGTCTCTGCTGGGGAACATCCTGCCCCACCTCCACCCTGCTGGGAACAAACCCTGGCCCACAGCACATGGGAACTGGCCTCGGTTTTGCTGCTGTTACCCAGAGAAATCTCCCTGTCAGATCAATTTCCAGGGCTCTGGACTGACCAGAAACCTCTGCAGCAAGAAACACTTTCTGCTCCAAATGCCAAGTGCATCAGGACTCCCACTAAGACCCAGGAGAAGTTTGGTATGGAATGAGCCAGGAGCAGTGACCAGCTGGCATGGCCATGGCAGCTGCAGCAGCTCCTCTTCTGCCTGCTTTAATTCAACAACAACTCTTTAGACATGAGGGGAAGTGGCTCCCAGATTCCTCTGCTCAGTGGCCTCCTGCCTACCTGGGAGCTGCCACCCAGGGAGAGCCACAGGGGTGAAGGTGGCAGAGGGAAGGGCTGCTGGTGGCCTGAGCTTCGCTCAGGGATCAGTGGGGCTTGGAAACACACATCAACCTTCTCTGTGTTACAGTCAGGGGGGCAAGGGGACTAGGGCAGGACTGGCAGAGTATTCAGCACCAGAGAGACCAATATTTGGATTAAATTGTTGAGAAAGGGAGCCTGGTCCTCAACTCCCCAGCACAAGCAGCATCTGTGACTCTTCTCACATCAGCTGAAAGCTCCCACTGCCTTCCCTGCCCAGCAGAGGGAAAAACAAACCAACCCAGCCCCAAACCCCTCCCAGCCAAGCTGGATCTTAGCTCCTAATGGGGATGAAGTCTTTCAGAGCCAGGCTCAGCTACCATTTCAATCACTTGAATCTCTCTAATCTCATCACAAAAGACTTGATTCTCTCTGCCCCAGCCAGCTCACCAGAAACATCACCCTACTAACATCTGCTCCATGGGCCAGAGCCCACTCAGCCTCCCCAGATCATCAAGCCAGGGCAGGGGAGGACCAACAGGAGACCTCTGGGCTTTATGCTCCTGGAAGAAGCTGATGCCAAGGAAGAGACACCTGCCACAGATGGGAACTGGCCTGGGGGCCTCTTCCTGAGGAGCCAGAGCAACACCAGCTGCAGCTCTGCTCCTCTGCTCTGCTCTTGCCCTACCTCCTGAAGCACAGAAGACAACAGCAGAGGCACACACACAGCCCAGGCTCACACACTGCCCCCAAATCACCTCCTGCCCATCAACAGGGACAAGAGACAATCAGCCAAGCTCCAGAAACAAAAACATCATCGACAAGGGGGAGAAAAAGGAAGCCTTGGAACCCAGCTGGGGCTCCTTGGACAGCAAAAAAAAAGAGACACAGAAGGACAGACAAGTGTCCCCACGTTGCTAGCAGGGGGCTCTGGGCTGCTGCTGCTACTCCTTGGTCTTGCAAAAGGCCTGTTGGTGGCTACTGTAAAACTGGAAGTGCAGTTCAGACAGACAGATGGCACAGGGGAAGGGATGAGATGGGCAAACACTGCAGGGACACAGAGAGTTCAGCAAAGAGAGAGGGGGAAAAAAAAACCCCAAACAAACCAACCAACAACAGGAATGGAACAGAATTGGAAAGGGAAATGAGAGAAGAAGAGAGGAGGGGGAAAAAAACCCAACTCATAATCGTGTGGGGAGGGAAATGAAACCAACAGGAACAAAAAACACACAGGAACTAACTTTCAAAGTCAAACTCAGGGTCACTGAGAGGGCTGCTGAGACCAGAATCTGCAGAAAACAGCAAAAAATAAATAAATAAAAGAGACACTTGTAAAAAAACTTCATGCTCATAAACAAACAAACAAACAAAAAAGAAACAAACAACCAAACAACATAAACCCAAAGAGGAAAAGAAAGTTATTTTGCTGGTGCTGATGAGGCTAGGCCAGGGTATCTAGGATGTGCTTTGCTCTCCCCTCTCTGAGCTGCAGAGATGCTCACACATGCCTTCCCCCCCTCACCCCCTTCCCATGGCCTCTCTCTTGTCTCACTGCTGGGGTCACACCCCAGCCCCTGCTCCCTGGACCCCAGGGACCCTCTCCCCCAGTCCAGTGCCTTGAAGCCAAGTGACTTGGATTCAGCCAGCAGCTGAGGGAGCCTCCCCCTGCAGACTGCACCCCAGCCTCTCTCCAGCAGCAGCAGCAGCTCCAAGCCCTGCTTCTCCACCCATTGCCACTTCCACCCAGCTGTTTGCCAGCTCCTGGCAGGTGACCAACTCTCCCAAAGCCTTTAAAACCCTTCACTGCTTTCCAAAGCCATGCAGCAGAAGGAACTAGCTGGATAAACTCCTGCAGAAAGGGTGAAGCAGAGCCTGGCAGCCTTCTGAGCCCTGCAGACCTCTCCTAGCAGAGTCTTAATGGGCAGTTTGCACATCTTGGCTACCTTCTAGGAGCCTCTTAGCTCAGCAATTGAGACCTACAGCATGACCAAACCAGCAGGGTCAACAGAAGACACTCCCCTCATCTACCAACCATCTCAACTGAAGCTCAGAAGCACCCTCAGCTGACTCTGCTACCCTGTGGGCATAGGGAGGACCCCCCAGGCAGGGAAAACACATGGAACAGCACTTCCAGCTGCTCCTTAGCAGCCAGACTAAGCTGGATGGCCACCACCTTTTGGGTTTTATCTCAGCACAGGTTTCACATGGAGCTGTGCAGCTTTTTCTCCTGGGTCTCCCACCAGCACCTAGAGCACCCAGAAGCCAACCTGCACACTCCCTGTTTGCAGGCAGTGTATAACCCTGAGCCCAGACAACTGCAAACTGCTGCTGAGCTGCAGCTGGAGACACTCAAAAAGATCTCCACCACCTTCAGACTCTAAAGCACCACTAATTAAGTGCTGATTTAGAGACCTAAGTGCTGCTGAACTGCTCTGCATTCAGCCCCTGCACACTAGCTTGAACTCAGCTGAGAATCAATCCTTCCTAAGCTTGGGCTGATACCTAGGGCTTATTCCTGACTTCTTCTGATATGAAACCCTCAGCTTAGTGCTGCCTTGGTGCTTCCCCAAACACCCCTGCCCTCTGGGTACCTCCTGACTTGCCCAGCCCAGCCCAAGGAAACTCAGACAAGGCTCAGGACAGGACTGGGATGGGAAGGGGGGAAACAGGAGCTGCAGAAACATTACTCACAAGCACAAACAAACCACCCAACAAAACACACCCCAAATACAGAAACTGAACAACAGCCAGCTCCTCCCTCCCCCCAAAGCACAACCAGTTCCCTGCCAACTCCTCAAGCACCAGGAGCTCAGAGGCAGAGGTGTGGAGCCCTGGGCAAGCACTGCTCAGCATCCCCAGGTGTCTGGGTGTGGACATACCCGTGCTGGGTCGTGTCAGGGGTGGCTTGCAGAGGTGCCATGCAGGCAGCTTAGACATGCATGGACATGGGGACAGGTGTGTGTAGACAGGAGGGTGCTGGAGCCTCTCTGCCCACCAGTTCAGTGCAGTTCCACCTTGCTCAGGGGCTGTTTGCAGTGATGGTGTCTGCAGGTGAAGCCTTTCTCCCTCTGCACAACCCTGGGGGCAGGTCTGGTTCCTACAGGAGTGTTTTGGCACAGAAAGCACCAGGTCCTGATGTGGCTGGAGCACTGTGTGCTGGGCAACCTGCCATGCTTCATCTCCACCAGCCCAAGGCTCGCCTGCTGTGGGGGCATGCTGTTGCATGGCAGCCTCAGCATGGCCATGGCACCTCCAGCTGTGGACTGAGCCCAGAAGGCACCAGCTGAGCTGAGGAGCCAGGAAAGCTCTTCAGATTCCTCTGCAAGCTCCCTGAGGTTTCTTTCAGCAGCCTTGCTCAGCACAGACAAGGCCTGATGCCCCTTGGCTGCAGCCTAGGTGAGCACTGGCTCTCCATGGCAGGCAGGCAGGGGTTGAGTGAAGGGCAGGTGCTCCAGTCCTGCCTTCCCAGGGAGCAAGGCTAGTCAGCAGCAGGTTACCTGGGGTCTGGAAGTTGATCCTCCTCATCTCCACAGGGTCCTTGGGGTGGTGGGGGGTGATCTCAGCATTGTTCAGGAGGCACTTGGTTCGTGGCTCTGAATCTTTCCTTTTGCTTTAACAAAAATAACAAAAACCCCCCCCAAAACCCCAAACAAACAAACAAAAACAAAACAGAAAGACAAAGCAAGCTTAGCTGATGACCTTCCAGGCTTTCCAACTACCCAGGCCATCTTCAGACCTGAGCTCCCACCAAAGTCAGGGGCAGAGACAGCCAGAGATGTTAAGTGACAAAGAATGCATCAGAGAAGGGATGGAGTTTGTCAGAGCTGTAGCTGATGGTTCACAACAGCCCAGCAGCTCCTCAGCAGCTTCCAGACAAGCCTAGAGGTTCCTCCTCCTCACAGGAGAAGCCCAGACAGTCAGCATGGAGCAGCTGAGGTGCTGTGAGCTCACACCTCAGCCTCCCTTGCACAGACAAGCCTCTGCAGACCTCTGCAAGCAGCAATCTTCCAGCTCTGGCCAAGCCCTTTTCAGCTGAAAGCACCAGAGCCAAGGAAAAGTACAGGCTCTCCTGCCCATGACCTTGGGCTGTAAAGTCCTGATACTGCTCTGGTGGCTTCTCCAGGAGCTTCCCAGTGCCTCATTGCAGACAGAAGCCACAGCAGTGATTTTCAGGGGGTTTTAATCTGCAGAAGCCTAAACATCTGGGTTCAGAAAGCAGAGCAGACACATCCCCTCCCATCACAGCTGTGCCTGCTGAGACCTGTCTCACCTCTGTGCCAGCAGCTGAAGCCCTCTCCAGCCTGCCAGCTGAGCTGCCTGTGGAAGTGCCTCCTACCAGAGCTTGCTTAGAGTGGGTTGAGGGGAGCAGCTGAAAAGTCTTTGCTGACCTGGCTCATTCTCCTTGAAAAGGATTTGGAAGCAAAGCCCAAGTGTTGATCTGAAGATGTGACAACCTCTGGCAAGAGAACAGGGCCCAACTGCTGGGAGCAGAACTTCTCTCCAGCAGGCAGAGAATGTGTACCCACACCCTGAGGACTGCAGACATTGTCCTAGCCCTTCTAGCCAGGTGGCTGTAGAGCTCCTCACCTCTCCTGCTTGGGATGCTCAGAAGCCTCCAATAATGTGCCTACAGCAATCATGACAACTACTTAGGCAGAGGGGAGGTTTTCCAGCACGTTTTTAGCTGTCTCCTAACATCATTAAGAGCTAGAAGTGGTGGCCTGAGCCCTGCCAGCACTGCATGGGGCAGCAGTTTGGAGTGACACCACTCTGCAGTTCAGGAGTCATTTCTTTTTGCCACAGTTCTGATACTGCTGTCCACAGTTCACTGGCAAACCTCACCAGCTCCTCCCAGTGAAAGCTCTCCCAGCCTTGGAAAGCAATCTGATTGCTGCAGTCCCAAGCCAAGTGTTCCAAGGCTCTGGCTGGGAGGGCAAGGACAGCTTCAGCAAAGAGGCTGAGGAGAGCTCAGCTGGTGAGAGTCTGCTGCCAGGATGCCAGTGGCTCAGGGACAGCCTGCATGGAGCAGTCAGACATGGAGAAACCTGCTTTCACCTCTGCCTGCCACACAAATGGGTGTTTCTCTGCTCCATTAACCCAACATTTTATGAGCCATTTACTGTCACTGCTGCTGCTGAGCTTGAGAAAGGGCCATGCTATTTTGGGCTGGACAAGCAGGAGAAAGCTGAGCTCTCTTTGCTTTTTCTACCCAGATTCAAACATGGTCCTGGGCTAGACTGACACAGAGCTTCTGTTAGGCCAGCTCTAATAGCAGGAACTGTACCAACAAAGCCCCATCACCACAGGCAGTGAACACTGCCCAGGACATAGCAAAGAAGAACCTAAGCCAATGGCAAATCTGCTGCTCTTACCTGTCTGGTTTGCTGTCCAGGAGAGCAGTAAGTGGAGAGAAGACAAGAGAAACGTTCAGGTCAGAAAGGACTTGCAGAGGAAAGGGCAAGCATTTGCTCAGCTCTAACCCTGGTAACACAGGGGAGGGCAGGGCCAGCAGAGATCACCCAGTTGGCCCAGGGCTACTGGCCCCTAACAAGGTCTCTGCCTCCAGAGCACTTGTGTGTGTGTCCAGCAGCTCCACCCAGGCTGGGGTGCAAGAGACACAGCCACATGCCAAAGTGAGCAGACCTGTGCAGCCCAAGGATGGAGAGAGCTCCTTCCACCTTGGCTACTAGATGGCCCAGCTAAGGACACCTCTGCACTGGCCATCACTGCCATCCTGCCCCTTTTCTTCATCTCTTTTGCTCAGCATCTGCTCCCTCTCCTGTCCTCTTCCATGGCCCAGTGTGCTCAAGGGGCTCCTATCCTCATCCATGCCCCCTGAGCTGCTCAGAAAGCCAAGGAAAAGGGAGAGGTTTCCAAGGGCTGTTCCCTCCTCTCTCCTGCAGCTCACATTCCAGCCCTGCTCTCACCTCCCAGCTCCAGCTGAGAGCCATCAGGAGAACAAGGGAGGTCTGTGCTGAGCCAGAGCACCAAGCTGCTTTCCCTGCATCACCCTCACCCTGCACACACACAGAGCACAGGAAAGGGAGCCCAAGGCTCTGAGCAGCTCTTCTGGAGGAGACAGGCAAGAGACCTGACAAACTCATAGCATAGCAGCCTGTCTGTAAGACAAGCACAGCTTTACTGAGTGCCATGGGCTAGACTCTGAAGCAGCAAACCCCTGCAAGCCACAGTTAAGCTCTCCTGTGCCACTCAGACCTTTCCACTCCAGCATCTGTACCTCAGGGCTCCTCTCTTTGGTGCTGGTGCAGGGATCTACCCTCAGCTGACAACTGCAGGCCCAAGGAGGAAATTCTCTTTAGGGGCTAGAGCTGGGAACATACAGCATGGGCAGAGAGAGCTGGGCAAGAAGCATCTCTTACTTTTTGTAGAGCAGAATGGCAATGACAATGCAGATGATGAAGACCACAGCCAGGACAGGCCCAATGACCCAGATGAGCCCTTCCTCCCCGTCGATGATCGGCTGCGGGTCGGGGTTGTCCAGCTGGATGGGGTCAGAGAATGGGCTGGCAGCAAAAGTCTGGAAGACAATGAAGCACAGGTCAGAGGTAGAATAGGAACTGAAAACAATGGGCAGGGAAACAGTATTCCAGGAGAGAAACTGCTGGAGAGGATGTGGGCTCTGCAGCAGAGATCAAATCCTAACAACAGAGAACATGTCCTCTTCAACCGAGAGCAAAGGCTTGTCTGGGGGCATCCCTGGGACTGCTGTCTTCCTCCTCCAGTGCTCCAGGCAAGGCAGATCTTGACAGATCACATTCACATGAGCCCTGGGGCTGTTCAGCCTGGAGAAGAGCAGCCCCACAGGGGAGCTGCTCAATGCTGAGCAAGAGCTGAAGGCTGGGGGCAAGAGGCTGGGGCCAGACTCTGCTCAGGGGTGCCCAGGGCCAGGCCAAGGGGCACTGGGCACCAACTGGAAGCCAGGAGCAGATAGTTCAGTACTCCCCTGTCCAGGCTCGAATCTGGAGCCAGATGGGCAGGAAGTCCTGCTTATGAAGTGCAGCAGCAGTGCACAAATATTTGTGTCATGAGCCTCTTGGCAGAGGAGGGCATGTTTCACAGACTCATAAAATGGTTTGGGTGGGAAGGGACCTTTCAAGGTCATCTAGTCCAACCCCCTGCACTCAGCAGGGACATCTGCACCCACAGGAAGTTGCTCACAGCCCCAAACAACCTGACCTGGGATGGTTCCAGGGATGGGACATCTCCCACCTCTCTGGGCAACCTGGGACAGGCTCTCACCACTCTCAGCACCAAAATTTTCTCCCTTCTGTCTAGTCTCAACCTCTCTCCTTTAGTTTCAAACCACCAGCCCTTGGCCTGTCCCCATCTTTCTGACAGGACCTTTAAGTACTGCAAGGCTGCAGGAAGGTCTCCCTGGAGCCTTCTCTTCTCCAGGCTCAACAACCCCAACTCTTTCAGCCTGGCCTCACAGCAGAGAGCTTCCAGCCCTCAGATCATTGCTGTGGCCTCCTCTGGACCTGCTCCAACAGGTCCATGTCTCTCCTGTGCTGAAGGCTCCAGAGCTGGACACACATTCGTTGCATGCAGACACAAACACAAACAGCTCCAACAGCCTCAGGCAAAAGCTCCACAGCTGGCCAGTAAGGTGAGAGAGGAAAAAAAAGCTGGAGCTCTGGCATCTGGCAGGAGAGTAAGAGAGAATGCCAGGAGGGCACCAAGGGCTGCTGCTGCCACTGTCTCCAGCCCATCACGGGGCCAGAGAGGCACAAGCATCTGAAGGAGCAAGAGAAAAGGCAGCACTTACTGCTTCAGGTTCCTGCAGCACTGCCAGGATGAAGAGGACATATTTCTGCCCTGGCTCCAGGGCTCTGTTCTCAAAGTTGTCATAGTGCTTCATGTCCCCCAGGATGAAGTGGGAGGGGAGGGAGCGGAAGCGAGCGGCGATGTAGGGCTTGGGGAAGTCCAGCTGCCGGGAGTGGCGCAGGCTGCGGCGCCGGAGCCGGGCGATGTCCTGAACCAGCTGCGGGAAGGAAAGAGACACTCTGAGTCCTCATGCCTTCAGCACCAGCCAGGGAGCAGGGAGAAAGGAGAATCAAAAGCATCCCACTCAGATTGGCCATATCTTAGCTACCCAGAACGTGGCGCACATAGCCCCAAAGCTCCCTTCCTGAGCAGTCAGGTCACCATCCCAGCCACTCCAGCTCTTTGCTCTCTCCCTGCAGCTGGCTTCTGTTCACTCACCTCCTCCAGGTCCATCTCCTCGGGGCTGCCCAAGGGGTTGAGGAATTGTCCTCCTCTGGACTTCCTTAGAGGCACCACCACAATGTAGTAAGCCCTAAGAGATGGGAAGAGAAAAGAAGAAATAGAATTCATCTCCTTCCACAAGGCAGAGAGTAGAGTGCAGACAATGGTGGGGAAGGTTGGGTTCCTCCAGACAGCTGGCACACAGCAGAGTGCAGACACTGGTGGGGAAGGCTAGGTTTGCCCAGACAGCTGGTCCAACCCTGCAAGACCCTCATTCTTCATTTAGCACAGTGGTTACTGCTGCTCCTGGAACAAGGCTGGATTCAGTGGCAGCCCTGTCCAACGTGTCTCCTGATCTACTCCTGTTGCATTTCTTCAGCATCCCCTCTCAGCTCTGGGAAGTGGCTCCAGAAGACAACAGGGTAGAATCAGAGAATCATTCCAGTTGGAAAAGACCTCAGAGACTGTCGAGTCCAACTGTTGCCAAGCCACCACTAAACCATGGCCCTGTAAGCAAGGCTAAAAACACAGAGACCACCCCCCTGGCCCTGCCCCTGCCCTGGTGGGTTTATACTGTGGACCCCAGCCATCAGGGCTCACCCCACAACATCATCCAAGCCCCCCCACCACAGCTGCAGCTTCACAGAAACCTACTGCACAGGCACAGAGCTCTTGACGTCCGGGAGAATCACCACCACGTTGCCATCAGCATCAGGCTTGTAGGTCACCTCTGGTTTCTTGGCTAACATGTCAGCAGCAGTCCAGGCTGCAACATTCTGCTGCAAGCCACCCATGCTGTTGCCCCTGCTCATCAGGACAAAGTTGTAGAAGGTGCGGGGCTTCAGGTTGGTGATGAGCTTCTTGGTGGTGCGACCGTCCACGTCGACGTTCAGCCCGTTGTACTGGATCTGTGTGGGGGAAGAGGCACCAGGAGTTGGACCAGCAGCAAGGCTGATGTTGCTGGAGCAACCCAACTCCTTCCTCCCCACTGCTTTGGTTTGCAGAGAACAGGAGGAGGCACTCAGCTCTGCTAGAGCTGGCAACAGGAGGAGGCGCTCAGCTCTGCTAGAGCTGGGGCACAAGCACGGGAACGGGAGTCATCTGAGGAGCCAAGAGTTGTCTTGTGTCTTGTGCCCACCACAGGGTCTCCAAGCATGCAGCAGATGGAGGCCAAAGCCTTGAGACTTCTCTGGGAAAAGCAGTTTTTAGCTGGAAAGGGGAAAGTTGGGCTAACTTGCCTAGGGAGGCAAGGATTTGGTAGCAGAGGTGGGAATGTAACCCAACAGGCCTGATTGTCAGCCCACCTCCTGATCTAGTGATGAACCATTATCTGCCCACATCTGGGATTCTGGATTCCTCCCTCATACAATCTCTTCCTCAAACAAACAGAGAAGATTCCCAGGAAATGGGGAAGAAAAGACACTTCTGACTCCTCCACTCCACTTGCCTTGTATGGGGTGGGAGAGTTGTAATTCTCAGGGAACTCCCAGCTCAGGAGGACAGATGTCTTTGTCACCATCTTCACCTTGAAGTTTTTGGGTAAAACTGCTGAGAGAAAAGTGAGGAGGAAGGGGAGAGAGGAGAAGAAAAGGCAGCAGGGGGAAGGAAGAGCAAGAAAGAGAAGAAAGAGAATGTCAGGCACTGGCAGAAGGGGCTGCCAGTCTGGGTCTGGCTGCGGGAACGGAAAGGTTTGCTCCCTCCTCCACACTTTGCTTGAGTTTTGCCAAGATCCAGCTCCCAGTGCTCCCAGTGCTCCCAGTGCTCCCTGTCCCCATGCCTAACCCCCGGGGAGGGGTGAGGGTGGCTTCTGCCCATACGCTGCTGGCTCTGGGTGGCTGCTGCAGGAACGAGGTGCTGGCTTTCTGAGCATGCTCAGGTGAGGAAACCCATCCCAGGTCGTGGTTTGAGGTGGGTTTTGGGTTTTATTTTTTTTTTGGCTGTTTCTGCTTTTCTTTTGGCTGTTTGCAAAAGCTGAAGAAAATGCTCTTCCCACCTGGACAGCACCTGACCCCCACTTCAGGTGCCAGCGGCAGAAGAGCGTCCGGACTTAACTTGAAGAAGAGAAGCGGTAAAAGGAACTTACCTGGCACAAGGCAGAGAGGAGCTGAGGGCCTGAGCCTGACACCAGAGTGCTCTGCATTTACTCACGAGCCTGCCTGAGCCCAGCCTGACCTCTCCAGCTCTCTGCCTCCTGGCACCAGCCCCGGTTACAAGGAGAGAGAGAGAAGGAGGAGAAACCGGTAAGTCCTACCTTGATCCAGCTGGAACGTCCGATACTGGACGGTTGGGCTGTAGGGCCCAGGGCCTTTACTGGTGTGAGCACGGATTTTAACATCGTAGGCGGTGTTGGGTTTGAGGCCGTTGAGGGTGTAGGAGTTCTCTGGGGAGGGGGGCAGCTCTTTCTCCAGGGGGTTGCCAGGAGAACCGGCTTCCCGGTAAGCCACGGTGTATTTGACGATGGCTCCGTTCCTCTCGGCCAGCACGGGGGGGAGCCAGCCGAACTGAACCGACACGGCAGTGATGTTGCTCGCCTCGAGGATTTGGGGGTAACCCTTAGGGATGTCTTCAGGGGTGGTGAGTTCCTGCACAGCTTCCTCCCCAAAGCCAGCCCGGCTTTTCACAGCCAGCTTGAAAACATAGGTGGCGCCTTTGTGGATGCTGGCAGCTGTGTACTTATCCTCCGCGGGCGTGAACTCCAAGGTAGCCAGGGGGTCGACATCCTTGCGGCCAAACTGGAGTCGGTAGCCCATCACCTGGCCTTCTGCATCCAAGGGAGGTTCCCATTTCACCAGCAGAGTGTTCTCCTCTGTCTGGTGCACAGACAGGATGGGCTTCCCTGGGACTGGGAGAGAAGAGAGACACTGTCAGTCCACCGCGGGACAGGGAGGCTTGGGAGGAGGGGCAGAGGCTCTTCAGCTGCAGCAGGAGGTTCCTCAAGTCAGTGGCAAGGTTCCACCTCGACTTCAGAGAACCACAGCATCTCCTGAGCTGGAAGGGACCCCCAAGGATCATGGAGTCCAGCTCCTGTCTCTGCACAGGACAGCCCCAAAGTCACCCCATGTGTCTGAGAGCAGTGGCCAGATGCTGCTGGAACTCCAGGAGAGCTGGTGCCACGAGTGCAGCCCTGGGGAGCCTGTTCCACCCTCTGGGTGAGGAACCTTTGCCCAAGATCTAACCTATCTAACGTGGTCTACTTCAGTGTTACCTCCTGTAAACTGAGCTGCTGCCACTCCCCAGGTGGCTACAGGGGGATGGTCTCCATCAGCTTTAGCACAAGAGATGCATGGCCAATGTGTCAGCTCTCGGGTGCTGACACCTTTCTGGATTGATTTGCTTCCCTTTCTCCTCAGGAGGGAAAGGTGTGCACAGCTCCTCCCCTTCCACAGGAGCAAACACCCTCCCACAGCCAGAAACAACAAGCTCAGGAGTCCTGATTCCACCTCCTGTCCTAACCCCCCCCAGCAGATTGCTTCCCAGGGCAGGGAAGAATGAACACTGGAGTTCCCCAAACTCCATCCTCTCTCTCAATCTCTCTGTCCATTACACAGCACAAGTCGTGCAGAAAGAGACTGGAACAGATTGGCTCAGGCTGGGAAGTCCAGAGCAGCTGAGGGTGAAGTAATGAAGGATGGGAAAGGAAGTCTGGGCAGCCCCAGGTCCTGAGCAGCAGGCAGAAGGCCAGCTAAGTGAGTCTGGCAGGCATCTGATCCCCCAGTTGGGTACAGAAAGAAGGAAGCACACAGAGAGTGGAAACAGAACCCAAAATCTGTGTGAGGCAGAGGGTAGGGAGAATTGCTGCCTCCTCTGTGCAGCTTCTCTCCTCTGGAGGAAGAGAAAAGCCAGCAAGTGTTGGTGTGAACACAGTGAGCTCCCTCCTTAACCTGTCAGTGAGTTCCTCCCTGCCTGGATCCTGGCATAGGGAGAATCTGTTAGCTGGGGATACTGCAGGAGCTCTGCAGTGCTGTGCCTCTGTCTAATGAGCCCTGGCACTGCCTGACTGCTGAGCAAACCAACAGCCACAGTTCCATGCCATGTGCAGGGCCCAGAGCTTCCTGAAGCTGGAGAAGCCAGAGCATTAATTCCAGCAGTTCACGAGTCACTGACACTCAACTCTGCTACTAGAGGTGGAATTTCCTCCTCTCTGCCTTGGTGTTTCTGCTGCTTTTGGAGAGGAGGAGGAGAGAGAAGGGAATTAGGACAGAACCCATCCCACTCTGGCAGCATGAGCCTGACTGAGGGTCAGCAGGTTGAAAGCTGGAGCGTGGCTAAGGACAGGAGCAGGAGGGAGCCAGCCAGGAAGCATCCTGGAAGAGTCAACCTGGGGAAACCTCTCTGCCTGCTGCCCCAAGTGCTATCTGAACACAGGGGTGAGGACTTGCCTCTGAAACAAAGGCTGTCATCCAGAGAGGTGCTAGTCCCACTCTAGTCTGTGCTGCTGTGGCCTCACCTTGAGTGCTGGGCACCACAATACAGGGATCTCCAGTTCCTAGAGAGCATTCAGAGGAGGCCACAAAGATGGGGAAGGGTCTGGAGGGGAAGCTATATGAGGAATGGCTGAAATCACTTGGTCTGCTCAGCCTGGAGAAGAGCAAACTGAGGGGAGACCTCACTGCAGTTTAGAACTTCCTCCCCAGAGATGAAGGAGGAGCAGGAGCTGAGCTCTGGTGAGCAGTGACAGGACCCAGGGCAATGGCATGAAGCTGTGCCAGGGGAGGGGCAGGGTAGATCTTAGGCCAAGGTTCTTCCCCCAGAGAGTGGTGGAGCACTGGGACAGGCTCCCCAGGGCTGCAGGCATGGCACCAACTCTCCTGGAGTTCCAGAAGCATCTGGGCAATGCTCTCAGACACATGGAGTGACTCTGGGGGTGTCCTGTGCAGAGACAGGAGTTGCTGATCCTTTTGGGTCCTTCTAACTTGGGATATTCTAGGGTTCTCCAGTCCTGTGATTCCCTTCCAAGTGCCAAGGGAGAGCTAGGGAACAGTGCTGGGAAAGCCTCCCTGAGAAATGCCTAAGAAACACATTAAAGGAGAAAAACAATGCCATTACCTTTGTGTTTTGGGTTTTATCACAACTGTTACTATAATCAGCTGAGCTTGAAAAGATTCCATTTGCACAACAAATACTGTTTGGAAGAAAGGTGAGAAGCAAGCATGGAGTGAGGGAAGTGTTTTATTTTCCAATTGGTTTGGACAGTAAAGGAGAAAATTGGATGTATTACTGTATTTAGATTCAGCCCCTAGCCCTGAATGACAAAGAAGGAAATCTCTCCTCTCTGAAGGGATGTTGACTCAACATTGCAAAGGAGATAAGAATGTTACAGAGCCAGTGGAAAGATTTCTTTCTTTCTTTCTTTCTTTTTTATTTAAATAGCTATTTCAAGTTGGGGGAAATTGAGTTTTGGGTAATAGCTGCTGTGCTGGAGAAAACATCCCTCTGTGACTGATCACCTGCACTGCAAATCCTAATGGGGAGAGATGAGGGAGGGTGACAAGAGAGAGTGACAAGGGAGGGAGGCAGAGAGAGAAAAATGAACAGAGTAGAGAGCCTCAGGAAGAAGGAAATGAGACATGAGAACCTGGGAGCTAGGGAGAAGAAAGATGGGCAAAGCCAGAGGGGGAAGAGGAAGAGGATGAGTGATGGGAAAGGCTTCTGACAGTGCACTGACACTGCAAGGTGTGAAGAGAGGAGCCTGGATGCTGACATCCAAATGTACCCTGCTGGAACCTCTGCAAGAGCTGGGGGGTCTGGAAAGCAACCTCCTTCTCTTGGCTGCCATCCTCTTAACTAGCAGGAGAGGCAAGAGGGCAGAGAAAGGCTGAGGTCCAATTTACTTGTCTGGACACAGAGATGAAGATGTGAGTCAGGGCAGGGAAAAAGCAAGGGCATGGAGGGCAGGCATGGCTCCAGCCCTCTGTGTTCCAAGCCAAGGCTCCTGAGCCCTCTCTGTCCTGTCCTCTCAGCTGAGTGTCTGTGCTGCCTCCAGAGCCTCAGCAGAGGTTTCCAGGTTAATGATGCAGTGCTGGCCAAAGGCCCTGGATCCCTGCAGAGGCAGAGAGCAATGTTCTTCCAGCAAGAAGAGATGATGTCAGTGGATGCAGCTGCTACAGGCAGGGTGAAGAGGACTGCCCCAAAACTAAGAAGAAAATAAACCAGACAGCCAGGGTTGGGAAATTAGCAGGCAAAGAAAAGAAATGAAAAGAGGATAAAGCCATCAGCTGACAGCAGGAACCAAGGAAAGAGCAGGAGGGAAATGGGGTGAGAGAAGATAACCACAGCCCAACAGGAGATGAGCTGGACTAGGGACAACTCCAGGTCCAGGCACTGAAAAGTCTACCTTTCCCATACTGCAGAGCAGTGGTTTAGCTGCTGAGAGGCCAGGTGGAGGCTGAACCTCTCCCTCCTGCCTGCAGCACAACTGTTTGGAGGAGCAAGGGGTACCTGCTGCCCTTTGTCATTCCTCTGCTCAGGCCCTGCCATCCCAGCCTGGCACTGCAGCCTCTGTTCTGAGGCTGACAGACACTTTGTCACAGAGAATAGGTCAGAGGGAGGAATGACTCAGGGTGCCAAGTGCAGACAGTGCCCAGGTCCTACAAATGCTAGCAAGGAAAGGTCAACCCTGTCAGTGCTTCTCCCTCTGCTAGTCCTGAGCACAGAAGGGATGCATGTTCAGACATGATATTAGAGGAGAAGAGTGGTCAGGAGAAGCCACCACTGTCTGCCTGCTGCTTTTCAGATCTTTGCAAGTCAACACCATGACAGCAGACCCCTGGCTCTCCTGCTCCTCAGGGTACCTGTGTGCACCAAGCATCAGAGCTAGAGAGTCTCTCCACAGTGTCAGAGCAGGCAGAGATTCTCTTCCCTTCTGGTGCTCTGGAATTCCCAGCACAAGGGATCCCAAGTGCTGAATTCTTCCTCTGCTGCATTTCTGGGTGTGTTTGGGCTTTCTGCAGCACTGGACAGAAAATCAGGTTGTTTAGTGAGGGCAAGAGGTGAGGGATTTCTGCTTCACTAGAAAGAATTCTGTCTCTGGGGCAGCACAGCACTGGGTGCAAGGCTGTCCTTCCTGAAGGGAGGGAGATGGAAGAAGCTGAATCTGGAGACAAAGAGCTTCTTGTCTTTAGGAAAGTGGGGAACCCCAGTGGTTGAGGAGAAGGTTCTTACCTGCACCCTTTGTGGTGACCACTTTGGGTTTGCTCCGAGCACCATCTCCCTTCATGGTGTAGGCAGCTACAGTGATGGAGTAGGAAGTCTCAGGCTGGAGCCCAGCAATGATCATTTCCTGTGGGTGAGATTCCAAAGGAAAACCATGTCAATATTCAGGTCTATAGGCACAGGTAGAGCTCTCCTCCCTGCAGGAGTCTCAGCCCTTTTCTAGCATGCAGGAACATCCACTGAACGTGAAGCCATGAGACACTGCAGGGCAATGGGCAGCTGTGGCAGCTGGCAGAGCCACGTTCCCTCAGTGAGAGGCACCTCTCCCTACCCCCTGCAAACACAGCATGTCCCTGCAGGGCCCTGCTGCAGCATCTCCTCTTCCAGATCCACCTCTCTCCCACTCCCTACCTCAGCACAAACTCCTTCAGCCATCACAACGCTGGTGTGCTCAAAGCAGCCTCAGAGGAGGTCTTCAGGGAGATGGTATTTGTCTCAGCATCACCCTCCCTCCCTCCCTCCTCTCCTCAGAGATCTATCTTTTAATGCCTTGCTAATATTAAAGGGATTGCTCTAATGCCAGGAGCAAGATGACATCTTCTGCCTGTGTGCTAGAGCTCTCTGTGAGATCCCCAACCCCCTCCTGCCTCCATCCCCTAGCAGCCTCACCACAACCTGCCTCCCAACAGCTTCTGTTAGAAGCCTGGCCCCAGGAACAGCCCTGCCCTTCCCCATGAAGCCTCCAGCCCTTCAGAGGGCTGGGTTGGAAAAGGAATACCCATGCTAAATCAGACAGGATGAGAGCATATGCAGCAGGGTTTTCTCCAAGGAGATGTGGATGTGGTGCATGTTTTCTGGCCTTCCTCTCCCCTCATCCCTCACCATCCCTTTGGCCTTTCCATGTTAAATCTCTCAGGGCAGCACTTGGGGAAAAATTGGCTGGGCCTGAAAGTATCTGGGTTACCCCAAAGGTGAGGAGGGAGTGGAACAGCACAACTTCAGCTCAGGATTGTGATCAACAGGCTTGGAAGCCATCAGCTGCAGAGGCAGGAAAGAAACTGCTTCTGCTCTGACACTTGCCACAGAGGTTGATTAAGATTTTGGGCAAGAGACTTTGCCTCTCCTGTGACTCAGTTTCTCCACCTGCCCCTCACTTTGGTAGGGCATTTGGCAAGCTCTCCAAGGCATGAAGATACTCAATTTAGCAGTGCATTCCCTTGGCACTCTGCCCCTCCAAGGAGGAAATGCTTTCTCCTCCACCTTTGCAGCTGGAAGATCATGGAAAACACTTAGCATTTTAGCAGAAGCAGCAAATGCCTAAGAGCCAAACTGACTGTGAGGTCTGCTTTAAAAGCAGAAGCATCTCAGAACTTCAGCCCTTTGAGGGTACAAAGCATTTATCCATTCCCTGCTAGCTTAGGGCTTACAGGGCTTGGAGTACCCAATGCTTCTCAGCCTAACCATGTTTTTCAGGCACAAGCCAGAGGTCCTTGAAGACCAGGAGGTCTCAAGGTACTCCCAAATTCAAGGTCCCATCTACATGGAGGAGTAGCAAACTGCTGGTTCCTCCAGAGCCAAGGGGAAAACCCTGGAGCATCAAAGGACAGGAACACAGAGCTGCAGAGCAAAGTGTGCAGGGTGGGGACAATGCATGGGAACACCAACAACAGGCTCTACAACAGGCACATTGGCACTGCCAAAAAAAAACCAATAAAGGAAAAGGAAAATATCACAGCACAAGAGGAAGGGGGTAGGAGGGAAGGGGCAGAACCAGGAGGGGAGGATTTGTACTGGTTTACTTACGTATTCAGCAGTGTCATCTGTTTCCCACTGGGCAGAGAACAAGAGAGGTTTTGCACATGAGAATACAGGAGGGGAAAGAAGGGAAAGACAGAGACACAGCATGAGGAAGGAGTCCCTGAGCAAGCAGCCACACAAGGTCAGAAGTTACCAGGTCAGCATGAAGGAAGAAGTAGAGTGGGAAAAATTAGTAGATTCCACTGTGGCCTTTGCCTCTTTTAAAAGCCTTCCCAGACCCAGGGAGGATGGATGGGGTTTAGTTCAGTGCTGGGACAGCACTTCCTACTCTTCCTCAAGAGCTATGGGAGTGCAAAGGAACTGCAGGAAGAGAACACAGACCTCATCGTGGAGACACTCATCTACCTTCTCCAGCATTCCATTGCTGGGCATGAGACAAGGCAGCTGCAGCACCCCACCCCCTTAAACCTTCCAGGAGAGGAGCCTGGAGCAGGAAGAGAGTCCTTACCTGGGCATCAGCCAGCATGATATCCTTGATGTGGGGCAGCCCCCTGGCCTCGCCGTTCTCCATGCGGACGTAGTGCACCTGGTAGCCGCGGATCTGGCCGTGCTGGCGGCTCTGGATGGGGGAGCGCCAGAACACTTGGATTGCAGTCGAGTTCAGCACCTCCACCTCCACCTTGCGAGGGGGAGCACTGGGCACTGCCAGGAGGGGAAGCAAGGGGGGACAGTCACTTGGGCTGGCTGGAGCCTGGCACTTCATCTAAGGGGGACACCTCACCTCTGGGGTAGACCTCGTCCACGGGACATGCTTTGTCTCTGGGATGTACCTCACCTATGGGACATGATTCATCCCTTGGATGTACCTCACCTATGGGACGTGCTTCATCTCTGGGACAGACCTCACCTATGGGACATGCTTCATCTCTGGGATAGACCTCATCCATGGGACATGCTTCATCCCTTGGATGTACCTCACCTATGGGACGTGCTTCATCTCTGGGACAGACCTCACCTATGGGACATGCTTCATCTCTGGGATAGACCTCATCCATGGGACATGCTTCATCCCCTGGATGTACCTCACCTATGGGACATGCTTCACCCCTTGGACATACCTCACCTCTGGGACATACTTCACCTCTGGGACATGCCTCACCTATGGGAGATGCCTCACCTCTGGGACATACTTCACCTATGGGACATACTCCAACTCTTGGACATGCCTCACCTACAGGACACAGCTGACCTCTGGGACATAACTCACTTCACCTCTGGGACATACACACACTGACTCTACAACCCTACCAGGCATCCCATCATCTCCCATGGGCAGTGGCCCAGGGAAAGGGAAGCAGTTCTGGAGTTCCCTTGTCTCTCAAGCAGGGGAGGTGGGTTGGGAGTTGTAGCCACTGCATAATCTCAGGACAGGAAGGAAGATAGGTCTGGGATGGAATTGGAATGGGCATGACAGCTTCATCTCCACGAAACCCACACTTCTCTAAGCAAGGTATTCTGCCCAGCTGGATGTGGGCAGATGCTCAGGGAAACAGGACCCACACTGGGGACAAACCTGTTGCTTTTCTTGGGATGGAGGAAGAAAGGCTGAGAAGTTTGGAAGTGGCTTCTGTCATGTACTTGATCTGCATTCTGCCAGGGTCCCAGCCCACCCCCACAGTGAGGGTGCTCTCCCTTCACACACACATCACCTTTTTTCCCCTGGTTTTACTTTTCTGTGGAAACCCCAGGGGAATTCAAGTCCCATTTGTCTCTGAGCTGGCTCACAGAACTGAGTCAAAACTATCTGTCACTGAAGGGGTTTTGAAGCTTTAACAGAGCTTTTACCTTTCTACCACTAACCAAAACTCTTGACTTAAAGAGGAGCTGGGAACAAGGAATGTGTGGGAAGAACATCTTAAGGCAGTTTCTGGCAGCAATCAGCTCCTCTTCTCTCATTTCATTTCCTTGCTCAGGAAACGTGGTGCAGTCAAGGCTCAGAGCCTTGCTATCAAAAAAACCACAACCCCCAAACCCAGAAATCCCCCAAACCCAACCCTGAAGGAGGGCAGAAGAACCCCACAGAGCCCAGCTCCCAGGGGGACAGCAGCAAAGGATGCTGCAGCTCTTGGAGCTGCGCTGAGCTCCCATTCAGGCTCTGCTCTTGCACTCCCTGAGAAGGAACTGGACATTCTTCCCCCAGAGAGTGCTGGAGCACTGGGACAGTTCTTTACCAGGAGGGTGGTTAGGCACTGGAACAGGCTGCCCAGAGAGACTGTGGCTGCCCCATCCCTGGAAGTGTTCAAGGACAGGCTGGATGTGGCCCTGGGCGACCTGGTCTAGTAATTGGCATCCCTGCCCATGGCGGGGGGGTTGGAACTAGATGATCTTTAAGATCCCTTCCAACCTGAGCCATTCTATGATTCTATGACAGGCTCCCCAGGGGGGCTGTCAACGGCACTAACTCTTCTGGAGTTTAGGAAGCACTTGGCCACTGCTCTTAGCCACATGGGGTGACTCTGGGGGTGTCCTGTGCCTAAACAGAAGCTGGACTCCACGATCCTTGCGGGTCCCTTCCAACCCAGGAGATTCTACGAGACATCCTTCCCCTAGTGTGAACCAAGCCCCCCTCCAAGGCCACCTATTCAGCAGAGGGATGGGAAGGAAGGGGAAAAAAAATGGGAGTAGAAGCCCCCAAAGAAATGGAATTACCATCTTCATCTGTGCGGATGATAACGGGCGAGCTCTCCGGCCCCGGCCCCACCTCCGTATGAGCCACGACAGTGATGCGATACTCGGTCCACTTCTCCAGGGCCTCCAGCAGGATCTGCCTGGTGCTTGGGGGGATATCAGTCACCTCCTTAAGCTCCGTGTCCTCCGAGTCCAGCGCTCGATAGTGGACGCTGTAGCCAGCCAGGATGCCGTTTTGGCTTTCAGCAGGAGGCGGCTGCCAACTTACCAGAATGGCAGTGGATCTGGTGCTGAGGCATTTTACGTCTNGGGGAGGAAAAAAAACAAACAAACAAAAGATGGGAAAGAGAAAAAAAGAAACGAAAGGAACAAAAAAAAAAAAGGGAAAATGGTAACGAAAAAATCCAAAATGAAAGGTACAAAAAAGTTTGGTTCAGGAAGATCAACTGAAAGGAGAGGAGAGCTGCTGCTTCTTCTTGGCTTTTTGATTGGGAGTGGAGTGGAAAAAAAAAAAGAAAAGGAAAGGAAACCCAAAAAAAAGGCAACTGAAGTGCAATGGGGCAGCAAAAGTGCAATGGTAGAAAGCAAAGGACTAACAGAGCAAAGCGGGCTAGCCAAGAGGGGTCCTGCTGCTCCTGCCCAGTGTGGCTGGCACAGAGCTAAGCACCCAGCTTCACCCTCCAAGAGACCTTTCCTCTGGCTCCCTCTTTCACAGCAGTCTGGCAAGGCTAGCCCTGGCTGCTAAAGCATTTGTTTCCCAACTGCAGCCTCTGGGACCTTGAATTGCTTTGAAGGGATTCTGTGCAAAGTCAAGTCAGAAAAGCCACTCTTTTTGCTGTTTTTTTGCCAGGAGGCTTAAATTTAAGAGTCTCTACCTCCAGATGGAAGTTATTAGCTGTGCAGGGACTGAAGGAGGTGAAAAACCACAGTGGTGATGCCTAGGATATTGCCAAGCCATAAGCCCAGGCCGTGTTTAGAGGAGGGGTTTAGAGAAGAGACGTGCAAAGGAGTGAGGCAGCCAGGTTGGAGAAGGTGTTGGGGTACCCAGAGGGGTTCTCAGAAGGTTCAGCAGGTCCAACTCCTGTTGCACTCTCTGCCTAAACTACTTCAAAGTTACCTCTGAAAGGCCCAGGAGGAGCCCTTTGGAAACCTGACCCTGCACAGCCACATCTGCTCAGGGTGGCAGCAGTCAACTGCCTAAGGGCTGACTTTGAGGAGATGGGAAGGTGTCAACCACAGCTTCCTGGAGCAGGGCTGCTCACTTGGGTGTTTACTGAGCTGCTGCAGGTAATTTTTAGCACTGTCTGCTCAGTAGGAAGCAGGATGCTGCCACCAGCTCTGTCAGACACTACGTGCTGACTGCTGTGCCCTGAGAGAGAGGGAGAACTGCACAAAGACAGGGCTGGGGATGGAGATGCCACAGGTCTGAGCTCTGGGCAAAATCTGGACAAAGAGTCTGCCACTTCTGCAGCCCACTTGTAACCTGGTCACTCTGGGAGACCTCAGAGCAGACTTCTTTCCATCACCAATTCCAACCACTCAAGCCAGGGAAGCAGAGAGAGGATACATCTTCAGCTCTGCCAATCTGATCTCACCCAAACTGCCACAAATAAGCTCTTAACCCTCTGCAGGCACTGCCAGAAACTGGAGTGTCCTCCCAAAGCATCACCTGCAAGAAGCACAGCCCTAGAGAAGTGCTGGTCACCATTCCTCTCATTCCTCTGTTGCTTCTGAATCACCAAAAAGCTTTTTCTTTTACTGAGGAATGATTTTTCTCCAACCTCTTCTTCCCACCCCTGAGTCACCACCAGATGTTTAGGCTCAGCTTGCCTTGAGGACTCTGCTAAAACCAAGACATCCTTAGCCCACTTTGCCCTGGAGCAGAAGCCAGTTGCTTTGCACCTCTCCAGGAAGCAGAATTCACTGAGCTTTCAGAAAGGGTAGGGACAGTCCTCAGAGCACGGGGATGAACCCTCTTGTCCACTAGGACATTCTGGGTGCTTCCCTCCTCCTTTCCTGCTTGATTTGTGTCTAAAGAGGGAAAATGAAGGCCTTCTGCTGGGAAGTGCCCCTGCAAAGGGTGTTGAGCCCCAGGCATGGCTAGCCACGCAAAACAACACCAAATGTGGCCAACAAACACAACCAAAAGGAACCAACTGGAAAACAAAACATGAACCAAGCCAGTAATTTGAAACAAACAAACAAACAAAACATCAGAAAGGAAATCATGATAATAAAAAGAATACTGATATAAAAAGTGACTCCTTCCAGAACATTCCCAGTCTGGTTACCTACCTTCCATGCTTCAACTGCTAACTTATCAGACTTTCTTAGGAGAGAAGGAGAGGAACTGAGCTACGAGGCCAGACCAAGCTCCTGGTGGGTTTCTGCACATGACTTGGCTTTTCAGAGGTCACCCTGCCCCACTGCTGGCTCCTCCAAGGCTCATCCTCCAGAACCCTAGCTACTGCAGTGAAGGGCAATTTGGGAGCCCAACCCATCCTCTTTTGCTAAGCTATCTGGACAGAGAGCAGAGAGCAGGGGGACAGAGTCCCGCTGATGGGTGTCCTCCCAGTACAGCTCTCTCCATCTGCTGGGACTGATGCAGCACTGACATCTCCAGAATGCAGCACTGCTCCTTCCCACACCCCAGGAGCAACTCAAGTCCCTTTCAGGGGATGGAAGAAAAGCCTCAACCCTCTTCCAATGCCTCCAGGATGTTCTTTGCTTCTTTTTCTTTCTTTTTTCCCTCTCCCCATCAGGGGCTGGTAGAATTCAAAGCTTTTCCCTTCCTCCTTAGCAGTCCAGCCAAAGCCACCGTGGCTAAGAAACCCACTGCAGAGAGGGTCTGACCTGACCTACCCTTTCCATCCTGCCACTGATTCTGAAAGCCCCAGAGAGCAGAGCTGGAGCTCCAGCTGGCACTGGGGATCACTGCTGGCACTGGCAGCTGCTGCACGGGGCCACGCTCCTTTGCTCACTCACCCTCCATGCTCCAGCACAGGGACCTATGGAGAGGCCCTGGAGTGAGGTTGCCTTTTGGGATGCTTTGCACTTTTCTTTGGTCAAAAAAAAAATACCAGGCAAGGTAGGTGGGTGGGTGGGGGATGAGGGAGAAGCCCCAGATCCCTCCTGGATCCTCCTCCCCATCGACTCTACAGCACCTGGATGAAAAGAGCCACCCAAGTGCTGGCTGGCCCATACTGGAGACATCTGGGGAGCTCGTGGCACTGTGAGGTTCCTTCACAATCCAGCCCACCCTGAGTGACCCTGGAGGTGGCAGCTGCATGCAGGAGGCAAAGCACCACAGCCCAAAGCAGGGGCTGGGAACTCCCCTCTGCAGCGAGCTCCTTTGCTGGCAAGGGAGCCCCGGGTAGAGGCCACTCCCTCCCTCCCAGCCAGGAGACCACCACTGTTGGCTGCTGGCCTCTGCTTTGAGCAGGTAGCCAGCAATTTGGGACCCCTCCCCACCCTCCCACGGGTTCCAGGCCATCCATGAGCATGTGCAGACCCTGGCCCGTGCGTGCCAGGCTGCAGGGACAGGGTGGGCTGTGTTTGTGAATTCGCTTGAGACCAGCCAGTACTCACCTGAACTGCACCTTTTACATGCTTTAAAGTTGACTGTCCAAGCCACAAGAATGACCCTTACTGACCTTGTCCCATGACAATGTTTTTTAACCCTTTAGGTACCACAGACTTTGTGTAAGTTTGGTTCACGCACTGTGAGGAAGGGGAAGGGAAGGAGAGCAGAGCTCGTGGGTGGGGGGAAACATCCTCTCTTCAGAAGGAACAGAGGGGAAGAAAGCTCTGATGTTCCTCTACACCTGCACAGGCAGCCTCACAGCACCCACCCTGTCACCCCTGTCTGCTGACACATGCTCTGCACTCTGGAATTTCTGAGTAGGAGAGTGGCCAAGGAGCCCTGGGAAGGTGATGGCTGGTCAGAAAGGGCAAACCAGCCTTCTCCAGACCATCAGAGGTTCTGTTCTTTAGGCAATCTATGTCTCTGGTACTTGAAGAGTTAAAACCCAGCTACTTCAAGAAGAAAAAGATACTTTACCTTTAGTTTAATGGATTTTACTTTGGTTATGATGCTCAGGAGGAGCCACCCTGACAGGGAGGTGGATGGGAGGGGGGTTGTGCAGCAGAAGGTGTGCAAAGCAGGGAGGGCTGAGGCATGCAGGCACATGCTTGCCAGCTGAGCAGGGAGGGGAAGAGCCCCCAGACACCTTGGCAGGCTCCAGGAGGACCAAGGAGGAGAAGGCTTTGCTGTTGCAGAGACAAGATGCCATCATGGTGTGAAACCACCCAGCGAGAGACAGACAGAGAGAGAGCAGGGAGCTGGTTTCATTGAGCTGAGAGCATGCAGGCAGGCAGAGAGCAGCAGAGGAGAGAGAAAGAAGAGGCATGGAGCGAGCCAAGGAGGAGCTGAACAGGAAAAGGAGCTGCAGAGGGAACACAAAAAGCCTGTCCCGAGGCAGAAGGTCTGTGAGCCGAAGGATGTCACCCGGAGCAGGGAGAATTGACTCGTTCCTCCAACAGCCAGCCAGGAAACAATGTTTCAGCATGTTACAGGACACTGACAGCTCCCAGCTGATGTTCTAAAGGGTGTGAAGTTCAGGAAACTATCCCTAGGAAAGCTGAGCTCCAGAGAGAGCAAGCAGGCCTCCTTCTGGGCAGGTGCTGAGGCAGGAAAAGCCCCAAAGCCTTCTCCCCTTTCCCCAGATCCCCTGCTCCTCACCCTTCAGGGAAGAGTTCTCAGTGTCACTAAGCCCTCCTGCCACCAGCTCCCCCACCCCTCCTCCAGCCTCTTTGGATCAAACCAGAAAGCCCAAACCCCAGACCCTCTTCTCCTCCCATCCCCACAAATCTCAAGGAGGGAAACCTCTTGGAAAACAGAAGCAGAGTTGGTTACTTTTGACACTTATTTTTTCAGGTCCTTGCAGTTCATTGTCCCCCAGCCCCCCAGTGATGCTCCCTCTGACAGCACCATACTGGGGTCAGCACCAGCAGATATGCAGCAGAGACAGAGAAGGATTTCCTTTTGTTGTGGAGAGAGAGGAAGGAAAAAAACAATAGAAGGGAAAAAATATTGGAAGGAAAGAAGGAAACAAAATATCTTTGAACAAACTGGAGGCCTGAGAAAGACCCAGTAAGGAGTTGTGCCTGTGCAGAAACAGACTCCCCTTTCCTCCCACTCCTTGGGGGGAGAGAAAGAGGAGAGAGCCACGGGGAAGAGAGAAGAGAGAGACAGAGAGAGAGAGAGAGAGAGAGAGCAGGATGTGACCATTAAAACAGAAAGAGGGGGCAGGTGCCCAGCAGAGAGCCCACTGCTCTCCCTTGTTAAGGACTCTTGAGAGATGGGAGCAGGAGCTCTCCCTCCTCACACTGGTGACCAGAGCCATTTCTGAGTTAGTTCTGCTCCTGGCTACTCCAAACTGCAGAGGAGTGATTTAGTAGAGATGAGAGGAGACAGAAAACACAAAGAACAGCTGCCACAGCCACTCATGCAGTGAAACAAAAAAAAAAAACCACCTCATTTAAAAGCAAAGATCTGTGAAAAGCCCAGGTTGAAATATTGCCATCCAGGGTTATTGTCCCCAGGGCAACAGCAAAGGGAGACAATCCATTAAACTAAAACCAGCACGTTTGGGTTGCACACACTCCATCCTGCTGTCATTAATATCCCCCCCTCCAGCCTCCACGTGACTCCTCTCTCTCCCACTCTGCCACAGCCCAAATGGGACCATTCCCAGTGCTTGCTGGGCCAGCTGCCCTTCCTCCCCACAGCTACCAAGTCACTCATGGAGAAGAGCATGAGGACTGCTTTCCCAAAGGCTGGTGTAAACCTTGGGCTTCTCATTAATCACCTTCCCTTCTCCTCTTCCTCCCCACTGTCTCCCTGCTTCACTGCTTCTGCTCTGCTCCCAGAGAACTGCTGCTCAGTTTCTGCTGGGGGACAAACAAGCTGCTGCTGCTGCTGCTGGTAGGGTGCTGTCCTCCCTGAGCATGCTCAGCACCAAGGGCCAGCATGGCCTTAGCAACAAGCTCTTCACTGCTCTCCACCCCATCCAGTGGATGGTGCTATCTGGCCTCCCATCACCACCTCCTCCCTCCAAAAGCACTCCCCAGCCCCACTCTTGCTTCGGGGGCAGCAAAGGGAGCAGGCAGCAGGTCCCCACCACTGCCCCCCTCCCTGCGGGAGAAGCCCAGACCTGGGAACCACCGCAGCTCCACCACCAGCTGCCCCACAGCTCCGTACCCCTGTGCCCACCAGCTCTGGCTCCCTGACTGTCTTCCCCTCAGAGAAGGGTGGGAAAAGGAGAGACACCTACTAGACTGCAAGGTGCGTTCCCTGACCTCCGGGGTGAAGGCCCCCAGGCCCAGAGCCGAGCGGGCGGCCAGCCGGAAGACATACTCAGTGTTGGGCTTCAGGCCTTCCAGAGTGAAGGAGGTTGTTGGCTCAAAGTTCTTCTGCACCTGAGATGAGCAAGGGGAGGAGGGGGGAGAAGATAAAACAAACCCACATAAAACCAAACAAAAATAGGAGTGGAGGTGAACCCTGCCCAGAGACACCTGCCCTACTCCCCCCCTTCTCTCACAGCCACCTCAGGGAATGAAGAGCCAGGATGCTCCTCAGGGTCCCAACCCTTTGTGCTGCTCCTCAGGGTCCCAACCCTTTGTGCTGCTCCTCTCTGGACTCACCTCCCTGCCGTGGTCTCCTTCCTTGTAGAGGAGCTCATACTTGACTATGATCTCCTGGCGGGGAGGGCTCCAGGACAACACGATGCTCGTCTCTGTCTTGGCTTCTGCTCGGAAGTTCATCGGCTGCCCAGGAACTGACACAGAGATGGAGCCAAGAGGGCAGAGGAGGCACGATGGAAGACAGGAGAAACCCCATTAATTTGGTTAATTAGAAGACTCCTACCTCATTTTCTTCCAAGCCTGTGTGTGAAGAGCAGGTCAGCAGTGAAATGCCACGCTGCAGAGTGGGCAAACCCTTCCTTTAAAGCAGTGGAGGGTGAAAACCCACTGCTGGACTCAAGCATGTCCAGAGCTGCTGGAGATTTACTTAGGGACATGGTTTAGTGGCATGGTGGTGATAGGTTGATGGGTTAAACTTGAGGACCTCTTAAGAGGTCTCTTTCAACCTTAACGATTCTGTGACACTGTGGGATGGAAGAGTCCTGTGGATCATATGCCTCTTTCTTTCTCAGCAGTGCAGAACACAGCCCTTCCCACTGACCCCAGTATGAAAAGGTTCTGAAAGTGGGAAGCCTGTGAGCAACTTGTTGCAGACACAAGGTTTCCTCACCAGTACCCCAGGCCAGGAGCAGAGCACCCCAGAGCAGCTGGGTGACACCCTGGGATAAAACACCTTTTGTTTTCAGCTCAACACATCTGCTGTGACAATCAGGACTTTGGTTTGCTCCCCTTTTAGATAAAGGCAAAAGAAGGCTCATTCCCCACTCATCTCTGAGAAGGCAGCTTCTGGGTACTTGAAGAAGAGTTAAACTTCACCATTGCTTGGGCTGTCAGGGGCATTTAGAAACTGGAAGCACTAACGTATCTCTCCTTGAAACAAGGCACAGAAAAAACACGTTCTGTTTGGAGAATTGCTTTCTCCACCCATTTAAGCAACAACCTTTCTGAGCAGCACAGAAATCATGCACCAGGTCCTCCAGCTCCAGCCACTGAACCAAGCTGCCTCCCAGAAGTTACCTCTACTCTGACTCCATGGAATCAAGAAAGAAAAAAATGCTCTGGTGACACAGCAGCCACAGCAGGATAATGCCAGAAACCAACCCCTCTCCCTCCTGCAGCCCAGTGCATCCACAGTTAGCGACCCTGCTGCTCACCTCCTTGCTGTGTCTTCACCTGGATGGGGTCAGAAAGAGGTCCATCTCCCACAGAGGTGAAGGCCAGGACCCTGACCGTGTAGGTTTCATCCTCCAGGAGGCTGCCCACCGTGGTCAGGAGGCTGTCATCCACGTTGTGCTTCTGCCAGTTGCTGACAGGCTGGTCAGGCTCCATGGTGTAATAGACACGATAGCCACGGATCTGCCCGTTGGGCTCCACCGGCTCCTCCCACTGGATGATCATGGTGGTGCTGCTCAGCATCCGGCCCTGCACGTTCCGGGGGGCACTGGCAGGAGCCTGCTCCCCAGTCCGAGTGACCACAGACTCACTGGGAGGTCCCTGCCCGATGCTGTTGACGGCAGAGACCCAGATCTCGTACTCAGAGTTGGGGCTGAGCCCCCCAATACTGTAGCGTGTGGTGGTGATGTCCTCTTTGATCTGGTAAGGTCCATCCTGGCTTTTAGACTTGTATTCAATGACATAGTAGGACACAGGGTCTGGATTGCCAGAGTCCCAGGTGATGGTGATGCTGGTGGCCGTTGTCTCTGTCACCACTGGCGTCCCAGGAGCCTTGGGGAGTGCTGGGAATCAGGAAGAACAGGCGTTTCAAAAGAAAGCCAAGCCCCCAGCTGCTGAAACGGTGCCTAATTGGGCTAGTTAGGGCTGCAGGAGCCAGAGGCACAGTTACCAATCGCTGCCAGGCAGTTCAGCAAAGTGCTGCTGAAATATTATGAACCTAGTTATCCACTCTATTATCCTCCTTCAACTGCTCCATCAAAAGGAAAAGTGCTCAGCTAAACATCTGGACTCATTAGCACAGACTTCAGCTGCACATCCGCCAGCTCCCCCGGCAGCCAGGAGAAGCACTTCTGGAGGAGCTCCTTCCGAGCACGTACCAGGCTCTTGGGAAGCAGGAGTGGCAGCCTGGCTCCAGCACTGCTCAGCCTCCCCGTGCTGGGCCTGCTGGTGATGGTACAGTGTGGACTGAGCTCTCCAAAAAAGGAAAACTATCAGTACTTGGAGTGCTTCCTCTCAAGCCACAAGCATGTGTTCACACTCCTTTCCCCTGTCCCTCATCCAGAAGGCTACGTTTGGAGCTCGCACGCTAAATTGGGAGGATGTGGTCAGGCTTTTGCCAGTGGTGCCCAGGGACAGGACAGGAGGGAACAGGCACAGACTGGAACAGAGGAAGTTCCAGCTGAACATCAGGAGAAACTTCTGATAGTGGTGGAGCCCTGGCCCAGGCTGCCCAGAGAGGTTATGGAGTCTCCATCTCTGGAGACATTCCAAACCCTCCTGCGTGCCATCCTGGGCAACCTGCTGTAGGTGAACCTGCTCTGACAGGGAGGTTGGACGAGATGATCTCCAGAGGTCCCTTCCAAGCCCTGACATTCTGGGATTCTTAAGTGTCAGACACCTTTTAAGAGCAAGCTTGACACATCTGCCCCACTTTAGACCCTTTCCAACCTCATCTTCTCTAGACTTGAGCAGCTGTAAAGCTCTAGCTTCTCCTTTCATCTTCTAACTGGGAAAGACTGCAAATGCTTACAGGCAGGAATGTAAAGAGGAATAGAACACTACTAAAGTGACCAAAGGCAGAAGGTACCAGCAGGTCAAGTTCCCCATCTGAGGAGACAGGGGAGATGGAAGCAGGAGCAATGTCTCTTACCCAGCAGCTTTTCAATTGATAGGATAAGACAGGGAAAAAGGGGAAGAAAGAAAATACTCAGGAAAATAATGAGCATCTCAGTCCAGCCCCAGGCATCCTTCTGCTGGCATGTGAGCCCAGTCCTTCTGCAGAAGCCCAGGATGAGTCTCATGTCCACAACAGCTAGTCCCTGTCAGACCCTCCTTAGTCAGCTGCACTGATACAACAGGACTGGTTTGCTTCAGCCCTTCCCTTCTCCGAAGCAGTTCTCCTCCTTTCCCCCACCCACCCACGTCCCTTCCCACCCCAGCTCTCCCCAGTTCCCTCGTGGGCAATGCCATCACTCAGAGCAGACACCAGCTCCTCCAGAGAGCTCTACACTCACCCAACCACAGGGGCATCACGCTTGGGTTTTAATACTCCCCTGCTGAGGACAGAATAGATTGAAGATTGCACCCGTGCTCCTCTTGGGAATGGCTAGCTGGAAGCTGGGGTTATTCCCCCTCTTGCTGAGGCAACAACAGCCACTAAGGTGCTGGAACTAGGCTCTACTGCAAGGGCACACATGCCAGAGATCCTCAGGGCCTTGGCTGAATCTCTAACCTTGGAATAGGATTGCATGCAGGCTTCAAGCCATCCAAGGCTCCTTGCAAACTGCCCAGCCAGCCTCACAGCCCAGGACAGAAACAAGCATGCGGGGGTTTGCATCCTAGGTTTCTTCAGAACAAACAGCTCAGTTGTCCCAAAGCAAGGAAAGACCTCAAGGCACCAGCTTCCCCTTCACCATGGATCTCTGTGTGTGTGGGGGATATCTCCAGAGATGCATGCACAGATCCCAGCACATGCCACTGATGGTGCCCACGTTGGTCTCTGCTCATGCTCCCAGACCTGTGCATGCACACAGAAGCTCGGAAGGCCACGCAGTTACAGATGTGCAGCCAGAGCCCCACATGCCCAGCCAGCCACGGTGCTCCTTTGCCCATGCACACACACACACAGAGACACACCCCCTCCATGCACCGTCACCTTTTTACATGCACAGCCGTGTTCCCCACGCTCCTCCTGCACAGAGCAGACAAGCCACAGGCTCACCCCATGCAGACACACAGACAGACAACCAGCAGAACCAGGTCTCCACACGGCCACATTCCCACTCGTGCACCGGAGAAGGCTGACAAGGAACCACCACGAACCTCCAGCAACCGCTCTCACATGCAGAACCATCACAGGCATCCACCTTCGCTCTGCACCCATGCTCAAGACCTTCTAGCACGAGCATGCACCCCAGAGGAGCCTTGCAGCTCCAGACACCCATGCAGCAGCTGCCACGCTCCCGCCAGGGGAACCCCCGCGCTCGCTCACGCAGCCGTGCTCGCGCTCTCCTTACATTTCACCGTGATCTGAGCAACAGCTTCTATGACTCCCAGACTGGACATGGCCACACACGTGTAGTTGGCTGAATCCTTGACATCCGTGAGCTCCAAGACATTGCGGCCCACGGGCATGTCATCTTCAGGGGTCAGGTCTTCTGCTCCTTGCATCCACTTGACGTATGGCATGGGAGAACCCACGGCCACGCAGGTGATGTTGACGTTGCCGCCGGGCATGATTTCGTGGCTGACAGGTAGGATGGAGAAGCGAGGAGCCACGCGGCGAACTGTGGGCGAGACGCAGAGAGGTAACAAACACAAAGCCAAAGCCAAGCCAAGTGAAAGCAAACCAAAAGAGAAATGAAAACAAACACAAGAAGGAAAAAAAAAAAAAAAAGAAAGGAAAAGAAAAGGAAAAGAAGGGAGAAAAAGGAAAAAAGAGCAAAAGATAATTGAAATCTAGATGGGGTTTGTCAGCATTGATTTTCTTCCTTCATTAAACAGAAAAAAAACCAAAGAAAACCAAAGAAATGTAAAAACCAAACCAAAAACCAAACCTGAAAGAAAAGAAACGAAAGGAAACTTCAACTAAAGGTGTACTTCACAAACAATAGAGAGAGGAGAGACATAAAAGCAATATTTCATAGCAACAGGGTTCCATTGATCAAGATTAGACCCATCACAGCACAGATAGAGACACAAAAATTTATTAGCAATTTCTCATCTTTACTGGCAAGAGCTGGCATGGCGAGCGCCGAAACATCTCCTCCACAGCTGCTGGGGCCCCCAGCTCCCCGCTCTGTGCCCCAGGAAAACACCTGCTCCTCCCTCGGCTTCTGGAGCCTGCCTCCCATCTCACCTTCTCCCACATCCAACTGGAACAGCTCCTCCGCCAGCGGGGCCTGAAGTGGTCCAGGTGCCTTCTCCATCTCTGGAGAGAGGCCCTCTCCCACCGGCCGCTCCCGGCCCGAGGGATGCTCCAGAGGTAGGGTGGTGACCAGGAGAAGGTTGGGATGGAGATGGGACACTTCTCTGGATTTTTTGCCTCGTTGGACCCGGAGAATTCAAGAAGGAGAGAAGTATCAGATCCCCAAAGCACCAGAGAGACCCCACTTGGAAAGCACAGAAAGGGAGGAGAGGGAGTCCCCGGAGCTGGACAGAATTTAGTCAGTGTCTGCGTGTGAGAACGGTCCAGGGGGAGGTGGTTCCCCCCCTGGAGCGAGAAGGAGGGTGGAAAAGATGAGAAACTCTAATGAAATTTTTGTGGTTTTCGGGTATAGAAACCCTAACGAAGCCTCTTTAAGATCTGACACGGTTCCATCGATAGATGCAGCTCTCAGAGTCACAAACATCATGCAAAATAGGTAAAGAAGAGAGAGAAACAGAGAGAAAGAGAAGGAGAGAGAGAGAGAGAGAGAGGAAAATGCAGAGAAATTGAATTTATGGGCAGCTAGCAAATGCCCACATGGATACTGAGGAGAAAGGGAGAGACAGAGAAAGGAAGGAAGACGAGAAGGAGAGGAAGGAAGGGAAGGGAGAAAGAAGAGAGAGAGAGAGAGGGAGGGGAGGGGGAAACCCACTTTAATGCTGCATACTTTGTCTAGCTGATGTGACCCAATGTGGTGGCTCACATTGTCACATCTCAGCCCTGGCAGGATAATAAATAGAATAGGATTAATAAGAAAAACAAGGTGATGAAAAGTTCCAAGGTTGAGGAAACAGTGACATGTTCTGTGCATCTCCTTAGCAGAGAGGGGGATGCAGCTTCCAGACCTTACACAGGAAGAACATGGACGCGAAAGAGGAGGTTGTGGTTTCCTTGGCTCCATTTTCTGAACTAACTGGGCTGGCTGGCTGAGGTGGGAAAGCAGGAGAAGGGACAAAGGAGAAGCCTAAGGGGATCAGAAGGGTCCCAGGGAGGGAGCTGAGGGTAAGGTCCCATCCTGCAAGCAAAGCCAAAGGGAGGCAGACCCTCGAGAAGACGCAGGAACAAGCAGCAGGTGGAAGGAGGGGAGGAGCATGGGACTCCTGCAGCTTCAGGGGCAGCCATGCAGTAAGGGCCTCAGGTAGGGTGAGCAAGGGGAGCAGGAGAGTTAGGGGTGCTTGGGGCCTGAAAAATACCTGTCCCTGCTGTCCCCCTCCCAGGTAACCTCTCTGAAAATCAGTCAGTGGCAGCTGCATCCACGCAGAAGCAATGCAAAGGACATCAGAGCTTGGGCTGCCATCGCCAGCCACCTTCAGATGTTCTCTGGCACTGATGTCTGGGCCTTGTCTAGGATTTGTCTTCCAGCCCCACTGCCCTGCCTCAATGTTAGGGATCTTTTCAGCTGGGAAGGGTGCTGCCAGGAGAGGCTGGGTAACGTTTACCTAGGCCAGTACAGCCCCTGCCTCCTCCTGCAAGCTGACAAGGAGATGTCTTCCCAGAAGGGTGTGCTCTTCCCATCGTGCTACCAGATCCAGTATCCAGCAACCACTACTGGGAGGCAAGGAGGGGAAGACTTCCAGATCTGCTGCATGAGGAGCTCAGAGATGTCAAAGGAGGATTCCTGCATGCATGGGTAGCATGTCCTCACCTCCAGTGTAGCTGAGGAAAGGACTGGAGCATGGAAGAGGAGACTTCAGACTCACCTGGACTAACACTAGATGATGACCTTCTGCTTGGAAGAAGGTGTAAGGAGACTACCCCGCTACCTGCATAGCCTCAGGCAGCAGCACTGGCTCAAGAGAGCAGGCAGCATGCTCCTTTCTCCCTCCTGTCACACACACCTCTGGAGGACTTCTAGCCCCAGCCATGAGGCTCTGTCCCTGCTGCCTGACTCCATCCTTCTCTCCACTGCCTGCTCCAGAAGGTCTTGCCTTTCAGAAAATGGAGCCACACGAAGACCACACCGGTCACAGTCTGAGACAGGATGGAGAGAACTTGAAAAGAAACAAGTGGGGTCAACATGCAGACAGATTTGGGGTGGGGATGACTCTTTTGAGGAGGGGGCTGGTATGTAACCTTCTAGAGAGGGGAGGCAAGGTGGGAAGAGGTGAGGAGAAATGGGGAGACACATGCCGGACAAGATCCGGTCAGCAAACAGCATCAACAGCAACAAACAGGGGCAGGTGGGATGCAAACACTTGAGTTGTCATGGAAACAGAACAAGCCAATTAATTCAAACTGAGGCTAATCACAAAGAAAGACAACTGAACTAAAAGAGAAAGGAAACAAAAAAACCAAACCAAGAAAGAAAGAGAAAAAGGAAAAGGAAGAGCAAACCAGAGGTGAGTAACTGAAAAGCATCATCTGATGGATGGTGGAGCGCTGAGAATCGGAGTCTGAAGGGAACAGACTGCTGCTGCCTGCCTGCTTTGGGGCAGGGAAGGGAAGAGAATCCACTCACAAAACACAAGCTGGGGGCCCAGGAGCAGAGCAGGCTCACCAAGCAGTGCCAAGCAGCTCTCCCCACCCTCAGGATAGCTTTGCTCTTTTGGCTGTTGTCATGGCATCGGTCACACTACCCAAAGGGGAAGGGCACTGGCACATCTGAGTGCCAGCCCAAAGCATTGGGCATGCTGTGGAAAGGGAGAATTTGGGCTAGGGCTAGGGCAGGCTGATGTGAGAACAGATCAGGCACTGGCACTTTGGGGGTGCATCCTGGTTTCAATAAAGCTCCACACTGTGCCTGCACAGCTCTACAAACATCCACACACCAGGCCAGGACGTGATAACAGCTCCAACATGAAGGGTTGGAGAGCTCAGGGGGTCCCTAGATACACCCCTGCTATGACTCAGGCCTGTGACAACTGCATTTACTGTCACAGGAAATACTTCTAGGGCTCATCTCTGGATACCAGGAACCTCCCTGCTGCTGTTCACTTTAATTGCTCTACCACTCTGATTGGGCTGCTGACAGGAGATTTGTCAAGCTGAGACTCTTGGGGTCAGCACTGAGGTCAGGGCCTAGGAGGAAGAGAGCAGTGGTGGGAAGAAAACTTGAAGTGGAGCTAGGGATTGGATCAAGACCAATTTCAGCTCTGGCTCCAGCTGAGTTTCACACAGAACAGCTGCAAGAGTGCAATTCTACATCCACCCCAAAATGCAGTGAAGAGACTCTTTCCATTTTGCTAACCAACACATCCACAGGACCAGAAAGGTCCTCTCTGGAAACTTTCCTCTCTGGAAAGGAAAAGTTGAGATGGGGCAGTCAGGGCTCTACTTTATAGCCACTTCTCTAATACTTTGACCAATTTTGGGGTTCAAGACACCTCTGAGTTTCAGAAATGTTTGGTTTCCAGCTTTGTCAGAGCTGCTTTAGGAAGCCAACCTCGCATGCGGACACACACGGGCATGCTCCAGGTGCATGTGCAACATCTCCCCGTAGACACACACAAGCAGGCACACACAAACACACATCTTCCATGGCCAAAAAATCTCTCAGGAGCTGCTTTTTTTTTTTGCTTTTTGTACCCAAAGAAGGATACAGCTTGTTCCTGAGAGAACCAAACTGTAGAAGTGGAGCTGGACATTGGTGGTGCAAGTCAAATTGCTTCAGAGCAGAGAAGCTATTTGGGAGGAACAGAAAGATTTAAGTGCAGTTAGTCATGAATCTGTTTGATCTTGTCTGTTGCAGAAGTACTTCCCACAGGGAAATCTGCACCTCAAATTCTGCTTAACAGAACTTTCATCACCAACTGAACAGATCCATAACCTTTCAGCCCCTTCTCAAGCCAGTTGGTTTTGTCGCTGCTCGTGGCTGCAGAGAGGTTAACCCAGGTTGTGTTCTGTGAGTGGCAGTTTTGGTGCATTGCTCTTTCCAAGAAGGTACCAATCCACATGACTACAGTTCCCCACCACCACCACTCAGGTCCAAAGAGAGCTTGGGATCCAGAAGGTGAGAGGGACAGGTTTACAGACCTGGTCGGAAGAGACAGAGGCAGATCCAGGGTTGACTTTTGCAACACCAGAATCCATCCTTAAAATGTCTTCCAGGATGCTGCTAGTGAGAGAAATCTGAGGACCAACCAAGCAGTCTGTGCTGAGGAATCCCACCAGTTCCACTCTTAGAGCCCCTTCCCCAGCAGCTCAGGGAGAAGAATGTTGGAGGAGAAGGAGGAAGAAGGTGGGGGAAAGGAGAAGGTCCCAGACATGAACTCGTCACTTCAAACCCCGATTCCCAGGAAACCAACTCAAAGATCAACAGGTTTGGGATCTTCAGGAAGAAAGGAATTGAAACCAAAAAAATAAAGGAAAAGAACCAAGGGAAACAAAAGGAAAAGTGAAGTGACTGGTTGAAAGCACCAAACAAAACCAAATGGGCTTAAACATTTTGACACTCAGCAAGCTGCTGCTCCAATGAGGTGAGAAGGCAGACATTATTGGCCATTTTGGGGAGACAGGACTCATTCCGTCTTGCTCCAAAATGAGGAGGGGGTAAGGGAAAGGGTGCCAAAATAATGTGCAGCCTCTACATTATTAGTGAAGCTTAGATTACACCTGTCCTCCCCTCCCAAAAGGTGGTCTTGTCCCTGCCCCTCTGCTGGCCGTGCAGCCTCCTCTGCCTCCTCCCTCTGCCAGGCCAATCGTGAGTTCGTGCCGCTGGGGCCAGATGCTCCCGGGGTTGGGATTTCCGACCTCCATCCCTCCAGAGGATGAGATACTTCCCTCCTCATGCCCCTCTCCTTCCTCATTTCCTTCACAGTAAATCAAAACAAATCAGTCAACAGGGAGAGAAATCAAGAACAAGACCAAGGCTTGGATTTGGTCTGGAGGAAATCCATCACCTTCCCAATCACTGTTACTTTTCCACTTACAGAAACCCCCATCAGTTGCCTGAAGATCTCTGGTCTTTTGTCAGTCTTTACTCTTGGTTTTGGTTTTTTTTAAGAGGATTGAATCTGATCCCAATTGGTTGGTTGCTTTTTGGTTTGTTTTGTTTGTTTTCAAGCAGCTCTGCAAGGTTAAGCACAGACTTCACTAGGTTTAGGTTTGGCACTGGAATTTGACAAGGTGTAATCTAATTTTTTTTCCCCTAAAACAAAGAGAACAGCAATGCAAAATGTGTAAGAGACACAGGCAGGCAGAGATTTCAAGATCAGTACAGCACAGTGTTCCTGCAAAGTGCCCTCTATGGAGATATAGATACAGATATATACATAAATAAACAGGTTGGATTGTTTTTGGTTTGGTTTTTTGGGTTTTGTTTGGTTGGGTTGGTATTTTTTTGGGGGGGGGGGGTTGTGGCTTTTTGTATCCATTGCCATTTCCTGATACCCTTGAGAAATCCTTCTGCAGAAACACAGCAAAGTTGGTTGGTTGCTTGGTTTGAACTAGAATTTCAGAGCTGAGGACACCCCACCCACGGCCAGGGCACTCCCCACCCTAAGCTCAAGGCTGAGGAACCAGCCCAGAACTCTTCCCCTCCCTCAGTTCCAGTGCCTGGAAAATGGCACTGCAGGGGCAGCCTGCAGCCACTTCTGCCTCCCTCCTTTTCCATTAAGGAACTTATCAATGCTAGGCTAAAAAGGTATTGAAATGCCTTCATTTTCAGCTAGCATTGTTTTGACCTTGTGGCTATTTCTTACATCTGGAGTGCAAGTGAAATGATTTCCCTCTAACCTCTAAATGGCTTTGAAAGCCAAAAGCTTAGCAACTGTTCCCTCTGTCTATTGAGGCTGAGCCACCAGCAGCTCTGGTTTGATGGTCAGACTACACAGGAGCCAAGCTGAACCCAGGAGCTGGCTACAGGCTAAATTAGTTGTTAAATTAGTCACATTTTAATACCTTTTGAAGCTTTATTTCCTGAGGTCCTAGGCATTTTCGGGGGGGGTTATTTTAATTGATATCAACTGCTTTGGTTATTATGTCTTTTAGCACTGGCCTGTTTTCATCTTTGGTCTCTCAATGAGTTGAGGTTTTCCAGAGAGCCTTGACAAAGATTTGAAATGTCCTCAGCAGGACTCTGAGCTACAGAACCTGCTTCTGGGTGACTAAGCCTCGCCCTTGACTCCTGCAGCAAGGCACAAGGAGTGCACTGGGCTGCTCTCAACGCCTGCTCAAGCCCTGAAACACTTCCTGGCCTTGAAAAGAGCAGAGCAACAAGAAGCTTGAGCAGAGGGGGAAAAGGATTAGCCCTGCAGCACCACCATTGCTGCCTTTTGTAACTCCTGATGGGCTCCTGCTGTGTCAAAGAAGGGGAAATTTCAAGCGTGGCAATTTGTCCTGTACCAGGAGCAGCAGCTCCTGCATAGCCAGAGCCCACACAGCTCCACGCTGCCTTGCTCCTTCCTCATCCCCCTCTGTAAGGAGGAAGAGCATGCAGAGAGCCTCAGCCTCTGCAGACAGGGCTCTGCCTTGAGCCAAGCTGTTGGCTGTCTGGATCAAAACACAGCAATGGAAGGCTGAAGCATGCAAAATTCAGAGGAGAGCTACAAACTGCTTCACTGCAAGGGGGCAAAGCAGCAGTGGTCTGGGCAAGCAAGACTCAAGGCCTCCCTGGGGCAAAGCCTGGACCCTGCAGGTGCTGACTCAGGGATGCTTGGATCAAAATACCAGCAGGGATGAGTGATTCAACCTGGTCTCACCTGTCAAAGTGGAGCAAGCATCTCAGCCTCCTCGAGCAAGATCAAAAGCCTCTCAAAAAGGCCAAAAATGTTTCCTTTCCAGCTTTCAGAACTGCCAGGCTCTCAAAGCAGCCTCCCCTGTGGCTGAGCAAGGAGAGGCATGAAGCTCCCCAAGACACAGAGGACTTGGAACCTGTCCTTTCCTGCAGGCACTATGGGCCAGAAGCCTGATAGCACTGGTGTCCCTAGGGAGACAGAGGAGCATCCAAGGAGACCACTGAAAGCCAGGTGAGCTGCAGAGCTCCCATCAAAAGCAGCATCCCCATCTTAAAGGTGTGCTGACTGACCTGCCAGAACTGCCTCTGTCTGTTCATGGACTCCAGGACAACTGGCTCAGCTTAGAAACTTGCCTAGAGCCTAGAGGCTGGTGGCAGAATTCCTCTCACCTACTTCTGATCTGCTTTTGTGGCTCTCCAGTAAGATACTTCTGCATTTGGCCCTGGAAATTCCCTGACAGCAGAACCTTGAGTTATTTTGCACCATGGCATGATCTGATCTGTACAAGTACACAAGGCAAACCCTCCCTGCATAATTTCAAGACCATGCCCATAACTCCTAGCAAACCACATGAGCTCTTTTAGGCAGGCATCAAGTCTCTTGTTTCTTTGCCCAGTGTCATCCCAGCCTATCAAGACTACCTCCAATTTAGCTTTAGTTTATTGCTGTTGATATTATGATTATTTTTATTGGCTCTTCAGGAGGAATTCAATCTTAAAACCTTCTCAGATCACAAGAGATTCTAGCAGCAGCAGCAGTGCAGTTTGGACATGTTAGAAATACTTTTAGGAAAAGATAAAATAAACAAATCAAAAGCAATGGTGTATAAATCCCTTTTTAATTGCACCTAAATCCTGAAACTCAACCTCCTATTCATGAAGGAAAATCCTCTAGTAAGCAGTGATTATCACCTTTTAGTCCTAGGCAGGAGGGAGGTGGGATGGGAACACCTCATGTCCAACACTAGTCCCTTTTCTCTCTTGCTCTTTTTAAACAGAAGGAGCTTTTTGGTTTCCTCCTTTCTTCTTTTTGGGTTGTTTTGGGTTTTTTTCCTCCATCTTTTTCTTGAAATGGAGAGCATTGGGGCTGGGGGTTGCCTTTTGGCAGCCAAGTTAGCAGAGCCACAGCTGGCTGCTTCAGAAAGACATTCTCAACAGTGCAGCATTTTGGAGTGGTACCCTCGTGTCTAAGGGGAGAAGGGGGGAGAGACTTGAAAGGGGGAGGGGAGAATACCAGCACTGAGGGTCCAAGCACTGAAATCTCAGCATTTTATAGAAAAAAAGGGAAGGACAGACAGAGAGAAAAAGAGAGAGAGAGAGAGAGAGAGAAAGAGAGAGACAGATAACTGTGTCAATACTGCACTGGATTTCTCAAAAATCACACAGCTTTAATACCTGTGCCCTAGGAAAGCCACTCCTTGGGTCCACTATTGAGTGGTGAGGACTGATGGGCAGAGGGAAATGCATCACCAGGGAAAGGAAGGACACTCAATTCTGCAAAGGGCAAAAGCACCAAGCACCAAGGGTACAACTACCACACTGGCAAACCACCCCCCTCCCCCCAACCTGTTGACTGTCCCATGTGGCTCTTGCCAGGCAGGGTGCACACATGGGAGGCAACAGGAGCTTCATGGGGATAAACAGGGAGATGAGAAGAGGGAAAAGAGGCATTTTTTCAGCTGGAATGTCACTTGTCAGATTTTCTGGTTGCTCTTTACAATAGAGATGCAGCTGCCAGATGTGTCCCATCAGCCTCTTGTAGTGTCTGCCACTGCTGCATTTCTCTTTCCAGGCTCCTTCAGAAAGGAGGGCTCTACCTTCTCTGGACCTGCCTGGGTTTCAAGGTGCCTAGAGCCAGGCAGTGATAGGGAAGAAAGAAGGTAACTGGGGAGAGGCAGAGCCCTGAGAGGTCCAGCTACCCCTCTGCAGAAGGTGGCTGGCTGGCTGCCCCCCATTTCCAACACTGCAAGGAGAAGGCATCCTCCTCCTCCTCCTCCTCCTCCAAGGGAACGTGCCAAGCTCTGCTGATGAGCCCAGGCACTGCTGGGGCTCACCAAGCACAAGAGAGGCAACTACTGCCTGTGATTCAGGAACAGAGCAGGAAGCTTCCTGCCTCTCCCCATCCTGGGCTGAGAGCAGATGAGCTCCTGCAGGCAGTCTTAGGTCTTGCTGGAGGGAAATGGGCAGGCACCAGTGAGCAAGTTCTGCATTGCCCTTCCCAGCAGGGAGCAGGGCTCTCCTCCATGTGCAGGATGTGGAAGCAGAGCCACACCTCCAAGAAAACAGGTAATAACCTGACCCAGGGTCTGCTCTACCTCTTGGAAGGACAACCCTGGCTTCTCACCATCTTTTCCACTTCCCAGATCCCTCCCTTCCCCCCAAAAAACAAAAAGGCTTGTCCCAAATAGCAGGGCTTCCACGGCCAGGCGTTAGAGCTGTGTGACTCCTTTCCTCCTGGAGGGATCGAGGAGTTCGGTTACCACCGGGGAGGGGGGGGGGAAGGCAGGAACACTGGCTTCTCACAATGCGTGGGGAAGAAAACTACAGCACAGCATCACCAATCCAAACTGCAACAGGAACTCAAGAGAAAGCAAAAAACCCAACAGAACCAAACCAAAACTGAGAAAAGGAAATTCACTTCCAAAAGAACCAGAACCATCAAAAAAAAAAGAAAAAGGAAAAATAGGCTAAAAAGAGAAAGGAAACCAAACCAGACAGAGTCACCTCGAGAACGGAAAAGAACCAGGAATTAATCCCAAAAAAGGGGGGCATGCAAAGAAGATTGTTACATTCTCCTAGCATGCACATCAGGCCCAATGTCCAAACAAGGTAACCATGACGACAAGAAAGTGCAAGAAACTCAGCAACATTACCAAAGGATGCATAGAGAGGCCCACAATGCAACTCAACTCATCTCGGCGAGACCCGGCACCGGGCGGCTCTCGCTCGCCTTCAACATTTCTGGCTTTTGCTCTTTTGCTTTTAGTTTTCATTGTCTTTTTTTTTTTATCTTTAAATTTTTTTTTTTTAATCGATTT